>PJEN01000680.1:301541-343837 GCA_004024605.1 Pteronura brasiliensis
CTCCCTCCGACCTTCTCCTCGCTCATGCTCTCTCTCACTGTCTCTCTCTCTCTCTCTCAAAAAAAAAAAAAAAAAAAAAAAGTGCTCTTGGGGCACCTGGGTGGCTCAGTGGGTTAAGCTTCTGCCTTCGGCTCAGGTCATAGTCTCAGGGTCCTGGGATCCAGCCCCGCACGGGGCTCTCTGCTCAGCAAGGAGCCTGCTTCCCCTTCTCTCTCTGCCTGCCTCTCTGCCTACTTGTGATCTCTTTCTCTCTGACAAATAAATAAATAAATCTTTGAAAAAAAAAAAGTGCTCTTGATGAAGCAGTAAAAATTATTCATTTTGGGGCGCCTGGGTGGCTCAGTGGGTTAAAGCCTCTGTCTTCGGCTCAGGTCTGATCCCACGGTCCTGGGATCGAGCCCCGCATCGAGCTCTCTGCTCAGCGGGAAGCTTGCTTCTCCTCTCTCTCTCTCTCTCTCTCTGCCGGCCTCTCTGCCTACTTGTGATCTCTGTCTGTCAAATAAATAAATAAAATCTTTAAAAAAGAAAAGAAAAGAAAAGAAAAATAATGCGATAATGGAAAAAAAAAAGTTATTCATTTTATGGGGGCGCCTGGGTGGCTCAGTGGGTTGAAGCCTCTGCCTTCGGCTCAGGTCATGATCCCGGGGTCCTGGAATCGAGCCCCACATCGGGCTCTCTGCTCCGCAGGGAGCCTGCTTCCTCCTCTCTCTCTGCCTGCCTCTCTGCCTACTTGTGATCTCTGTCTGTCAAATAAATAAATTAAAAAAAAAAATTCATTTTATGAAACCTGAGCCCTTGCGTACATGTCTTTTTAATACCCTGTGTCGAGAACTGGGAAGCATTCGTGAAGCACTTCTGTCCCACACAGAGGGTTGTCACCAGGAAAAGCCTGTGCTTTTTGCCCTTGCAAGCAAAACTGTTGCATTTTTAAGCAGAACGCTCTCTTTATTTGAAAAAACCGACAGTGATTATTCACGCTTGAGTACTGGCAAATATTTTCTCAAAACTGGACAAAGCGAGCCCACGACTTCAAGGAAAACAGCTAACAGTATTTGCTGCCAATGGTAAAATCTGCGCTGTCGAGTGAAAAATCAAAAAATTTTTTTATCCACTCCTGGGAGCCTGATAAACTTCTCAGTAATTAAGAGACGTTTTTCTGATGAGTTTGTTGGCAATATTAATGCTTGTGATTTTCTTTATATTGCATAATGAAATGTGTTAACATTTGGAAGAGCTGCGTAATTCAGTGAACCACGATTTTCCAAATGAGAGATGAAGGACAAAACAAACCAAGCACGGGTTAACAGCCCTTCAAACTGCAACAGAATACAACAGATACTGATGTAATCGAGGAGGAACGTTCACCTGCATGCTTTCCGATTCCACACTGCGACTAACCTGTAAAATCTTTTACAGGGTCCTGTTGTAGTAACAAAGAAAAACAGCCACACTTCTCCGGGAAGACAACTGAAAACACCCTTCCCTTTTACAACTATACATTTATAGGAAACCAGATTTTCTTCATTTATTTCACTCAAGCCAGCATGTGACAAAAGGCTTAAGGCAGCAGCAGATGGGAATCCAGCTGTCTTCTATTAAGCCAGATAATAATAAAAAAATTTTGCGTTTTTGCAAAAATGCAAACTAATGTCCCTCTTCTCACTAAATTTTGTTTTTCAAAAGTTATTTTTTCTCCTAAGAATGTTACTTATGCTAACATGTAATAAACTTACTACCGGCATTTTTAAATGTATAAATATTTAAAAACTTATCTTAATTTCAAATATGGTAAATATCAATGGGTAAATCCATATAAACAAAAGCTCTTTAAGGTCTTAAATTCTGAAAAGTGTAAGCGGTGTTGAGAGCAAAGGGCAAGAGACACTGGACTAGGGAAAAGGAGCCCAGACAGAAGAGCGGACAGCCAGGACACATCGACATCTATAGGCTGAGCTGAAGAAGGGTGGCCTAAAAAGACAGGACGAGGTTTTGCAGAAAACCAACAAAAGGACAGCTGTGGTACTGAGAGGTCTGGAGAGGAAGATATTAGTGGAAATAATACGATCACAATACCTGTAAAATTGCCAGGCCTGGTGTAAAACCAGGAACTTGCTTCTTCATCTGAGAGACTTTGTTCTTCAGTCTCTCCCTTATTTGCCTAGAAGAAAAGGAGAGGTTGGAATTAACATCAAAGGTTTCAAGCACAAGTAAGCCATGTGGATTATTACATGCATTTCTCTCTTAAATTCAAAACACCTTCACTGAATAGACTTTATGTGATACAGTATGTACCATGAACTTCCCGTCCATTCTCCAGGACTCAAGCAGACATGGGTCTTTTCTAACTCCTGATGACACTGACTGGGGCTATGAGGTATGGGGAATTATTCATTTAAAACATTTTAGTTATCAGAGAAAGACAATTATCATATGATCTCACTCATATGTAGAATTTAAGAAACAAGGCAGAGGATCACAGGGTAAGAGAGGGAAAAATTAAAGAAGACAAAACCAGAGAGGGAGACAGACCATAAGAGACTCCTAATCATAGGAAACAAACTCAGGATTGCTGGAGGGGAGGGGGGCAGGAGGGATGGGGTAACTGGGTGATGGACAGTGGGGACAGTATGTGTTGCAATGAGCACTGGGTATCATATAAGACTGATGAATCATAGACTTGTACCCCTGCAACAAATAATACATTACATGTTAATTAACTGAATTTATATGTATTAAAAAAAATATTCTAGTTGATGGCATTCAAAATCACACCATGAACAAATAGAAAATTGAACCAGTACTTCTGGAAGGCTGCCAATCCTCATCTTTTTCAGTATTTCCTCTTTCCAGGTGCTATATGAAAAAACTTTCCAGGGAAGAACTAGATCTCACACCTGCTCAACTTTCCCTGGTAAGATGATCTCAGGGCATTCACATAAGGCTGAATCATAATCAACGAATCCCACTCCAAAGTCAGTATGAACTTAAAAACTGTATTCTAATTAGCAAAAGAATTTTCCTCACAAAAGAATTTAACGCAAGGTAAAAAGTATAACCTCTCATGAAACAACATGAAATTTCTCAACAATACAACAGGACATCAAGTACATTCAATCACTCCCATAAGTAACCATTCAAAATAGTCCAACTTTGCCCAGTTATGATACAGTCACGAACTTGAACAGGCTCTGTCTCTGGTGAAGGAGCCCTTTTGTCATTTGCCTTTCTTCATCTTAACCATCTCTGACATAGAACTACATAGGGACATTAGCAAACATCTCTTCCCTCTTTCTAATGTGGTTACTTCCAGATCCAGTTCCAAACCACTGACATAAATAGGCACAAATAGATTATTTGGATTAGCCCCATCAACGTTAAGAATGTTGAATGATACAAGAAGTCATACTTAAGAGTTCAAAACTGTATTTCTAGCTAGTGACCTTATTTTTAAAAATCAATTTCATCAATTATCCTATACAATAATACAGCTCAAAAGAATGAATAGACTGTTGGGAGTTTCTTTCACTGGGATTTGACCTGAACAGAGGCCACAGTTCTGCTCTGACACAAGAAAACAGAAATACTGGAGCCGCCATGTTTTCACCGGCCTGCCACTGAAAGGGCCCAGCAGTCCTAGTCTTGGCTGCTTCCCTGGGTGACTGGACAGACTGCTGGGCTACTTCCGGCTGAACTGGGAACAGACTGTAAGGGGAATGGTGAGAATCAGGGACATAAGCAAGAAGTTATTCAAACTGCAAAGGGCGAGACACAGGTTCCTACCGGCTCTCCCTTAACCCTCCCAACCCAAACAAAATTCACTGGGCAGGGAGGCAGATTTGGGGAACAACAACCTCTAGGCAGAATATAAGACAGTAGTAAGGAACAGCAGCAGTAACGGCTCCATACAGGTATCCCCTGCTTTTCAACATTTCAGATTTCTCCACTTCACTTTTCAGAAATGAATCCAGAGGATTTTTGAGCTTTTTAAAAAAGATTTTATTTAAGAGAATGTAAATGAGAAAGTGAGCAAGCACAAGTGGGAGTGGGAGGGAGGGGCAGAGGGAGAGGGAAAAGCAGACTCCCCAATGAGTTGGGAGCCCAACATGGGGCTTGATCCTGGGACTCCAGGATCGTGACCTGAGCGCAAGGCAGCCACCAAACAACTGAGCCACCCAGGTGCCCCCAGAGGATATTCACTTTTATGAAAAAAGGGAAAAAACAAAAATGGCATTCAGTATTTGTTCTGCAGCAAGCCCTTACAGAGGCACTACTTGACTCCTTCCTGGGGAACTCAGCATCTCAGTCTCGAGCCCCTATAGCTCTGAACTGTGTCCGTGAGCATCTGTGCTTTACCTCGATTTATTTTGTGCATCTATTAGTGAGATGTTTCCTAAGATATCGGAAAAGCCTAAGAGAGGTTTTTTTTGAGCCTGGAAATTCTCAAAAACTTTCCGTATGAGCTAATGGTAACAATTTCTTCATTTTGTGCCACTTTGGTGTGCGAAAGTTTTCATTGGAATGCTGTACTTTCAAACTGTCAGGGAAATCTGTATCTGAGATTCTCAGTAATGTTGGACACCAAGGGAAGAGAGGGTCTCCCTTTTCCCAAAGATGCAGAAACGGGCTCTGGGCAGTCCTGGGGCTTTCTGTGAGCCAACGAGAGAGTAAAACAGCAAGTGCAAAGGCCCTGAACGGAAGAATGAGGTCCAAGGAGAAGCAGTAACCAAATGAGATAGACTGAGGCAGCCTGTCTTTTATCGTATATGTGATGGGAAGCCTAAGAGGACTTGAAACAGGGTTGACATGATAGGACTTAGGATTTCTAAAGGATTATTCTTGGTTGCTGACATGATAGGACTTAACATTTCTGAAGGATTACTCCTAGCTGAATTGGGAAGAGACAATCAGGAGAAAGGTGAGAATCAGGAACACCGGCAAGAAGTTATTCAAATTGCAAAAATCCAGGCCAGAGGTGATGATGGCTTGGACTACTGTATGGTATGCTGGCAAGAAGTGGTTGGATTCCAGATGTATTAACATGAAGCACAGAGAAAATGCCATGGCTGCAGATGACTCTGACGTTGGGGGGGGGGTGTAAAATAGAGTGGGAAGAACTGACGACCACAAGTATTTTAAGTCACAGGGCAGATTCCATACTGATACTGTGAATTCATCCACCAAATCTTATAAGGGTTCTAGAATAATGGCCATCTGAGACCTGAAGAAAGGAGTCTAGAGACAACTAAAAATAATACTTTTACCCAGCAGGTAGCAAGCTATGAGATCCTAGTACTACACGGTGGTATAGGTGGAAAATATTTCAGCCCAGTAGGTTAAGAGCAAACAACAAAATATTCTGTATCTTCTTGTCTTTTTTTTTTTTTTTTAAAGATGTATTTATTCATTTGAGAGTGTGTGTGTGTGAGCAGGGAAGGGGGAGAGGGAGAATCTCAAGCAGACTCCTTGCATGGAGCTTAGTTCCACGACCCCAAGTTCATGACCTGAGCCGAAACCAAGAGTCGACACTTAACCCTCTGAACCACTCAGGTTCTGTGTTTTCTGTGCTATAATGTAAAATAGGTCCATGTATGCAAATTTTTTCCTAAAAAAGATAATAGATTGAAATAAGTTACACTGAATCCTTTAAACTTTTTCTAAGCAGGACTGTTTTTGAAGTTGCATTAGTAGGGCTATTCTTCCAACTAGAAAGATTTGTTTAAAAGTGAATGTTTTAGGTCTCTTCATAAGACATGATCAGAATAGCAATGAGACATTTAAAAATACACATAAACCACAATCAAGAAGAATTAGACAGCTCAGAACACGAAAGTAATAGGCAATAAGTTTTCTGCTCAAGCAAGGGAAAAAAAAAATCAAGGCAGTTGAATTCGGTTTCCAAGGTCCCTTCGAAATCCGCCCCCCGCCCCGTCTTGGTTTTCTGGGCTGGCCACTAACTGAAGAACCTTGAAATGAAAAGTGTAAGAAGAAAAGCCAAGTGTCAAGCATGCCTGAGGCTAAGAAACTGTAGAAGACCTCTGTGGAGAGAAAAGTTAACCTTCTCTCCCTCCCTCATCTACCTTTCTTTTAGTAGTGTAATGAGTTAAATGGTAGGAAACTCTTCAGTTTTTACAGTTCCTTATTTCCAGACAGTTAAAATGCTAGAGCAACTTCTGAATCACTGAAACCTCCTAAATCAACAGAAACTTCCTTGAGTTGCAGATGCCTTGATTTCTAGCCATGGCCCATGAGTCACACTATCCTGGTAAAGATTCTGGGGCAAAGTGAGGCAGAAATAGGCACTTGGAAAGATGCCCTTGATCCCTGAATAGTAGACCTCCCAATGCCAGCCTGCATGAACATTCTCTAAAACCTAAAGGGAAGATACATCTCAATCTCAATGTAGGAGAAATCCGTACTAGAGTACCAGAGAATGTGGTGAGACCAAGTAGCAGTAAACCATTACAGTCTCTGGTCCTGTTAGACTGATACTAGTAAAATAATCATAGCCAACTAGATGTACACAAATACAGACGCAGTTTTAACTAAGTCGCTACTGGCATCTAGTGGGTAGAGGCCAGAGACGCAACTAAATATCCTACAGTGCACTGGGCAGCAATGACGGTGCCCACATGTTAACCTCACCCAAGGTTGAGAAACGCTGCTATGGGCCAATAAAAGGCAATGTTTGGGGTAATCTTTTTTTTTCCTAAGGGGCGAAAATTAAGGTAGAAATCATTTCTATTTTAACCTGTCAAAATGTGTTTATATCTCTACAGCCAAGAGTCATGTGCATTACTCCTGGTTTTCCTCAAGTCAACTTCCAGCACATACTGCTGTAAAAGAGCCAAATCAATAGAAGTCAAGGTACACATCCCTACAGAATTACATCACCCCCAAAGAGTCCTAATACCCCTACAGAGTCACCCAGATCTCTTTTGCCCAAAGTCTCGTACAATTATTCCTGGCAAAGTCCACTACAAATTACAACTCGTTCTTTAACACTATGGTTCGTTTCCAAATTTTGGACATTTTATGACTGAGGAAAAAAGCGTGGCTGAAATATAACCCAATAGGGACATTTCAACAGAAGCTACAGGTAGAAAGAGGAGGCAGTAGGAAATTTCTGACTAAGAAATCTACAAGATGAAAATAAAAGCTGCCTCAGTTAACACTGAAATGTAGCACACGCTTAGAGTCATTCCCAAATGATTCTCAAAGGTACACAGAGTAATAAGCTTTTTGTAACTGATGAGAGAAAAAGGAAGGACATTCATCTTTGGTATGTAGGGCTTTTCTTTTATTTTTTTAAGATTGTGTTTCTTTGACAGGCAGAGATCACAAGTAGGCAGAGAGGCAGGCTGAAAGAGAGAGAGGTGGAAGCAGGCTCCCCGCTGAGCAGAGAGCCTGATGCGGGGCTCGATCCCAGAACCCTGGGATTATGACCTGAGCCTAAGGCTTTAACCCACTGAGATACCCAGGCGCCCCTGGTATGTAGGGCTTTTCTAAAGAACACAAATGTCTTTTGCTTCTCCCCCTGCAAGGAGTAGATGACTGTTTTAAGATTTTAACAGTGTAGTACAACACAAATGTTTTATTTGCTTTATTTTCATGTTGTTCATTTGTTGTTTTATTTCATTTGTCCTTAACTTTTATACTGCTAAAAAATACTTCAAATTTAAAAAAAAATCCACCACCATGTAGTTCCTTGTAAAATCCATTGTGATTGTGAGGCCACCTAGTGTTCCAAGAAATACATATATTTCAAATTCCTAGTTAAGTCAAATTTAAAGACTGAATTACCTTCTTTCAGAAACTGATTGTTTTCACTGCTACATGACATAATAGTAACAGCTACATTATATCAGTATACAGAACAGTCAACTAATACTAGTACTTTCCTTCATTATGTTGAAGAATATTTAAAATAAGAGTTATTGTAATTAATGCAAATATATACTAAGCTTGACAGGTACCTCAAATATATATTTGAAAGCTTAATGTGAATTTATTTTATGCCCCAATAAAAATTTATAATGTAAAATTCTTCCACCCAGTTCTCTCAAACTCTCTCAAAGACCTAAGGATGGTTAAGTTGCTGGATATTCATGACAGGAAAATGGCTAAATGGTATAAAATTCTAATGAATCTTCTGATTCCCAGGGGGTGTACAGGTCATCCATATACACAATCATAAAATAACTACTTACTGTGAGTTTCTAGATCAGGGTTTATCAGTTTCAGCACTACTGGCCTTTGGGCTAGATATTCTTTGTTGGGGGGGCTCCTCTGTGCATTGTAGGGTGCTTGGTAGGAACACCCCTGGCTTGTGCTTCTTGATGCCACTAGCACACAGCAACTCCCCATATGACAACCAAAAATGTGTCGCCAGACACATCCAAACGCACCCTGAGGTGGAAAAAAGGGCAAAACTGGCCCCATTTGAGAACTGACCTAGAAGGAACACATGGAGCTGGGAAACTCGGTTGAACTGGTCAAGATAGGCTTCAAAAAAGGTAGGAATTTAGAAATGGATTGAAAGTGCATTAAAGAGGGAAAAAAAAGGGCATTAGAGAGAGGTCAGAAAGAGAAAAAGCACTGCCAGAGTTCAGGGGGAACACAACCAGGTATGGCAGGATTCCTGAACAATGCGGTTCCACCTCCCTCCCCCTCACATGGGAGTGGGGCAGCTTCTACTCTGATTCCACAAATTTGCGACAGAAAGAATAGAGAGTACAGCATTGCTAAACTTTTCATCTCCTTTCAAAATGGCAGGCATCCAGATTTGGGGGTATGAGGACACACATAAATGTGTTGGGAAGCCATCCAATTTTTAAAAATAACTCTGTAAGCCCGATAAAACCTCTATTTGGCCTCTAGGCCACCCTTTGGTAAGCATTAGTTGGTGGCAAGAGTTATGAGACCTCACAGCTGATGGCCCCAAATATGAGGATCTGTGAGAGCCCAACACCCAAAATTAGTCTATTAACCACAGGTGTGGCCGTCAGAGCTGATGATGGTCCCAAGCAGGCCTCTGGATCATCATCCTAGGGGAATGTGGAAAGAAGGTGGCAGACAGGGGGCCTCCACTTGGAGGAGAAGAGTAGACTAAGAGCTCTGAGAAAAGCCTCACAAAGACCTGAGCTTTCTGCTTTTAGACAAGGCTAAAGGAAAATCTTGGGTAAAAAGGGCTTAGGTCTAAAAGGCTGCCCACTAAATAAACAGGGTCTAGTACTTGGGCACCAAAATGAAAGATCGTTTATCATGTTAAGTCAGTGAAGACAGCGGCACCTGGGTGGCTCAGTGTTAGTTAAAGCCTCTGCCTTCAGCTTGAGTCATGGTCTCAGGGTCCTGGGATAGAGCCCCGAATCGGGCTTTCTGCTCGGCGGGGAGCCTGCTTCCTCCCGCTCTCTCTGCCTGCCTCTCTGCCTACTTGTGATCTCTGTCTGTCAAATAAATAAATAAAATCTTAAAAAAAAAAAAAAGTCAGTGAAGATAAATTTCTTAACAGACTTTGGCAAAACCTTTTACCAAAAAACTCCCTATTTCCTGGGACTTCTCAAGCACCAGCAACTCAAAGCTGTACCTCTCCTGCCCAGGCTCCAGCGGAAGAGGTTTTTATCAAGGGGGAAAAGAAAACCCTAGCTCACAATGCAAGGTTTGACTCGTCTCCAACCTTGACAATGACTTTCTGAATAGAGGCAGTTTGGAAGCCTTCCAAACAGATTAATTAGTCCATTCATCTCCTAACAGGAAGAGCCAATCCAGTGGATACAAGCTTGCAATTCCTTTTAGCAGGCAAGTGACAAGCCCTTGGCAAGGCAGAAGAATGCCACATGGAGCCCCTGCCACCAGCCTTATAACTCCTGGTTACATTAGTCCTCTGGCCAAAGTTTCAGAAACTGCAAAATGGAGGGCAAAGTGGCCGGGATGGCTGAGGGATCCTGCCTGTGGAACCGTTAGCCACTCACTCCTTCAAGCTCATGGATTTACAGGGTGCCAGGGACGCCTTAAGGGAAAGTAGCAGGGGGAGCAAAGTGCAGGGCACAGGGTGCTTGGGGCTTTCTGAACGATGAATCAGATGTCAGAGAATCCATTTCCAACAACACTAGCACACAGGCTCGTTCCCAGGGCCTGACATGACACACCCTTTTAGTCCTGTCTACAACCCCAGGATATAAACAAGGCTATTGCCACCCACACAGCATGGAGGAGGAGAGTGAGGCTGAGTGACTAGCCCTGGCCACACCAGGCCTTAATCTCTATGCTGCCCAGCCCCTACCAGGGTCAACAGAAAGAGAAGGAACCTTTGCAGGGACCCTCCTCCGTGTTCCTGCAAATGGAGATACACAGGGGACCACTCACCCCTACTCAAAGCCCCCACTGTCCCAATCCCAAGCTGCCTGATGCCAACCTTCCTGATGGATGAGGACACTTATTCTTGACCACATCCTCAGGCACCATGGCTAGTGCCATGGTCACAGCAGTCAGCTGCCAGCCCCAGACTCTGCCAGGGAGAACTAGACTCCAGAGCCTGGCTGCGTGGACTATTTACAACCTCGCAGAGGGTTCCTCCTGCTCCCCTGCAAGGCTCCCAGACTCAGGCCCGCCTGGGCATTCAAGGTTCAAGATAACTTCTGAAAGGCCTGTACTTTGGATCTCACTATTTTTATTTATTTTATATTATTTTTATTATTTGGATCTCAAATTTTTTTAAGCACAAAAGGGTCTATGGGTATCTTATCTATAGGACAACATAAAAAGCTTATCAACAAAAATTTAGAACAAAAAAAGCTTATCAACATTTAGTAGCCCTTCTCTGCTAATTGTTTCCAGAAAGAGTTCTTCTGACCTTGGAGCTAAATGTACAGCCATGATTCCATTTTTATCAGTGACCAGCAGAATAAATTCTAATTTTAAGGTTCAAGGTTATAAGCCAACTGCCAAAGATACAGCCTGAATAAATACAAACACGACTTGTTTATTCAACAGGTACTTCCTAAGCACCAATTCATTAAAACTTAACTATGTGCCAGGACTGTTCTGAATGCTGTATGACTCATTTAATTTCAACAACCTTATGAATTAGGTGCCATTACTTCTCCAACATACAGAGAGGAAACTAAGGCACAAAGAGGTAAACTAAGTTACCCAGGGATCCCCCAGAGGGGGCAGCACTGTATCTAGCTCTAGGGTTACTGCCCACAGGGAGCTCACAGATTTACTCAACCTACAAAACCTAAGAGCACCTTCTCTCGCAGGCCTGACAAACAGAAAACCCCCGTCTCTTCACAACCAGTCTTTCCAGAAAGAAGACTTTGACCAAGAAAAAATGCCACCAATGGAGGGCTCCAGTGTAGCTAACAAAGTGAACCACAGGCAAACAAATCACACAAGATTCAGCAGGCCCCACTTTGAAAAGAACACATAGGTAAGAACTGTAATCTCTAGCCTAAAAACCAATTCAGGGTGGTTCATCTCTGAATAATCTCACTTTTAAAGAAGATATATATATATATATGTTTGTTTGCTTGTTTGTTTGTTTATTTATTTATTTATTTGACAGAGAGAGAGAGGGAGAAAGCACTTGCACCAGCAGGAGGAACGTTAGAGGGAGAGGGAGAAGCAGGCTACCCACCCACCATGCAAGAGGGAATGTGACAGAGGCCTAGATCCCAGGACTCCGGGATCATGACCTGAACCAAAGGCAGGTGCCCAACAGACTGAGCCACTCAGGCATCCCCCAACCCCACCTTTGAATAATCTCTGAAAGGACATCTCTGTTAAGCCAGGGTGGGCTCTCACCACAAATGACAGTGTATTCACTCAGCTCCTCTGCTCAGTCTGCTTCTCTGGGGCCATCACTGTTGACCCCAAGGCAGCCATTTAATAACCACTGAGGTCAAAGGTCCATCACACAAGCTGTGTTTTTGGTCAGGAACTCCTTCCCCATTACACTGGGAGACCCACAGTGCCACCACCTTCAACTATTTGCCCCAAAGTCATCCTTCCAGTAAGTATGAGCTTAATTCCCACATTTAAAATTATAATTCCCCCATGCTTCAGAAATCTCTATTCCTTTCCTTTGTTCTGGTTTTCCCTTTGGAACTTCTCATCACTTCACATTTTTGTACCTATTTTATTGTCACTATCTACCCAAGAGGACGCCAACTCCAAAAATAGGGATTTAGGCTATTTTATTCACTACCACAGTCCCTATGCTCTGAAGAGTGCTTGCATACAGTCGGCATACAGATATTTGTTGAAAAAGTGAATAAATATCCAAGAATGACACACACTTGCCTCTAACCTTCAGATCTCCCCCAAATGTCAAACTCAAGACTGCAGCATTGGAACTCCCCTCAGGGAGAAAAGGGATGTCCCTTCTAAAGGGAGATAATTGGGCAACTAGATTTCCCACAGAGTCGAACAGGCAGAGATGGAATCTGGAATGATGAAGTCTTGTCTAGTCCTGGCTCCAAATAAGATACAAAAGAAGAATAATGAAAATAGACTAAACTCAAGGAAGGCCTTTTTCAGCAGAGTGGGAAACATGGCCATGAAAGGAAGACTGCTGTAAAGATTGGCTTATGAAATTCCTTCTCACAAAGTAATAAGTGCCTGACAGAATGAAAAACACCATGTACTGGGCCACCTCTGCCACTGACCAGCATAGTCACCTTTGGCCAAATCACATCACTTTCAGTGGCAGGAAGGGATGGATTGAGTGGACTGGGTTTTGGAGAAATTCTGACTGTAGAACTCATGGCCCGCCCATTCTTTCTCCCTCCAAGTAAGAGATTTTACAGTTCAAACACTGTATCAGGGAAAAGACTGCCCAGGGCCCTTGAAGGCTTGCAAATTTATCCCTGGAGAGAACCAGGAGTTGCCGGCAACCAAGAAAGCTAACCTGCAAACTTGGAGGGGACCCCTTCCCTGGACTCCAAGGATCCCTGGATGCCATGGAAGACGTTCACTTACCTTTCCTCTCAAGCGTGTCTCTGACCTAGTAAAAGAGGACAGGTGGGGACACCCTCCCAGAGCCTCCACATGGGAGTCCAGCCTACTGAGCTGTAAGAAGTGCCTTCTTATGCAGATTCCCCCAGAGCCATAGCCCCAGTCAGAAGCCTGCTGCAGCCTCAGCACAAGTTGCTGGGGGATTCCATGACCCCATTAGCCAAGAAAGCTGTCCCCTCTTCCAAAGCTCCCTCCTGAGGAATCGTGACTAGTACCAGCTTCTGGGGTCCAGCTCTCCATGAAGCTCAAGGGCCCAAGGTTTGGCAGTCTCTGAGCCATCTTATTAACACATGAAAGAAAGATCTTCAGTTAAGTACAAAGAGACCTTAGGCTGACATTGTGTTAGTAGGAACTGATTACCACAGAGCAATGTAAAAAATAAGCCCAGTCAACTCTGAGCAGGCTGGGTAGAGGGACCCTTCCAGTACCTGAACAGTCTTTTCTAGAAAAAGCTTTCAATCCTTATAAACCAAATCACTACCATACTTTGATGATGAGAACTAGATTTATATCTAAGGTTTTAAATAAGCAGTTCTCAACCTTCAGGATGCATCAGAATCACAGAAGTGAACTTTTAAAAGACTTAGAGAATATTTGAACTCAGTGGCTTATTGCTAGCAATTTCAATTACCAGTCTAGTGTGGGCACCCAAGCACTGATATTTTTCACAAGTACCCTATAAGACTAAATTGGCAAAACTATCTTGGAAAAGACTGGCAATTTCTACTAAAACCAATCATACATATTTGTCCTACTACTCTACAATTCTACTCTTAATATGTAACCAACAGAAATGTGTGTATGTTCCACCAAAAGACATGTAAAAGAAGGCTCATGGGACACATGGGTGGCTTAGTCAATTAAACATCTGACTTCAGCTCAGGTCATGATCTTGGGGTCTCGGGATCAAGCCCTGTGATGGGCTCCCAGCTCAGCAGGGAGTCTGCTTCTCCCTCTCCCTCTGCCCTTCCCCCTGCTTGTGCTTTCTCTCCGGTAAATAAAATCTTTAAATAAAAAAAAAGAGTGCTCATAGCAGTTACAACTCATACCACCAAAAACTAGAAACTAAGTGTCCGTGGATGAGTAAATAGTGGCAAATTCATACAGTAGAATACAATAAAGCAATGAGAGTAAATGAACTACAACTACATGCAACATGAAGTAATCTCAGAAACACAATGTTAATTCAAAGAAGCCAGACACTGAAGTCTTTATACAGTACAATGCCATTTATATAAAGTTCAAAGACAGGCACCTTTAATCTACAGTGTCAGAAGTCAGGATATTGATTACCTTTGTGGGGGGTGGTGACTGGAGGGTATAGGAAGGAGGGTTTCTGGGATGCCAATGACACTTCTTGATCTGGGTACTAGTTACTCAGTAAGTTCAGTTGCAAAAATTCATTGAGTTATGTATTCATAGTTAAATAAAAATAAATAAAAACAAAAAGCTCCCTGAGTGACTTTGAGTTCATGTTGAGAACCACTGAAATTGACCTCAAGGCAGCTACACTGTCAAAAAGATAATCAATCATCCATGTATACATTAACTTAATCATTAACACCACTAACATGTATTGAACACTTATCATGTGCCAGAACAATTCTAAATCCTTTTCAGCTAAAAATTAATTCAATTCTCCTAACAACTCAATAGCCCAGGTATTATTTTTATTGTATCTGAGGAAGTTTTGGTATAGACAGGTTACCTAAATTGCTTAAAGCCACACAACCACTAAGGAGTGAAAGGTTTCTAGATATAGACATAAATAGGACAATGCATGTATTTGCCTTTATGGAGCAAACAGACATATTTAACTTTCTCTCCAATCAACAAAAACGTATCCATTGCCCACCTATTCTCAGTGGCCTGCCAGGAAACAAGCCTAAATTATTCACTCTTTTTATTTATTTTTATTTTTTAAAGATTTTCCTTATTTATTTGACAGAGAGAGAGACAGCAAGAGAGGGAACACAAGCAGGGGAAATGGGAGGACAGGCTTCCTGCAGAGCAGGGAGCCCGATGCGGAACTCGATCCCAGCACCTGGGATCATGACCCAAGCCGAAGGCAGACACTTAACGTCTGAGCCACCCAGATGCCCCTTCTTTTTTTTTTTTTTTTTTAAAGAAGACTTTATCAGAAAAGCCACAGGTAAAGGGAGTAGGTTTGACTATAAGCAAACAAAAAGCAAAGGCAAGCAGAAACAGTGCAGTTTAGCACAGTACAAGCTGAAAAGCAGTCAGATGTTAAGTATTGTGATTTCTAGTCTAAAAGTCTGGAGTTCCTCTTTACCCACAGGAAACCACTTACTGTGTATCTCACCTTCTTTGTCCACTATCTCTACCTTCCAGGCAAAATCATTTTGCCCCAGGGTGGGTTTCACCAACAACGACTCCTTAACACACTCAAAGACCTTTACTCACAGAGTTGGCAAGTTCACAGGGCAGTTATTGTTGCCAACTACAGCAACTACTAAGCAACTGATGAGGTCAAAGATCCCAAGATCAACTTCCCGTAGAGTCACACAAGATATATCCTTCCCTCTTCTACTCTGGTATTTCTCCACCAGTCACCTCCCGGACAAAAAGCAGCAGGGTGTACTTCCTGGGAGTGTTTGGCAATCATATCCACTAGCTAAACTTTTTGGATTTCCTGTAGGAGGTCAAATGCAATAGGGAATAGTCGCAGGACTCAAGAGCCAAACTTGAAACTCTAGGGCCTGGAGGGAGACAAGGTTTTTAGAAGAGCATGAAATTGAAGGAGAAGTTTACTAGATTCCACTTAGCAAATGACTCAGATGTAGTGGAAAAAGCCAGCGCTGGAAGTAGTCCCTCCATCACTAATCAGCCTTATGACCTTGTCAAGTTTTTTCACCTCATTAATCTGTCTCCTCACCGCTGAATTATAGGGTGAGGGGGTAAACTGCATTAATGAGTTCTATGGCGCTTCAGACAGTCCCAACCACACTCTTCTGGCAGAAAGCCCTCAGCAGCTGCACTTTAGGGAGCAAA
Source organism: Pteronura brasiliensis (assembly GCA_004024605.1). Classification (NCBI taxonomy): domain Eukaryota; kingdom Metazoa; phylum Chordata; class Mammalia; order Carnivora; family Mustelidae; genus Pteronura; species Pteronura brasiliensis. The sequence continues at coordinate 317,568 of PJEN01000680.1, forward strand.
CTCGGGCCGATTAAGAATGCTAGTCCAAAACACAATAGCCAGCGAGCCCAGGCACCGGGCAGCCCTTCTAGAAACTCGGACTGTGCCCAAAGCCCCATTCTTTGACCGCTGGGGACCGATCTCCAGGTGTGACGAGTTCAATACTATGTCCTTCCTCCCCACCCGACTGGCCTTACTCTTGCGCTGCATGTGTACCTCCAGCAAAAAAAATGGGAACGTGGGGACCTGCACACTATGCTCAGAACCCTCGCCTGCAGCCCAACATGCCCTAACAACAATGACAGGTGCTTACGCGGAGACCACCTTCCCGTTCAGGATTTCCGCCGGTGCCATGGCCTTTATTAGTCCGCTGCCCACGATGGACACCACCAAAACTGAGGATCCACTAGCTCCGCCGGCGCGCAGGACAACCCAACCCACGTGTTTAGGGACTACCCCGGAGATGCTGCTTCTGCGCCTGCGCTCCTCCCACCCCTACTCCACCGCCGATGCGCGTGCGCAGTCCGGAAGGACGGAAAGGCCTAATGTAGCGAAGAGCCGGGACGTGGAAGTCCGATGCCGCGGAAAGATGAAGGAACTCGGTGATGAGTGGCTGGCGGAAATGATTGGCTGGTGGAAGAAGCCCTTCGGATGCGTACTTCATGTAGGGCGGGGAACTCGCGGAAGAGGGGTCAGTTTCGATCCCAGCCCTTCCTGGGCGGAGCAGCGGGCGGAGCCCGAGGGGCAATCTCGCGGGAGAACTGTTTGGCGCGCGCGGGAGTGAGGGTTGTACCTCGGGGCTGGCTTGGGCTTGCCCAGGTGTCGCCCCGGGGGCAGTGGGCACGGCTTCCCAGGAAAATATCTGGGCAGACTCCCGCGCGCGGTACGTGGTGGGGATCAGGGCTGGCCCGCAGGGATAAAACCCGCAGGCCGTGAGGCGGCTTCCCTTCTGGCGTTCCTGCCCCGGACGCTGCCAAACTGGTGTGGGACCCGCACCCCTATTTTGAGTCCGGGGGTCCGGAGAGCGCCCGTCACCGGTTTAAAATCTCAAGTGACGCCTGCTCGGCCGGGGCCGGAGCCAGCGCGCTGTTTTAGGCCCCTCTGAGCTGGAGCGCCGTGTGGCTCCCAAGTGCCCGGGGTGACCTCGGGGTGGGTCCGTGCGGGGAGGGACGTCAGCTCCGCAAGCCTAGATTTTGTCAGCTCCCCGCGCAGAGCTGGGGTTGGAGACGACGCGGGCCTTAAAACCCACGAGCCACCGGCCAAGGCACACGCTCCCTCTCCACAGGCGTCCACTCTGCTCCAGAAACAAGCTGCGTTCTTAATGTGCTTACGGTACAGTCATCCCTGGAGAGCTCTGAAGTAAAGTTGTACGCGGCACTTTGTTTTTTTCCCCTGTGTTACTGACAGAATTAACATAAAGTATGCAAGTTTGAGATTTGGTACACATTATGAAATAATTTCAATAAGGTTAGTTAACATCTCCATTCTCTCACATGATTACAATAGCATTGTGTGTGGCCATAACATTTAAGTTTTTTTGTTTGTTTGTTTTGTTTTTTTAGCAGTGATTATCAACCTGGGATGATTTTGTCCTCTAGGGGACATGTGGCCATGTCTGGGGACATTTGTGGTGGTTGTTAATAATAATTTGTGGGTCAGTGTGATTGGCATCTGGTGAGTAGAGGCCAGAGATGCTGTTAAATGTCCTATAATGCATAGCACCCCCCAACCCAGAATTATCTAGTCTAAAATGTTAATTGTGCTGAGGTTCAGAGGCTCTGCTTTTTTTTTTTTTTTAATTTTATTTATTTATGTGATAGATCACAAGTAGGCAGAGAGGCAGGCAGAGAGGAGGGGAAGCAGGCTCCCCACTGAGCAGAGAGCCCAATGTGGGGCTTGATCTCAGGACCCTAGAATCATGACCTGAGCCGAAGGCAGAGTCTTTAACCCACTGAGCCACCCAGGTGCCCCTAAGATCTGCTCTCTTAACTATTGTTATAGTCACCATGCTGAACATTCGATCCCCAGAATTTATTCATCTTATACCTGGAAGTTTATACCCTTTAACTAACATCCTTACTCCCTGGCAATCACCATTCTATTCTATGTATATGAAGTGGGCTTTTTAAAATTCCACATGTAGGTATCTTACGGTATTTATCTTTCTCTTACTTAACTTATAATGTGACCTCGAGGTCCATGTTATCCTAAAAGGCAGGATTTCCTGTTTTATAGTTGAGTAATCTTGTGGGTGTGTGGGTAGGATCGTGTATCACAGTCTCTATCTTTTCTTCCTTCCATGGTACAGGTTGTTTACATATATTGGCTACTGTAAATTGAGGGGGCAGATATCTCTTTGAGAGCAATTTTGTTCAGGTCACTTTGGATTTGACCAAATACAGTTTCTTTTATAAACCATTTTTTGGGGTACCATGTTTCACTAATGGAAGAGCTCATCTTTTCAACTTTATTCTTTTTTGGGAGGTTGGGGAAACTTTTGGTAGGTGCTTTTGCCTTATTTTAAATTCTGAGGATATTTAGTAGCTTTATGTGTGAAATTAGAGAATCTCTTTTTTGTTTATTAACAGTTTTATTGAGATAACTTATATGCCATAAAATTCACCTAATTTAAATGTACAACTGAATGATTTTTACTATATTTACAGACTTGTACAACCACCACCATAGTAGAATTAAGAATTTTTTGGTGAGTTTTTTTTTTCTGGTAATTTGCACAAGTGGACATACTAGAAACACAACTTAATCAACTAATCTTCAATAAAACAGGAAAGAATATCCAATAGAAGAAAAAGACAGCCTCTTCAACAAATGGTGTTGGGAAATTGGACAGCTACATGCAGAAGATGAAACTGGGCCATTTCCTGACACCACACACAAAAATAGACTCAAAATGGATAAAAGACCTCAATGTGAGATAAGAATCCATCAAAATCCTAGAGGAGAACACAGGCAACAACCTCACTGACCTTGGCTGCTGCAACTTCTTGCTAGACACTTCTCCAAAGGCAAGGGAAACAAAGGCAAAAATGAACTACTGGGACTTCATCAAGATCAAAAGCTTTTGCGCAGCAAAGGAAACAGTCAACAAAACCAAAAGACAACAGAGAGAATGGGAGAAGATATTTGCAGATGACATATCAGATAAAGGGCTAGTTTCTAAAAATCTAGAAAGAACTTATCAAACTCAACACCCAAAGAACAAATAATCCAATCAAGAAATGGGCAGAAGAGGGCACCTGGGTGGCTCAGTTGGTTAAGCAACTGCCTTCGGCTCAAGTCATAATCCTGGGGTAGCAGGATCAAGTCCTTCATTGGGCTCCCAGCTCCATGGGGAATCTGCTTCTCCCTTTGACCTTCTCTCTCATGCTCTCTCTCACTCTCTCTCTCTCTCTCTCAAATGAATAAATAAAATCTTTAAAAGAAAAAAATAAAAAGAAATGGGCAGAAGACATGAACAGACATTTCTCCAAAGAAGACATCCAAATGACCAACAGACACATGAAAAAATGCTCAACATCACTCATCATCATGGAAATTCAAACTAAAACCACAGTGAGATACCACCTCACACCAATCAGAAGGGCTAATACTAACAAGTCAGGAAATAACAGATGTTGGTGAGGATATGGTGAAAGGCGTACCCTCCTACACAGTTGGTGGGAATGCAAGCTGGTGCAGCCACTCTGGAAAACAATATGGAGGTTCCTCAAAAAGTTGAAAATAGAGCTACCCTATAACCCAGCAATTGCACTCCTGGGTATTTATCCCAAAGATACAAATGTAGTGATCCAAAGGGGCACCTGCACCCCAATGTTTATAGCAGCAATGTCCACAATAGCCAAACTATGGAAAGAGCCTAGATGGCTATGGACAGATGAATGATAAAGAAGATATGGTATATATATATATACAATGAGGTACTACTCAGCCATCAAAAAAAATGAAATCGTGCCTTTTTCATTGAGGTGGTTGAATCTAGAGGGCATTATATGAAGTGAAATAAGTCAATCAAGAGAAAGAAAATTATATGCTCTCATATGTGGAATTTGAAACATGAAAAAGTCATAGGGGAAGGGAAGAAAAAATAAAGCAAGATGAAATCAGAGGGGCAAACTGTAAGAGACTCTTAGTCATGGGAAACAAACAGTGTTGCTGGAGGGGAGGGAGGTGGAGGGATGGAGTAACTGGGTGATGGACATCAAGGAGGTCATGTGATACAATGAGCACTTGGTATTATTAAGACTGATGAATAACTGACCTCTACCTCTGAAACCAATAATACATTATATGTTAGTTAACTGAATTGATATATTACATTAGCAGAAAAAAAAGCACAACTTAATGCATGTTATAGTGATATAACTTGATATGAGGACCTCTGAACACATACCCTTATATCATGTTTGACCAGAACAAGTAAAATTAAGTGAAAAATTGAATCAAGTGTTCCTGGTAAATTGCAGGTAGTGAAACTTCTGTGGCTTATAGTACCAAATAGATATTGACTATTTCAGCTGTCTTGTTTGCTGAGGAAGATGGCAAACCCCCAATTTACAGCTGGAGAAATAGACTGAAGGATACCTTGCCCAAACTATATGGCTGTGCCTGGGATAGGCCCCACACCTTCCTTTGTCTCTAAATATATTGCCTTGCCTGCTCAACAGCCTAGTTTTCAATAGAAATAATGTCTTCGTATAACTTGTATAATTCGTTCACTCATTGAGCAAATAGTTACTGAATGGCTGCTGTGCTAACAACAAAATTACTGCTCAAGGTGCTAGAGATACCATAGCAAAACAACCAAGTTTCTGCCCCCCAGCTAATATTCTGGTAAGTGAAACAATGATCAATCAAATAAACATATAATTTTAGATGTTGAGACATGTCATTTTTTAAAAATAGGCAAGCTAAGGCGCCTGGGTGGCTCAGTGGGTTAAAGCCTCTGCCTTCAGCTCGGGTCATGATCCCAGGGTGCTGGGATCGAGCCCCCGAGTCGGGCTCTCTGCTCAGCAGGGAGCCTGCTTCCTCCTCTCTCTCTGCCTGACTCGCTGCCTACTTGTGATCTTTGTCAAATAAATAAATCTTAATAAATAAATAAATAAATAAAAATAGGCAAGCTAAGAGGATGGGTAATGACGGTAAGAGGCAGGAGAGTACCATTTGAGAAATGTGATGGAAAAGGCTACTCTGGGAATTCTGACTTGAGCAGAAACTTGAGTGAAAAGAGGAAGTTGAGGTGTAAGACAATGAAAGAAAGTATTTGACCTGAACAACTAGGAAAGTGGAGTTGTCATTTATTGAGTTGAAATAACACTGTGGCAGGAGCAGGTTTTGAGGTTTAATTCAGTTTTAGATGTTTTCAGGTGCCCCTCAGACATCCAAATGGAAATAGATATTTAAGTCCACAAGATTAGGTAAGAGCCCATGAAGGGTATGGGTGTAGCTAGAGAGAGGACCAAAAACTGATTCGTGGGGCACTTCAGTGTTCAGAATTCAAGGAGATGAGGAGAAAACTGGGGGGCAGATTGAAAACCAGAGTCCAATGTGTTACGGGGAAATCTGCAAAGGCATACAGCTTTAAAAGACAGGTTAAAAAAAAGTGTTTTATGGGAAAAAGGGTAATTCAAATATATTGTGGATTGGTCAAATCAGGTAAAGACTGAGAATCAATCATTTCACCGAGAAGAGAAAGACAGAATATTTTTTTCAGAATATTTTTACTCAAATGATCTTATTGGCAGTTGCTTGAATAAAAAGTATATCTTTTTTTTGCAGGATCTCCATTTTTTACAAACTTATTGAGGGTAATTTGATAATATCTATCAGAAGCTTAAATGTATTCTTTTTTTCAAGTAGGCTCCACACCCAGCATGGAGCCCAATGTGGGGATTGAATTCATCACCCTGAGATCAGGACCTAAGCTGAGATCAAGAGCCAGACGCTTAACCAACTGAGCCACCCAGGTACCCCAAATATATGCTTTTTTTGACCTTCTAATTCCACTTTTAGGAATTTATCCTGAGTGATATTTATGCTTTTAAACAAAGATATATGTACCAAAGTGTTCCTCACAGTGTTGATCTCAATAGTAAAAAAATCTCCATTGAGATGGATACAGTTGTTAAAGGAGGGATAGATAGGTAATAGATGTGTATAGATGTATAGGATAGTTTTCATACATTGTTAAGTGATAAAAGCAGGTTATCCAGTAAAATGTATAATATGGTTTATGTTAATACATGTAAAGGAGGTTTTCTTTGACTACATTATCAAAGGTTGCCTGCTTATTTACCTGATAACTGTGATACTAGCCTATTTTATTCACAACCCCACTTTGTAAAATGATTTTATTTATATACTTGTTCGCTTTTTCCACCAGATTGTAAGCTTTGTAATACATTTCCTGTCTTGTTCATTCTTACACTCCTGCTGCTCAGGGATATAAATTTTAGATCTTTTTTAGGGGAAAAAAGAATATTTATTTTCCTACTTTAGTTATTAACTACTACTCTCATTCCAATGAACATCACTTCTTGCTGCCTCGTTCTTATCATTTATAAATGAAGATAGTGGATGGGGACCCCTGGGTGTCTCGTTCGGTTAAGCGTCTGCCTTTCGCTCAGGTCATGATCCCAGGGTCCTGGGATCAGGCCCCACATCGGGCTCCTTGCTCAGCGGGAAGCTGCTTCTCCCTCTGCCTACTGCTGCCCCTGCTTGTGCTCCCTCTCCCTCTCTCTCTCTCTCTCTCTCTCTCTCTCATAAATAAATAAATAAATAAAATCTTTGAAAAATATATATAAATGAAGATAGTGGAACAGTCATCCTTAAAAGTCACATTAAAATTACCTATGTAGATTTAAAAAGAAAAGATTATGCATAGCCTCCAGTGTAGACCAATTTCCAGTCAGAACTTGGGGTGGAATCAGGGTATTGGTATTTTTAAAAGCTTCCTTTGAGACTCTTAATGTTCAGGCAGAGTTGAGAACCACTAGATTATATATATGAAGTATAATCCTAAGGATTCTGGTATCAAGAATACATAATAGGGACACACTTTCTCTAGAGTAAAAGTATTTTCCAAGAATTAGAATATCAGTGTTTCAGACAAATCATCTTTTGCTTTAGGAATAGCAGATTGAACCAATCATTTCCTCCTCTCAAAGTACTTCTCCCTTTAAGAGGTGTAGGTATTGGAGACAAAAAATTTAAACTATTTCAAGAAATTCACAAAGACCCCAAATTTCACATTTACTGGAAGGGTTTCTTTCAGTGGGATCACTTTCTTAAGAGTTCTTAATTTTACTAATGCTGGATGAAAGCCACTTCACATTTTCACTTCATTCATTAGGGAAATAACCATAGGCCTTCCTGCATCACTTTGGGAGGACTTTTCCTTCCTTGGACCTCTGTGATGCGTTTACCTAGAAACAGCTTCTTTGATGTGCAAACATTCTACTGGCAAATTGTGCAAGGCAGCCACTCCTACAGTACAGTTCAGGTTTCTTCTGGGAAGTGAACTTTGACTTGGAATTTTCTCTTGTGCCTGATATGGTAAAAATTTATGGTTTTTACTTTCTAAAGCATAGTGAAGTACAGCATACTATACCTTTTTAATTTGAGGTATCAATAAATCTTATGAGCACATAGAAAACATAGAATAGTCATGTGCAAACCTACCACCACAGAATAATTGTATCATATTGCTGTATTTTATTTACTTTACTCTCCTAATACATTTTTATTATATAAGGTTAATTTGGGAAAACAGTGCTATTATCCATAGAAGTTAACTTTGTATTAAGGTATTTCATTTCCTGTTGGGTTCTTTAGTTGTTTAATGTGTATTTTTTGTGCCTACTCTGGGATGATAGAAATAAACCAGAAGGGGTGAGGGGTGGGGCGAGCCAGGTGGTGGGTATTACAGAGGGCACGTATTGCATGGAGCACTGGGTGTGGTGCATAAACAATGAATTTTGGAATACTGACAAAAATAAAATAAAATAAAATAAAAAAGAAGTAAACCAGGCATAGATCCTGCTCTTAGGTACCTTTAATGTAGTAGGAGAGAGAAGATTTTTACACAATACAATATTGAATGAGATAACACTTGAAATATAGATCATACCCTACAAGAGTTAGAGAAGAGGGCGATTACCCTCATCTTGCAGAAGTCAAGGAATGAGGTGGTGTTTGAACTGATATTGAAGGACTTACATGTTTGTGCTTCTAGAGATATAGTTTGTCCCACATAATAGCCTATTTTTTTAGAGACGATATGAGTAAAACTCATTAAGTAAATTTGTTTTAATAGAGCATAAGATTCATAAAATACTAAGGAAATAAAAGTAAAGAACAGAATTCTTATGAAGTCTTTTATCTCCGCTATCATTCTCATTCCAGGACTGAGGAGCAGTTTGTTGTCCCTTTTCATTCACCAAAACTTAAGTTGTTTTCTTTATTCTCTTCTTTTGTTCTTAGAAAAGGAATTAATGCAGTAATGACTTTTAGGTATTAAATAATGAAAATGAGGAAAAGATTAAAGTCTCATTAGAGATATTTATACTCTGTTTATTTATTTATTTATTTATTTATAAAGATTTTATTTTTAAGTAATCTCCACACCCAGCATAGGGCTCAAACTCACAACCCCCAGATCAAGAGTCATATGCTCTACCGACTGAGCCAGCGGGGCCCCCCAGAGATATTTGTTCTTTAATAATTGCCTTTAGTATCAGTAAAAGGAAATAATACAGGAATTCCAAAATGTATTTCAGGGTTAATGAGTAAAATCAGGCCTTCATGCTTTCTCTTCCATGTTATTCAAATCGCACTGTCTTAATTTTTTTTTTCCTCTGAAAATTCCTGTATTCTGAGAAAGTTCAATCTTCTGGAAGACACCCAACTAGCAAAGGAAACACATACCCTACTTACATGTAGCCCTTCTAGTCCCCAGTTTCTAAATCTGCTTTCTCATTCCCCTCCCTGATACATCCCCTGATCTTTAAACTTTTTTTTTTTAAGATTTCATTTATTTATTTGACAGAGAGAGATCACAAGTAGGCAGAGAGGCAGGCAGAGAGAGAGGGGGAAGCAGGCTCCCCGCTGAGCAGAGAGCCTGATGTGAGGCTCCATCCCAGGATTCTGGGATCATGACCTGAGCTGAAAGCAGAGGCCTTAATCCACTGAGCCACCCAGGCACCCCCATCCCCTGATCTTTAAAAAGAAATCTCAAAATTTTTTGTGTGTTTTTTCTGTTACCTAATAAACACATGGAAGATGGCTTTCCTCTTTTTCTTTTACTTTAGAAGAGAAAGATAATGTATGAAATTGAACTGGGTAAGGAGTATGGATTTAAGGCAGTACTGAAGTTCTTGGGAAACTGAATATATAAAAATTATAAAGTTACATTTTGCATTCCTCTGAGTGAAAAGAACACTATAAGCGATCAGATGCTACATGATTTTTTTTTTTTAAAGATTTATTTATTTATTTGACAGAGAGAGATCACAAGTAGACAGAGAGGCAGGCAGAGAGAGAGAGAGAGAGGAAGGGAAGCAGGCTCCCCGCTGAGCAGAGAGTCCGACTCGGGACTCGATCCCAGGACCCCGAGATCATGACCTGAGCCGAAGGCAGCGGCTTAACCACTGAGCCACCCAGGCGCCCCAGATGCTACATGATTAACTCACGTTAGACTTATATTTTGGCTGAATCTCAAGAGATATAGTTAGGGTTCCTGATAGAGAAACTGAAAATGAAAGATATTTGTGAGTCAGGTGTGCAAAATTTGATTAATAAATAGCATCTAAGTATGATATGAGTGCATATATGTACATTAGCAGGCTGTTTTAACCAGTTACAGTTTAAACAGTGGTTTGATACTATCTTTAGAAACTAGATCTGCCTTGTCTCCAAGCAACAGGTTCAGCAGGCAGCTCCTTCTGAAGTCTGGGTAAGCTACGAGGATCTGAAGTGGAACCTCCCTGAAGACATTGCTATTGATGCAAATCAATGCAACCTCAGCATCAGTTCCTGGCTGCTCTATACAGACTCTCCTTGGAAGCACCTTGGATCACCATTACTACATCTGTTTCATGCTTCTTTTATCTCCAGCATGTCAGGCCCTCTCCAGCTGTAAACCACTCAGAAACAGAAAGGCACCTGGCTGGCTGGGTTGGTAGGGAATGTGACTCTTGATCTCAGGGTCATGAGTTCCAGCCCCATATTGGGTGTAGAAATTACTTAAAAATAAAATCTTAAAAAAAGAGATAAAACCCCACTGATAACAGTTAAAGACTGTTTTGTAACCTTTGATCACATCCCCAGTTTTGGGGATAGATTATATAAAAAATTTAACAAGTAGCATCACACATTAACCAGTAAGAATCTTGGCCATTCCTAGCATTGGGGCAGGCCCTGGAGTCCCTGATATTGAGCATTAGGCATTTTGGTTGCTAGACTGAAAGGGGGTGAGTGCACCCAGGGACTGAGGCGGTGAGAGATGGAGGTATTAAGGCAGCTGCTATTATAAACCTCTACGAAGTGTTTTTTGACCATCTTGGACACCTCCCCACTTTTTTTCCCTTTTCGGAGATAACTATTCTGAACTAAGTATATAACCTTTATGTTCTTACATATATGTGGATACTTCTGTTTTAGACATTTAAAAAATTTCATAAATGGTATTCTAGACTTTCTGCTATGCTATTTGCATTCAATCTTATGTTTTTGAAAGTTATACTTTTTGATTCACGTAACTTTGTGCACATTAACTGCTGCATAGAATTTCATTACAAATTAATATATCACAATTTTTATACATTTTTTCTTATATAAATAAGCTGCAGTGAGTATTCTTAGACAGCATGCCTCCTTGTCCATATCTTCTAAATATGAAATAAAAAAATTTTCAAGCTGTATTTGAAAGAGCTAGCTACAAAAAATAAATAAGAGGGTGACTACTTCTTATTTTTATAAATTAAAAGCCTAATTGGAGGGGCGCCTGGGTGGCTCAGTGGGTTAAAGCCTCTGCCTTCGGCTCAGGTCATGATCTCAGGGTCCTGGGATCAAGCCCCGCATAGGGCTTTCTGCTCAGCAGGGAGCCTGCTTCCTCCTCTCTCTCTGCCTGCTTCTCTGCCTACTTGTGATCTCTGTCTATTAAATAAATAAATAAAATCTTAAAAAAAAAGCCTAATTGGATATAATAGTTAATACTTTTATTATTGGTGTTTTAAATCTTAATGATATTGCAAAAAATAATGGATATTTTTTGTACATGCCTTTCTTACAGAATGCTGAAAGCTAAATATGCATTGAAGTATTAAGAGGAAATAAAAAGAAATATTATTAAATACAATTATTAAAAAAAGTTGTAGTGAGGGGCACCTGGGTGGCCCAGGTGGGTTAAGCCTCTGCCTTTGGCTCAGGTCATGATCTCAGGGTCCTGGGATCAAGTGCTGCATCAGGCTCTCTGCTTAGTGGAGAGCCTGCTTCCCCCACTCTCTCTGCCTGCCTCTCTGCCTACTTGTGATCTCACTCTCTATCAGATAAATAAATAAAATCGTTAAAGAAAATAAAACAAAAATAAAAAAGGGGGCACCAGGGCGGCTCAGTGGGTTAAAGCCTCTGCCTTCGGCTCAGGTCATGATCCCAGGGTTCTGGGATCGAGCCCCACATCAGGCTCTCTGCTCCACAGGAAGCCTGCTTCCTCCTCTCTCTCTCTCTCTCTCTCTCTCTCTCTCCTCTGCCTACCTCTCTGGCTATTTGTGATCTCTGTCAAATAAATAAATAAAATCTTTAAAAATAATAATAAAAAATAAAAAAAAGTTGTAGTGATATTGCAATGTACTAAATAAGACACCTAGCACTTTCTAATCAATGTACTCCTGTGTTAGATCTCAGGTATGCTGTCAAGTTAGTCATGTTAGTTCATGGTACATTACCATCTTTCCGTGCAAGGTTGCTCTTTTTTTTTCCCCATCTCCATTTCTATCTCCTCTCAATCTGATATGTTTGATGTGTGTTTGACTATATATGCAGCTTTCAGAAGTATGTGCTTTTGCGTATGAATTTATTTTTTAAATTATGTCATACTTAAAAAATTATAAAATGTATACACACAGATTAAATAAGAAAAATACCTGTGAACCTGCCTCCTAGTTTCATAGAACATTGCAGCACCTGAGACAGACTTCCTGTGTGTCTCTTCCTAACTGAATCCTTTGCTGCCACCTAAAATTCAAAATAGTAGATATTTTATTTTCATTTTTATTTAAAATTTGTTTTAAATAAAACATTGGGACCCAATGTAGGCCTTGATCTCATAACTATGAGATCAAGACCTGAGATGAGATCAAGAGTTGGACACTTAAATAGTAGATATTTTGAATTTTGTGTTAATCATTCCTTGTTTTTCTTCCTAGTTTAATACCCATATATGTATCCCTAATTAAAATTATTTTTATCCATTTTGAAAGGCTACTTGAATAGAATTATACTGCTTTTATTCTTTTGTTACTTCTTTTGCTTTGTGAGATTTGTGTTGATGTATGTGATTAATAATAATTTTCATCATTGTGTAGTATTTTTTGTATGAATATACCACAAGTTATTTATCTATTAAACTCTTATCTGATATGTGAGTTTTCAGTTGTTTGCTTTTTAAAATAGTGTTGATAATCTTTGCTTTTAACTGGAAAGTTTAGTCCATTTACATTTATTGATATTACTATTTGGATAGATCTCTGTCATTACATTATGCATATTCTATTGTCTCATTATTTATGTTTCCTTTTCCTTCCTCTTATCATGGCAAAAACTGGTTATATTTTTATTTTGTTGTTTGTATTGATTTTTTATTCCATTTTTTTCTTCTCTACTAGTTTAGAAATTATATGCTATATGACTCCTGTTTTAGTAATTATATTAGCTATTTTTAAAAAGATTTTATTTATTTATTTGGCAGAGATCACAAGTAGGCAGAGAGGCAGGCAGAGAGAGAGAGAGGAGAAAGCAGGCTCTCTGCCGAAAAGAGAGCCTGTCGCGGGGCTCGATCCCAGGACCCCGGGATCATGACCTGAGCTGAAGGCAGAGGCTTTAACCCACTGAGCCACCCAGGCGCCCCTATATTAGCTATTTTAACACGTATAATTAACAAAGCTAACTGAAATTTTTATGTTACTCCTGAGAAATTGGAAGATTTTATAATGCTTTAAGTTATTTTTCTCCTCTCAATGTATAAGCATTTTATTTTGGCCTTGTATTGATTCTATTCTTTATTTTCAAACATAAATCAGATTTTTAAAAATTAAGGCTTGTTTAAATATACCCACATATTTACTATTATCTTTTGTCCACTATTCTTGCTTATATTTCAGACTTTGTGAGTTAACTTTCTATGTGAAATCTATCCTTTATAATTTTCTTAAATGAGGGCATATGGTAAATTCAGTTTTTGTTTGCCAAAATGTCTTTATGCTACCCCATATTAAAACATAATATCATTCAGAATAAAATTCTAACTGCCAGTTATAATATATTCTTGAAGAAACACTACTATTTTATGCACTATTACAAAATATATGGGATGCCTGGGTGGCTCAGTGGGTTAAAGCCTTTGCCTTCAGCTCCGGTGAAGATCGAGGGATCTGGGATCGAGCCCCTCATCGGGCTCCCTGCTTGGCGGGAAGCCTGCTTCTCCCTCTTCTACTTCCCCTGCTTGTGTTCCCTCTCTAGCTGTGCCTCTCTCTGTCAATTAAGTAAATAAAATTTTTTAAAAATCCATTCATTCTTCAGCTAGGTCTAATCTGCTTTTTAATGTGTCCATTCAATTTTTGAATTAAAATTATTATACTTTTTATTTCTGGAATCTTATTCAGTTGTTTTTTCCAACATGTTTATTCTTTGTGGTCTTGTGACTTATTTATATTTTCAAAATTCTCTTTTATTTTTTATTAAGGACTTTTAAATTTTTATTTTTATTTCTTCTTCTTCTTCTTCTTCTTCTTCTTCTTCTTCTTCTTCTTCTTCTTCTTCTTCTTTTTTTTTAGAGAGAGAGAGAGAGAGAGAGTATGTGCAAGCTGGGGGAGTGAAGGGCAGAAGGAGAGGGAGAGAAAGAATCTTATGTAGGCTCCATGTTCCACAAGAGCCCAACACAGGGCTCCATCTCATGACTCTGAGATCATGACTTGAGCCAGGATTGAGTTGGATACTTACCTGACTGATCCACCCAGGCACCCCAAAGATTTTAAGTAATCTCTACACCCAACCTGAGGCTTGAACTCACAATGTCAAGATCAAGAGTTGCACTCTCCACCTACTAAGCTAGCCAGGCACCCCTCTTTTATTTCTTTAAATAGTTAAACGTAGTTATTTTGTATTTTCTTGTGCAGTTCTATTTCCTATTATCTTGGTAAGCATAAAATTCTAAAACCCGATAACTTTAGAAAAATATATTTTGTTCCTTCAGTACATTAAGCAACATGTGATACATTTATACACTTTTAAGAGATTTATGTTAATACATTTTTCTTGGTTTTATTTGAATCATACAAACTTTGTTTTTTTTTTTTTTTTAAGATTTTATTTATTTATTTGACAGACAGAAATCACAAGTAGGCAGAGAGGCAGACAGAGAGAGAGGGGAAGCAGGCTCCCCACTGAGCAGAGAGCCCAATGTGGGGCTCAATCCCAGGACCCTGGGATCATGACCTGAGCCAAAGGCAGAGGCTTTACCCTACTGAGCCACCCAGGTGCCCCATACAAACTTTGTTCTTAACAAAAGTTACTTAACAAAAGTGTTAACAATTACATTTTGCATACCCTTTTGACAATAGGAGGAGATACTGTATTACAGGTAAATACACCCTAATCTTTACCTTCAATATAGATATGGAAGGAACACAAAATTGTTGATTTACTAAAATCAGATTTTTAAAAATTAATTTATATAATAATATAATGCACAGGAATTGATTTGTAGCCAAAAGTAAAACAAATACTGGTATATCTTTCATCAGTGGCTTTCTAATATTTCAAGTTTCTTACAAAAGTTTTATTGGATGTGAGTTAAAATTTCCCCAGATATCATATATGTTTTCTTGATTTCTATACTCTTAGAAATTATATTTATTCAGATGTGCTTTATTTAAGGTCTTATAAATTATCAGGTAACAATTTAAAAAAAAAATGTAAAGTAGTCTTTTAGGTCAACATGTTACTTGTTATTTTCCTGAGACCCATTGCATTGGTTACCATAGCAACTCAAAATAAATATTTTAAAGTTGTATTCTGTTTAAAGTTGCTTATTTGAGCTTGTGTGGGTTAGAACATTGTTGGTTTTCATCAGTAGGATACATGTTTAGTTAATTAATTTGTATTTCTCTTTGTAGGCTTGTTTTGATCCACCTGTTGTGGTTCCCACCAAGAACCCAGTGATGTACAACAAAAGGGCAGCTGACCCAGTCCATCCTGACCTTACTGGTTTGTTGGTGAAAAACAAGAATCTTTTAGCTGAGGTATATGGATTATCTGAAAATAAAATGCCTAGGGAAATTATGTCTTCTGTAAAAGTAGGAAGAGAAACATTCTGATAAGGGCTCAAAGTATTATCTTAACTCAGTTTTGCTTTTTTCTCAATATTGAACTGCCTTATCACAGAGAAGCACTAATTTAGACCCAAGTCTGTCTTGCTAGATAAATTCTCTTGAGTATCATATGTATTTAAGTGCTTTTGAGGTGACTGCTAAATGCTGTATTGTTAAAATAGTGTTTAGGAACTGCCCATGCTCAAAATTTATGTAAAAATAATAAATTATATGTTTTAAGCATTTTTTAGTGGAAAGGTTGATTTCCTATTTAAAACATAGCACTGGGGCACCTGGGTGGCTCAGTGGTTAAAGCCTCTGCCTTCAGCTCAGATCATGATTCCGGGGTCCTGGGATCGATCCCTGCATTGGACTCTCTGCTCAGCGGGGAGCCTGCTTCCCATTCTCTCTGCCTGCCTCTCTGCCTACTTGTGATGTCTGTCTGTCAAATGAATGAATAAAATCTTAAAAAAAAAAAACATAGCACCAAATGTCAAATATCCACTAGTCTTATATAATACTTGATGAAACGGGAGTGTGGGTGGCTCAGTCCTTTAAGTGTCTACCTTCCACTCAGGTTATGATCCTGGGATCCTGGGATGGATCCCCACATCCAGCTCTTTGCTTGGTGAGAAGCCTGCTTCTCCCTCTGCCTGTTGCTTCTCCTCCTCCTCTTCCTCTTCCTCCCAGATTTATTGCCATATAATTGCCAAATAACATTAAGTTTGAGACGTACAATGTGATGTTTTGATTACGTATGTTTTGCTAAATAATGACTACAATAATGTTAATTAATACTTCCATCACCTCACATAATGACTGTGTGTGTGTGTGCGTGTGTGTGTGTGTGTGTGTGTGTGGTGAGAAGGTTGGTTTCTTCTGAGACCTCTTTTTTTGGCTTATCAATGGCCATCTATTCTCTGTGTCTATATATATGTAGATAAAAACATATTTCTTTCAGTTTTATTTATTCTAATATTTTCCTTCCTTTAGCATAGAGGTGAATGAGCTTAAATTTAAATGGGGTTTATATAAGTCAATCCATTCTATAACACTGGAAATATTTCTTAATTTGTCTTTTTTTCCCCCTAGAAAAATGTAATGCCAATACCTGAAAACTAAAGCAGTTTTAATATGGGTTGCATCAATGCTCTTGTCCACAGTATAACTTCCTACTAATATTTACTAAGTTTGGGATTTTTGATCATTCAGATTTGGATTAGATTAAGTGTTTTTTTGTCTATGTTTAATTCATAAAGATGCATTTTAAACCAAATTGTCAAAAAAGATCACAAGTTTTAAACCTTGTCTAAATGTGAACTATTTTTAAGAATTTTGAAGTACTTTTTATTTATATTTTTAAAGATTTTATTTATTTATTTGAGAGAGAGAGAGCATGAGCAAGGGGGAGAGGCAGACGGAGAGGGAGGAGCAGATTCCCTGCTCAGCAGGGAGCCGGATGCCAGGCCTCATCCCAGGACCTAGAGATCATGACCTGAGCCAAAGGCAGACTCTAAATGGACTGAGCCACCCAGGTGACCTCAAAGTACTTTTAAAAAGTATTTCTCTACATGTACATAAATCATTTGGTAGCTATAAATGTTTTTAACCTATTTATCAAAGCAAAAATATAAATGGCTCTACGAGGTCTCATTTTGACTTCGTTTTAGGTGGTATATATAAATAAAAGAATCTAGTAATTTCAACAGAATACCTTCAGCATAAGTCATTTTTCTCTTTTCCAATAACCTATTATTTAATCCACAGGAACACAATTGTCTTGATAAGGCAGTTTTTCTGCTCACTGTATGAATCTAAAATTTTTTGTTATAATCAACTTTACTTCTTTGTTGGACATACAAAAATAATTATCCTGTGTTTCTGCCCAATAATGGAGAAACAGGAACAAGAAGGACTATATTTAAGAAAAGCCAGATATGGACGTGGTAAATATTAAAGTGTTCAGTTGGTGATTGTGTTGTCTAGTTTAGGCACTATGACATTGAACTAAAACTCTTGCATAGTGCTGGATAGGCTGCTATAGGAATAAATAGGAGTTAAACAACTTGTAAAAAAAAGTTACCGATAATATGTATAATAAGGCCTGTGTGTTAAACTTAAAATACATTTAAAGCATTTTGCTAGTATTTTTAGTGTGATTTTTCATGGAAATTTTTCATTTGTGAGGGCAATGTGACTGTGTTTATGCAGATAAGATTTTTTTTTTCTTTCCTTAGTGTAGTAATAAGGCAAATAGTAGAAACCTAGTAGATGCAGCATGGGGGGAATGGAGGCAATACCAATTTTGCTGCTAAAGAAAAATATATCAGAACCAATTATTATTAGTTTTACTTGCAATTTTTATTAAGATAATTGAAGAAGCACATGCAGGTTTTTTTTTTTTTTAAGATTTTTATTTATTTATTTGACAGAGAGAGATAGCGAGAGAGGGAACACAAGCAGGGAGAGTGGGAGAGGGTGAAACATGCTTCCCACTGAGCAGGGAGTCTGATGTGGGGCTCGATCCTAGGACCTCGGGATCATGACCTGAGCCAAAGGCAGATGCTTAATGACTGAGCCACCCAGGTGCCCAGCACATGCAGTTTTAAGAAATAATACAGAGAGGGGCACCGGGGTGGCTCAGTGGGTTAAAGCCTCTGCCTTTGGCTCAGGTCGTGATCCCAGGGTCCTGGGATTGAGCCCCACATCAGGCTCTCTGCTGGGTGGGGAGCCTGCATCCCCCTCTCTCTCTGCCTGCCTCTCTGCCTCTTTGTGGTTTCTGTCTGTCAAATAAATAAATAAAATCTTAAAAAAAAAAAAAAGAAAGAATACAGAGAGATCCTTTATACACTTTGCTGAGTTTATTCCACAATTTTGCAAAATATAACCTCAATATTGACATTGAGGCAACACATCTACCAGTCCACCAATCTTACTGAGATTTCCCCAGTTTAACTTGTATTCGTGTGTTTGTGTGTATAAAGTTCTAAACAGTCAAGATACTGAACAGTTTGAACACCACGAAGATCTTTCCTGTTGCCATTTCATATCCACACCCACTTCCTTCCTACCGTCAACCTGTGGTAACCACTAATCTTTCCTTCATTCTAAAGTGTTGTCATTTCAAAGGTGTTTTATACATAAAAAGCTAAACATAAATTATCATATGACCTTTAAAAGAAGAGTGATATTATATGATCTGAAGTGACAACTAAGGATAGAATAGATATCCTTTGCTTGTATTCTTAGAACATTCTGCTCATACCACTATTATTGTACCTGTTAAGGTATATTCTAATTATTTGTTTTAAAATTGGTCTCCCTGATGAGCTGATAAATTTTTGAGAGTTCTTAATTTTCTCCTGGCATGTGCCTGGAACATAGAAGATACTGAAGGCTGGTTGGTCAAATAAAGAATGGCTTAGAGAGGTGCTAGATGGGAAGCAGGAAGATCAAGTAGGAGGTCTTGTATCAAACAGTGCATGAGATAGACAATGGGGCTCTAACACAAGACAAGGCAGCAAGGCAGCAGGCATGGAAAGAAGGGGGTAGATATGAGAGACAGAGGTAAAATGAACAGACCTAGTAACTTGAGGGGAGGATTTTAAAAAAGGGTTAATCAAGAGATGACACTGATCTAATTAATGTTTTTACAGAGATATAAATGAATTTTGAACTTTCCATTTTTAAAACATTTGATCTTATTAAAGTCTTTTCTAAATGGATTTTTTTAAATGAATTTTTCATAGAATACTTAGCCCATTGTATTAAGTAAATAAATTTATGTTTAAATAAATTGGTTTTGAAACACACTCTGGGGACGCCTGGGTGGCTCAGTGAGTTAAAATCTCTGCCTTCGGCTTGGGTCATGATCCCAGGGTCCTGGGATTGAGCCCTGCATCAGGCTCTCTGCTCAGCAGGGAGCCTGCTTCCCCCTCTCTCTCTGCCTGCCTCTCTGCCTACTTGTGATCTCTGTCTGTCAAATAAATAAATAAAAATCTTAAAAAATAAATAAAAATACAACAGACTCTGATCTGCAATACACAGACATAGGGATGAAGCAAATCATACTTGCTAACAAGTAGAAACTGAAAAAGGATTACCTGAGGAAAGGCGTGGACATGCTCAAAAAATGTTACAGGGACCCATGGCTGGCATAGTCAGTAAGAGTATGCAGCTCTTAATCTCAGGGTCATGAGTTCAAGCCCTACATTGGGCGTGGTCCTGGTTAAAAGAAAAATGCTACAAAAGAATAGCTCCTTTGCAATAGCTAAAACAGGCATAAAAAGTTTTACTTGTATGAAAAGTAAGAAGGGGGGAAAACTGACCCTAGATTTGATTTAGCACAAGTTAGAAAGATTTAAACCAAACCATTTCATTATCAACCCAGTGATGGTAAATTCTCTTAACTAATCACTCATTTTCTCTAGGGAGAATTTGTTAAATTTATTATTTCACTAGTGGTTGTATTTTATTCTAAGAAATTTTAGTTAAATGTTACTGTAATTTTTTCTTTTTTTAGAATTCTTTTCTTCACTACTTCAGGCTGCAAAACTGATTCCTATTCAGAATTTTGTCAGAATGTCCTAAAAACCCAGCTTCATATAATAAGCCATGTTCTGCTATGGTAGGAAGGCCATAGTATCCTTTGAGAATTGCTTAAGGGTCAAGACTATAGAGCAGCTTTTAATAATGCATAGTTTGGGGGAATTGGATTTTAAAAAAGAAGACTGGTCTGAAAAATGGAATTAAAAAGCAGTCTAAATGATGAAGTCAGTGCAACCCTCCAGACTGTGGGGCTGGCCATGAAGTGTTCATTCAATTCCAGACTCTTCTTCACCTTGGGAAGCTTTACAAAATATAAGATGCATTTAAAAAACCCATGCATTCATTTACATCTTCTGTGATCATTTAAAGAACCCCTCCCTCAGTACAGAATTTGTTACATCCAGTTTAGCACAGTTCTTTAATATCCACACAAGGAATACCTCCAAGCAAGAGAAAAAGAACCTCCAAAGAAAACTGGAAAGAAGTAATTAGGGAGGGAGAGAAAATGGAGTTTCATGAATGCCAAGGATTCACTGCAGAAAGCACAAACCACCTTAAATATTTCAAACTGAAAATG
The DNA here is from genome assembly GCA_004024605.1 of Pteronura brasiliensis. Lineage (NCBI taxonomy): Eukaryota > Metazoa > Chordata > Mammalia > Carnivora > Mustelidae > Pteronura > Pteronura brasiliensis. The sequence continues at coordinate 338,274 of PJEN01000680.1, forward strand.
ATTTAATGCAGAGGATTATGTATACAAAGTGATTGGAAGGTCTGGGTGCGGGAGCTGGGGCCAGATAGATGAATGAGTTCAAGGACACACACTGTGAGTGAGATCCTGAGGTCAGGAAGTTGTGCTACTGCCACTGAGACTTTATTTTATTTACTTATTTTTATTTTTTAAAGATTTTATTTATTCATTTGAGAGAGAGAGAGAGAGAGAGAGAGGATGAACAGGGGGAGGGGGCAGAGGGGAAGCAGACTCCCTACTGAGCCAGGAGCCTGACACAGGCCAGCCCCAGGACCCTGAGATCATGATCCCAGCCATGACCATAGCTGAAGTCAGACACCTTAACACACTCAGGTTAAGGTGTCTGACTGAGCCAGACACCCTCCTCCTGAGCCTTTATTGCATAGGCACAACTGCTTCTCAACCTCCGCGAAGATGTTAGCTAAGTAATGCCTTTTTCTCTGCTTCTGTCCTTGACCCGGCTTACCAGTGGAATTAATAGTAGGAAAATGGCCTCCCCTCTATTCTAAATTTCATGGGAACGTTATCTCTTTGGGCCAGCTCAATGTACACATAGCATGGCTCTCAAAATGTGGTTTCCTAGACCAGCAACATGAACGTCACCTGGGATCTTGGTAGAAATACAAATTCTCAGACCCCATGCCAAACTAGGAACTCTGGACGTAGGCCTATCAATCTGTTTTTTAATGAGCCCTCCAGGTGATTCTAATGCATTGCTGAAGTTTGAGAATCATTGGCCTAGAGAATCCTGGCCCCTATAAGGACCCTGGAAACAAAGTTTTATTTCTAGTTCTGCAGAATAAGAAGACATCATAGGGGTGGGAATGAATACCAAGTGCCAGTGACCATATCCAGAAAAGGGCATGGCTGATGGTGTCAAATGCTTCAGTGACATGTGGAATATGGTGACAACTGGAAAGAAATTAACGAATCTGTTAAGGGACCACTGGTGACTTTTGAGAGAAGAGTTTCCAAGGTGGAGAATGAGGGATGAAAATGGAATGGTACAAAAATGGAATTATAGTAGATGAAGAGTGAGCACAGGGGATTCTTACTGTTTGTGTGGCTGGGCAATGAAGAAGAGAAGTGGGCTTTAGCTTGAGCCCAAATCTTTCCCTTCATCTTCATGACCTTGTCTGTGCCCTCTACCACCTCTTCTCCATTTCAGATATCTCAGTCACTTCTGCAGCTAATTAGGGAAGTTTGTGGAGTGCCTTTTGTATGACATAATTTCAAGTTCCAAGGGAGCATGGACTTCAGTTTAGTGTGTACCTGCAATTTAGTTGTATGTTTTCAATTTAGTCTATTCTATTTTTGGGCGTGACAGACACTATGTAGGTCCTTGATATATGTTATTTTTATTCCTTACCAGCACAATGTGAGGTGGGTAAGAAAATTTAACTGACTTGCCTATGGCCACAGGTTGTCTTGTTCCTCCAAATTTTGAGATCTTTCTGTTCTTCCATACTTTCTGTATAAACTTTATGGCCTCGCTGAGGTATGTATTTTTAGTGGTGATGTAATAAAAAAATACATAAACATATGTTTTGTTCATTTTATGATGTTTATTTTATTGTTTTAATTTCACAGAATCTTTTAGAATTAGAACACATTTTATACACACACTGAACTAAAAATTTAGTTTCCCATGGCCTGTGCTATTAGGAACTATACCATTTGTCATTAATGTAAAATTTTTCCATAATGAAATATTCCTTACCCTTTTCTGGTTATAAAGCTAATGATTTTTTATAATGTCAAATCAAATTTTCCTCCTTTCCCCCTCTTTTATAAGTTTACCAGGATCATACACAGCCTACTTAGAAATTTGAATAAATTAGGTTAAATTAAATGTTAATTGACCCCTGAATGTTAGCAGTACCTCGATTTTCTTTATCTACTGAACTTTCTTCACTTAATCAGATAGAAGAGCAGAGACTTTTTTTTTAAGTTTTTATTTATTTATTTGGCAGAGAGATAGAGCCAGAGAGCATAAATAAGAGGAATGACCGAGGGAGAAGCAGGCTCCCCACAGAGCAGGGAGCCTGATGCGGGGCTTGATCTGAGGACCCTGGGATCATGGCCTGAGCCAAACTCAGCCACTTAACTGACTGAGCCACCCAGATGTCCCTGGTCTTTTTCAGTTAGCAGCTTGTGGCTCTCTACTCTTGCTTCCCCTCTCACAGGTCATCACTCTTCATAACTTTAGGATCTTTTCTTTCCTTTGTTTGCTTTAAAATATAGTCAATTTAAGCTTCATTCTTTCTCTTTACTCTCCTATCCACCCATTTCTCTGATCACGAAGGACAAGGCCAGGAAACAAGTGGAATCTCTTTAGGAGAAAGGCCTCTGAATCCATTCCTCATCACAACCAGCATAAAGCAAACATTTATGACCAAAGCATTAAGTATTTCTTTTCTGCTAGGAATTATAGAATTATTATTGGTATAATTTACTCTTATAACAAGATTTGAACAACTTTAATGTTGATGAGAATGGAATAACTTATTCCAAACAGTATGTGTCATTTTGATATGATTTTTTAAATTACACTGCTTTGGTTTTTATTTTATTTTTTTTTATAAGTTTATGTATTTAAGTAAATCAACAAGGGGCTCAAACTCATGACCCTGAGATCAAGAGTTGCACCCAACTGAGCCAACCAGGCCCCCCTGAAATAATTTTTAAAATACATGTAACATTGGAATATGCTGTTAGGAAATTTGAGAGTCTTCATTTTATTGTATAATAATGTATAATAAGGACACCTGGGTGGCTTAGTCAACTGAGTGGCTGACTCTTGATTTTGGCTCATGTCATGATCTCTCAGAGACCAGGGATCGAGTACTGAGTCCGGCCCTGCGCTCAGGATTCTCTCTCTCCTTCTCCCTTTGCCCCAAGCCCCACTTGCTCACTCTATCTCTGTAAAATAAATGAATAAGTCTTTTTTTAAAATGATGTATAGGGGCACCTAGGTGGCTCAGTGGTTAAGGCCTCTGCCTTCGGCTCGGGTCATGGTCTCGGGGTCCTGGGGTCGAGCCCCACATCGGGCTCTCTGCTCGGAGGGGAGCCTGCTTCCTCCTCTCTCTCTCTCTGCCTGCCTCTCTGCCTGCTTGTGATCTCTGTCTGTCAAATAAATTTAAAAAAATCTTTAAAAAAAAAGATGTATAAATTAAATACCCATAATGATTTAAAGTCATGAATTTTCTAAAACCAAAATTATTATTTTCCCTTTCTCATTAGCTAAGAAATCTTCAAAACAAGCTCCTCATAAAAGAAACATCATTGCAAGAGATGAAGAATGTGCTAGAAAGTTATAAAGAAAATAATGTGCAACAGTCTTTCCAGATAATGTCCCTGAAAGATGATATCAAGGATCTAGAGGAACTTATTGCTTCTCTAACCAGAATTAAATCTTTGAAAAACACCAATATTCAGAATCTTGAAAGAGGCAACTGGGATCTAAGTGAAAGAATTATAGAACTAGAAAACCATCTAAGGTAGGAAATTTTCTAGTTTTTTTTTTTTTTAAACATGTCATCTGTCATAAGCTTGAAGAGAGTATATAAACTCTATATTCCTGATTGATCATGGAATTTAAACTTAGTAAGATTTCCTATAATACCTGACTCAAAATTACTATGTGTAAAAAGACACATATATTATTGAAATATAATTCACATATGATTAAAATTAACCCTTTTAATCAGTTGTACTTCATTAAAAAAGAAAAGAAAAAATTCACCTCTTTAAAGTACACAATTTGGTAGTTTTTAGTATATTCACAAGGTTGTGCAGTCATTACCACTATTCAATTCCAGAACATTTCATCACCCTCTAAAGAAACCCCACATCCATTAGCAATTACTCCGTATCACTCTCTCTAGTCTCTGACAACCACTCATCTACATCCTTTCTCTCTGAGTTGCCTTTTCTGGACATTTCACATGAATGCCATCATACAGTATATGGCCTCTGTGTCTCCCTTATTTCACGTAGTGCAATATTTTTAAGATTAACCTATGTTGAACCATAAATCTGTATACTCCACTCCTTTTTATGGCTGAAAATAATATTCTGTTGTATAAATATACCACAATTTCCTTATCCATTCATCAGTTAATGGACATTGGGTTGTTTCCCCTTTTTGGAGGGGCTTTATGAATAATGCTGCTGTGATGATTCTTGTGTGAGTTTTTATGTGACTGTATACTTCATTTCTCTTAAGGATATGCCTTGGAAGTAGAAGGCTGGGTCATAAAGTAACTCTAATTTACTTTTGAGGAATTTCCAGACTATTTTCCAAGGTAGCTGCACCATTTTACATTCCCACTAGTAATGTACGAGCATTCCAATTGCTCCACATCCTCACCAATACTTGTTACCATTCATCTTTATGAAAGCTATTCTAGTGGATATGAATTCGCATCTCATTGTGACTTTAATTTCTATTTCCAAAAGATTAAAGAGCTGAGCATTTTTTCATGTGCTTATTGGCCATTTGTGTATCTTCTTTGTAGAAATAGAAATATCTACTCAAATCCTTTGCCCAATTTTATTTTATTTTTTAATAAATTTATTTTTTAAATTTTTAAAAAGATTTTATTTATTTTTTTGACAGAGAGTGAAAAAGCACAAGCAGGGAGAGTAGCAGAGGGAGAGGAAGAAGCAGGCTCTGCTGAGCAGGGAGGCCGATGCGGGACTCAATCCCAGGGCCCTGGGATCATGACCTAATGAAGGCAGATGCTTAACCATCTGAGCCACCCAGGCGCCCCTGTTTAATTTTTAAATTTTGAATTCAATTAATTAACTCAATATATGAATTAATAAATATAATATATTACTAGTTAATAAGTTAATTACTAGTTTAATTATTGATTAAGAATGTTTTATTAATAAATTATTACTAGTTAATTAATACATATATCACTAGTAAATATAGTATATTACTAGTTTACTAGGTAGAGGTCAGGGATTCATTAATCTTATATAATACCCAGTGCTCATTACATTGTGTGTCCTCCTTAATATCTATCACCCAGTTACCCCACCCCTTAATCCCCTCCCCTCCAGCAACCCTCAGTCTGTTTGCTGAGATTAAGAGTCTCTTATGGTTTGTCTCCCTCTCTGACTTCATCTTGTTTTTTTTTTTTTTCCTCTCTTTCCATATGATTCCTTGTTGTTTTCCTTAAATTCCACATATGGGTGAAATCATATGATAATTATCTTTCTCTGATTGACTTATTTTGCTTCACCTAATGCCCTCTAGTTCCATCTACGTCATTAAAAATGGCAAGATTTTATTTTTGATGGATGAGTAGTACTCCATTGTATGTATACCACATCATCTTTATCCATTCATCTGTCAATGGACACCTGGGGTCTTTTCATAGTTTGGCTGTTGTGGACATTGCTGCTATAAACATTGGGGTGCAGGTGTCCCTTTGGATCACTACGTTTGTATCTTTGGGGTAAATACCCAGTAGTGCAATTGCTGGGTCATAGGGTAGCTCTATTTTTACCTTTTTGAGGAACCTCCATATTGT
>PJEN01000681.1:0-343454 GCA_004024605.1 Pteronura brasiliensis
GAGGTGCGGACGGGAGTGGGGCGTGCCTGAGATTTGCCGCTGCCCGCGTTCCCGATGACAAACACCGAGTGGCGCACTTGGAGCAGCTCCTCGAGCTGCACGACCTTCAGCACGAAGCTGTCCTCTGCCTGCAGCCTGAGCTCCACGACGCTCTGCTTGATGATCTGGGAGGGGCACGCGGGAGGGGTACTGGGCACGGGCGCAAGGACCGGTGGTCCTGCTGGGGGCGGTGCTCGTGGCAGACTCTGTGGGGAACGGCGGCCCGCCGGCGTGGCTGTCGCGTCTGCACAGGGGATGGGTTTGCCCGAAGACCCCCCGCCCCCCACCCCCCCAGCATCCTCAGAGGTGCTGGCCAGGGCTGGAAGGAGGTCTGTGGCTTCCGGGTGTTTCTCCCGGCAGGGGAGCCACGCCGTGTGACTACCACCAGCTCCCCGAGGCGGCTGCCCGCCCGGGCTGCCCTGGCCACCGAGGCGCCCACCTGAAACAAGGGCCCGGCAGCATTTACCTTTTCAAAATTCAGGTCCCGCTTCCGAGGCACGTCCAAGGCAGGGAAAAGGTCCCCGATGAGCCCCATGAACACGGGCAGGTCGTCGGTCACGATCTTGGGGATGTTGAAGTCCCTCAGCGCCCTCATGAGCACCTGGTCCTCGGCCCGGCTGGGGTCGCCCCTCTTCAGGGAGCCGGCCACCACCAGCACAGACTTGATGGCTCGCAAGCCCCAGTCGTAATGATCCTGGGGAGGGGGCTGGGTTAGGGACGGCTCGGGCCGGACGGAGCTGGCCTACCACAGGGTGCGCACCGAAGACCCCCTCCCCCACTGCCCTGCAGCCCCGGACACACACCTGCTTCGACAGGAGCTCTTTGCACAAGGTATAGAGCGTGATGAACTTCCTGGCCAGCAGGCGGGCGTCCAGGAAGCCCTCAGCCACCAGCATGATCTCACAGATCAGTTCAAAGTCGGGGACGACCATGGCGCAGGGCCTGGGGGAGATCAGCGGGGTCTGCCTCAGGCTTCTCCCCGCTTCTTCCCACAGTCCCGCCTCTCATCAGCTGGGCGCACACCTCTCGTGCCAGGAAGCCCACAGCCTCAGGATTCTGGGGGCCTGGGGCCAGGCTTCCAGCACCCCTGCCCCCTCTCCCCTTCCCCTGTTCCTCCTGTGCCCTCTACCCTCTGCCTGGGCGGATGCCAGGCTCTACACCTGCTCTACTGACTCCTCCCTGAACCCGGCTTTCCACGGGCACCGGCCCTCCGTCCCCAGGAAGGCAGAGCGCAAAGATCGCTGTACACGCTTTAAGGAGGCCCCATTTGCTAGACACCCTGAACTCGGGAACCTCGTCCCCCCGGCCTCCCTCCCTCGCTCCCCGCTCGCTCTAGCTTAGGGCCCCCTCTGCCCTCCTCTGTGCACACACCTGAATAAGGCCTTTAGGTTCTCGGGCAGCTCGGTGCGTCCTGCGTACCCTGGGTTCATGGTGATGAAAATGCCCACGGTGGGGATGAGGCTGATCATCTCTCCCAGGAAATTGAACGTTTTCTTCTTGGCCCGAATTGCATCTTGGACACGTTTTACCTGAACAGTTGGCACAGAGTGTCAGTGTGGGGGCGACCAGCTTCCACGGGCCCCACCTTCACTGGCGTTGAAGCCTGTGGCCACATGTTTGCAGAGGACACTCCTGGTCTCGCTTCCTTTTTAGGTAAACTTTGAGACAATGTAGACTCCCATACAGTTTCAAGAACTAAGGCAGGGGACACGCTCCTGGGCCCCCGTACGCCCCTCCCCCCGCCAGGAGCACCTTGCACGACCGCGGGGCAGGGTCACAGCTGGGACCTGGGCGCTGCCATCCCCGCAAGGACCCCTCACGTCCCCTTCTGTAGTCATACCCACCTCCCCCTGCCCCCACCCTCCCCGTGACACCCCCCCCACCCCACCCCGTGCAACCACTGGTCTGCTCCAAATTCCTGACTCTGCTGGTTGGTGAGTGCTGCCCTGTGGGGTGTGCAGCACGTCGTGGGGGCTGGGCTTCCGTGTCCCCCAGCAGAACGCAGCCCCTCCCCCAGCCCCGCAGCAGGGCGGCCTCCCTGGGGAGTGGTGTCGCCGGCGGACTCCTTGGGAGCACTCCTCAGCAGCCAGCCCCGTGCCAGACGGTCTGAGAACCCGGCACTGGTGGAATCCTAAATCTCCGGGCTCACTAGCCGGGGGGTGTGGGGGGTGGGTGGGGGGACCCTCCGCTCCTGCTGAACCCCTGCAAGCCTGCGTGCCACCACTGGAGGGCGCCCGATGATCGAGGTTAAAACCCTCCAACCCGCCGGCCTTGAATTCAGCGTCTCCACCTTCTCAGCCAAGCTCCCGCCCTGGGGCCTGGCCTCTTTCCCCACGCTGGTGACTGGTCCGAGGGGCGCCAGGCTCCCCTGGGGCAGGGCTGGTGGCCGGAGTCGGGGGGGCACCCCTTAGCTTCTTCCCTGCCTCCCCTCTGCGCAAAGCCTCTCCTAGCATCCTGGCCCGGTTCTTGGTGGTCACATGGTGGGGTCCATGTGCCAACTTTGGGAGTTGGGCCACGGCCTTGGTTCTCTCTCTGCCTCCCTGGCCTCCAGCCCAGGGCTCGGGGACAGTTCCGTGGTGGGAGGCTAATGGTGTGGCGGTCGCTGGCCTCTCACATCACGTCTAATCCTGCCCGTGAGCCTGTGTCCGTGAAACCACCGTACAGGGTCGAGAGGGGCCGAAATCACGGCCAAGCTCAGAGCTGGGAGTCCAGTGAGTCACCAGTTGTGGGTCCTGCGTGGCCGGGGCTGGTTTCAGCTTGGCCCCTCCCGCCCTGGTCTGCAGCCTCCCAGGTGGGTCGGGGGCGCCGGCTGCGGGGAGCTGGTCTCTGCTTCTCCGTCTACTGCGCCGGGGGGAAGAAGGGTCCCAGCCCCTGCACTGGCCGCACCCCCGGGCCCTTTTGGAATATCCACGTGGCTTCTGGACCTTGCGCTTGGCCTCGGCCCCCCTGAGCGAGCCCTGTGGCTATCACCTCCAGTGCACATAGGATCCGAGGGTTCGTATACAACCTGGGAACGTTCCTCCAGACGCGTGGGCCGGGCCGGCACAGAGCTGTCCCCCGTCTGAGAATCCGGCTCCCACCGCCTCCCAGCATCCCCACCCTTCGTGCCGGAAGCTCGTGGGTGGATTTCCTCCCTCCCTTCTTTCTTCCCACTCCTCCTCCCTGTCCTTCTCCCAGCACCGCTGTCAAAGGCATCCTTCGTGGACACCTGTAACCTCTGTCCTTATCCTGCGAGCACAATTAATTATACCTTCATGTGTCTCCGGTTACATCTAGACTGCCCTATCCGATTCTTCTGCGCGCCCACCGGGACTTCAGGCCCCTGAAGGATTGGGCCGGGGTCTCCCGCCTCCAGGCCACACCCCCCTGCATGGCACGGCGCACTGGGGACGGGCAAGGAGGGTCATAGGCCCGAACGGAGTGCTGGTGTGAGGGTTGGCAGGTGAGCTGACAAGCCCCAGCTCCGCCATGACCTGCAGACCACGGGCAGGACCCTACCTGCACAGCGATCACAGACAAGACCTCCACTGAGATCCGGTTAAACTCATCGAAGCAGCCCCACGCTCCAGTCTGAGCCAGGCCCTTGTAGATGTTTCCACAGGACTAGGAAGGGGGAGATGGGGGAGAGGTAGAGACTCAGAGGGCCGCCCAATCCTGCCAAGAGCACCCCACCTGCCCCTTCCTCTGGGTCACAGTCCTGACCGAGGGTCAGGCCGGGGAGCTCTGAGGCCTAGGGGAGGCCAGCAGGCCAGCACCCACCCCTCAGGACAGGTCCAGGCGTGGAGGGCTGGCTGCCAGCAAGAGCCCAGCCTTGCCCTGTGGCCTCCTTGGGGTGGGCGCTTCCCTAGCCCCCCACCTGGACGGCTCAGATAAGTGCAATTGTGTAAAATGTAGCCCTTGCAGTTTTTGTCTTGCATCCAAGGGAGGGGGCTTCTCTCTCAGATGGCAGGTGGGCGTGCATGTCAGATTTCCTTCTAGATGTTTGTGTCTCTCCAGGCCTCATTGGGTGATGAGGATTCTTCAGGGTCTCCATATGGGATTCTAGGTGAGTGTTAAATGCTCCTGGGACGCTTTTCTGAAATCCAGAGACTGGAGTGGTCTGTGGCCTTGACTGGGAGAGGGCAGCCTCAAGCTCAGGAGGGTTTGGCCTTGGGGCTCAAATACGGGTGGGGAGGGGAGGGGACTCCTGCGGGCCCAGGCTCCTGACGCCAGGCCCACCCCATCCCTCCCACAGAGGCGGCCCTGCTGGGCCTCCAGGAGGCTCTGCTCTCCTGTGGGGCCCGTGGAGATCCGCGACAGCGTGCTGTACAGTCTCCAGGGACCGCTGTCCCCTGGCTGTCCCCTGGCTCCCCTCCTCAGCCTGCCCGGACTCGCTTTTACCCCAAAGCCCCAAGCTGAACCACAACAGAAGCACTCCCTCTGTTGGGAGCCCCCAGCTGCCTGGGGAGAGCTTGGAAGGGAGGCTGGGAGGAGGCGACCTCCCAGGGTGGGACTTTGGGCCTGGGTTTGTTGACCCTAGGAGCCTCCTCTGGACATGTCTGCCACCCCCACAGGGCTCCACTGGCAGGGATGGGGCTGCTCAGCTGGACCTCAGGGCGGGGACCGTCAGCAGACTGAGAGCCTGGTGCCGCCTCCCCCAGTTCCTCCCGCAGTGTCCAGGCACCTAGAACGCGTGTGGGGCCCAGGAGATGCGGTGTGTGGTCCCCATGGGCCCTCTGGCCCCTCCAGACTTGGAGCCCACCTTGTAGTCCATTTGCTCCGAGCAGTTGAAGACGTACACCATGGTGCCCAGGGCCCTGCCCAGATCCTTAGTTGTCTCTGTCTTGCCGGTCCCGGCAGGGCCAGCGGGGGCCCCACCCATGATCAGGTGCAGGGACTGGGTCAAGGTTATGTAGCATCTGCAATGGACCACATGCGTTGACCCCTGGCCGCCCCCTTCCCTTTCATGGTCGAAACAGCTCGCCGCATCCAGGTGACACCCGCTCGGTTCCAAGGGGGCACCCCCACTTTGCAGGTCCTCAGAGAGGTCGAGCAACTCCCCCAGAACCGCACAGCTCTCACTGACGGCCCCTGAGGCTGGCTGTCTGGCCTGCGGCAGGGGTGAGTCCGGGCGCCCCCCCCCGCTAAGGCAGCTGGTGCGCCCACCTGTCCGTGAGTGGGGTGATGACCAGCCGCGGCGTGTTGCCCAGGTACTCGTAGGAGTACTGGATTTGGGCGTCACAGATGTTGGCAAAGCAATGCTTCTTCTCCTCGTCCCAGCGGTGCCGCAGCTGTGACTGCCACGTGAAGGCCTGGGAGCTCTCCACCTGCGGGAGGAGCGGGAGCGTGGGGGCCCGGCCCGCCCGGGGAAGCCCCCGCTCCTCCCCCAGGGCCGCCCCCAGCCGAGTCCTGCGGAGGAGCGGCCCCTCCTACCGATGGCTCCTCTGACGGCTCCCCAGGGGCAGTGGGGAGGGCTGGCTGGTGCCACCTCTTCCCGGGAGAGGGCCGCCTCCCCCGGGAAGAGGTGCTAGCGGGGGCTGGAGCCCCTGAACACCACATCCCGACCCGGTCCCGGCCCTTCCCCGGCTCCCGTGCCTTGGCCGTGATCATTTTGGCAACCACGTCCCGCGCGTGCACGTCGATGGTACAGATGGTCATGACCTTCATCCTGTCGCCTGCGCTGAGGTTTCCGATGAGCAGGGTGATGAGTGCATTCAGCTGGCTGATCTGCGGGGACAAAGGCCCCTGGGCTGGGACACTGCGTGTGGCCTGCCCATCGTGCTCGTCCCCGCCCCCGTGGGTCCCCTGGGGGCTCACGGCTTGCGGGGGGGGGGAGCACTGTCCTCTTAGTGACAAACACGAAGCACAGAAAAAGCTCTGGATGTCCCCCAGCTGGGGGGTGGGGTGAGCCGTGTTGGGATGCCACAGAGCCCCTGAGAAGGACGTCGAGGGGGCAAGTCCAGCACCGCAGGGAGATGGTGGATACTAGGTACAAACGGGGCTTCTAGAGCCATGCAGACAGTCTCTACGATATTGCCATATAAGCCCAGGATATGTGCACAAATTGAGTTGCTGATTTCCAGGCCAAAAGAAAAAAAAGAAAAGAAAAGTGCAAAATTTTCGATTGTGTATTTCCATTTTCTACCCTTGGGCAGAACCACTGAGGGGGGGCGCGGAGGGCCAAGGTTTGGCCGCTTTTGACCGACCGGCAGCAAGGGCAGGGCTTCGACCAAGCGCACCTGCTTCTTGTTGTAGTCCTTGATGGAGCTCTCGTAGCCTTCCTCCAGCCGCGCGAAGGCCAGGCCCACCTCGGTGGTCCACCAGATCTGCGTGCACGTGAGCGCGATCTGCAAGTAGACGGTGAGCGACACCCCCGGGACAGTGGCCCCTGCCGGCGCGGAGGCCAATGCCAGGGGCCGCGCCCCCTCCCGAGCCCCTCTCCAGGACCTGGGCCGGGTAATCGAAGATCCACTGCTCCCTCGGCTTTTCCTCGTAGGTCACCACGGCCTCTGGGATCTCGTGCCGCAGAGTGGCACACATGCGGTCCAGAACTCGGTTCAGCCACACTTCCACCTGGGGACGGGGGACACGCTGACTGGGCAGGCCCTGCGGGCTGTGGGTTCCAAACACTTGCTTTGTCGTTCAGAAAAGAACTGGGCCGTTTGCCACAACTGTCACCCCGGGGGTGAGCAGTGAGAACGACCCACTTAACAGATGCGGTTGGGAAGCCCGGGGGCACCCGTCCCCTGGAGGACTTGTTGCCCTGGCCGTTCACCTGCACACGCTATTGCTAGGCAGACCAGGGAGGGGATCCAGAGAAAATTCTAGAAGACAGGCTATGTCCGAGCCCCTGCGGTGCTGCTGATGTTGGGAGACGTGACGTCTGTCCTCCCAAGTCCCCAGTGGGTTCTGCCTGCTCCTCGGGGGGCCTGGTCTCAGGGTCCAAGATGGTCACACAGGACAAAACTACTTTATTTTATTTGCACACAAGCCTTCTTTGTATTTTAAAATACAAACCCTCCACTAGCCACCACCAGTCGGGGGGAAGACCCCAAACAGGGCCGTTGGCTTCGTTTGCCTCCTAAACTGTAAACACGGTGCCGCGGTCCTGTCTGCAAGGAGCTGAGCGCGGGGAGTGGGTCCAAGCCCGCTGTGACGACGGGGTCTCGCCGGGCCCCCCACAAGCCCGTCTGTGCAGAGCAAACCCACCGGAGCTCTAGGCCCACGTTTCTTGCGTGAGATTTTCTTCTTTTCCCCCCAAGCTGATTTCTCTCCAAATTACATTTCACTCAGGAAAATGTCGTGTCGATACGGTGGCCGAGCTGGGCGGTGAGATACGGGGACGTGTGGCGTCGGCCGGAGGGGGCCGCCTCGCGGGTGGCTGGGACGGGAACGGGGCCCCCGCGGTGGGGAGACCTCCTCTGGCGTGCCAAAGCCCTGAAGCCGATCGTTCTGCTCCGGGGTCAGAACGCAGCGGCTCAGGCGTGCGGGGCCTCACAGGGGACAGCTCACCGGCGTCCACAAACCTCTCCCCTCCCCTCCTCCCTCTGTTTTTTCTCGAGAGGCACCCCAGACTGCGCAGGTCAGGCTGTGCTGGAGACCGTCCACGGAAGCTGCTGGAGCGCTTGCCCGGGCGAGGGACAGTCCCGGGCTGGGTGGCCCCGCGGCCACTCCGTCCTGACATGTGGCCGGCACTCACCTGCCCCGAGAGGTCACACTCTTGGTCGAAGTCCACGTACTCGTCCTCCTTGCTGAACATGCCCAGGCCGAATTTGAGAGGCTTTTCGTCGGAGTCGAGGCGAAACTTGAGCTTACATAGGCTGTCGAAGAGCTTGGCCAGGTGGCGGCTCACCTGTAGGGGTGGGGGCGCAGACACGGGGTCACGGAGCCCAGGGCCTCGGAGGGGGTGCGGGTTCTCCTTGGGGCATTTTAAGGTCTTTTCTGTTTTGGAATGCCCCCCCCCCACCCGGTGTCTGCTTGGTGTTAACGAAATGCACTTAGCCAACCAAGGGCCCCGCCCAGCAGCTCTGAGGGGCCACTCGGAGACCAGCCGCGGGATCCAGGCTTCAGGGACAAAGGTCTGTTCCTGAAGGTGACCGGATGCTTTTCCTTGACAAGGCTGTCCCCAGGCCCTGGGCCCATTTCCTTGGGCCACCCCGTGCCTCCCTTCTGGCGCATCCTGCAATTTTAGGGTTCAAATAAAAGATTGGACTTAATTAAGTCCCCTCTCTTTTCAGAGGAGCCTCCAGGAAACATCTTCCTGGTTCCTGGAGGCCCAGATCTGTCAGGATGAGCCAGCGGCCACCTAGTGAGCCGGCAAGTCTCCCAGAAACACCATCTCGCCAAGCCCCTGCCATCTAACCCACTTTCCAGACGAGGAACATGAGGGCAAGGGGCTCTCTGTCACGGCCAGGCCCCCGGCGGTTTCTGGCGTGGGTGACTTCGTGGAGGTGGTCCAGGGACCTCCATGCGCACAGGGTCACCCAGTCGTTGGGGCGAGCACGGGGCCGCCTACCTCCACGGGGTCATTTCCGTTGGAGAGGATGTCCAGGAGGTCAGCCGAGGAGACAAAGTAGAACCTCGGGAAAGCCAGTCTTTTCGTCTCTAAGTATTCTGCCAAGGCCTTTTCGCACACAGCCAAGCTGGGAGGAGGGAGGCCACGGGGCTGTGGAGGCCTTCTGAGGCCCAGCCCGTCTGCGCCGCACCACCGCCCTGGAGACGCCCGTCTGTCTGTTCGCAGCCCCGGTCAGACTCAGACCCTGGAACCCGACCCGCCGTGTGGGCGTCCCTCTGAGACTGAGGACACGCCGTGTGGCCGGCGTGGCACCACGAGGCCGGGAGTGCCAGCTCTCAGGGAGGAGTTTGCCCTGTCCTGGCGGCGGGGGCTCCTGGCTCGGGACGCCCCTCCCCTGCCCAGCCGCGGGGACCTACTTCTTCTTCAGATTCTCCAGTTTGTCGTAGAGCCCGGGCTTGTTGGTGGCCTCGATCACGTTGGGCGTTTTCACAGCCTCCTCCATCAGGGCCTGGAGGAGATGGGCCCCGGGGCGTGAGCGGCGCGGGCTCTCCGGGGTCGCCACTTCTGACCGTGCGCCGGGAGGCGGAGGGCTGTGCTCACCTTGAACTCCGCGTCGATGTCGTCGAAGCGCCTGGAGTCCTCCGGCAGCTGCGCGCGGATGTCCTCGGAGCCAATGAAGATGCTCTCCAGGTGGCTCCAGGTCCGCTGTACCTCGAACCAGACGGAGAGGACCGCGTCCGCCGTGGACAGCTTCTGCTGCCAGCTCGTCACCTCCTTCAGGAAGTGCGACAGGTACTTGGAGGTCATCAGGTTCTGCAGCTGCACCTGGTTGTCTTCCAAGGTCTCCACCAGCACCTCGTCTGCCTTCAGCATCACGGTGCCCGTGCGTGGGTGCGGCTCGTGCTCGAACTCCATGCTGGACCATGTAGCGTCCAGGGCTTTCAGCACCTTTCGGGGGACACGGGGGGGACACGTCACTCAGCGGCTGGCCAGAGGGGCCGAGAAGGACCCAGAGGGAAGCCCTGCTTCCGGAAATCCGGAACCTTCCTACCGACATCATTGACCGTTGCCAAAAGGGAGCAACGATGCAAATGTCCGTCCACAGACGGACAGGTGTGGTGGGACAGAGCGTCAGAACGCCGCTCGGCCCTAAGGAGCAATGAGGGTCTGCCTCGGGCTCCCGCACAGCTGGACCCTGACGCCATCACGCCAAGTCGACGAGGCCGGCCAGGCGAGGCCCAGTCCTGCGCGATTCCATCCTCGTGAAATGTCCAGAACAGGTGAGTCCATGGGGACAGGAAGCAGGTTAGTGGGGGTGGGACGGGGATGTGCGGGAAGATGGGGGTTCCTGGAGGGAGCGGCTTTCTTTCCGAGTTGGTGAAAACGTTCTAACATTGAATAATTCTACCACATGACGGTCGCCCACTTCCGTGACTACGCTAAAAAGCCACTGAATTGTACACGTTAAGTGGGTGAACAGTACAGCATGCCAATGATAGCTCAGTAAAGCTGTTTTCTTAAAAAAAGGGGAGATGGATGATGCCTGAGTGGCTCAGTGGGTCAAGCTTCTGCCTTTGGCTCAGTCATGATCCCGGGGTCTTGGGATGGAGCCCTCCATCGGGCTCCCTGCTCAGCAGGAAGCCGGCTTCTCCCTCTCCCTCTGTCCCTTCCTCCCGCTCATGCTCTCTCTCTCTCTCTCTCTCTCTCTCTGACAACTAAATAAATAAAATCTTAAAAAAAAAATGGGAAGAAAGCCCAAGTGTGAAGGCTCACACAGAGCAGGTGAGGAGGGAGATGTGCGTTGCAGAAGGAGCCCCCCGTCGAGTTTCCCTGTGTCCCGGGACTGTGCCAGCTGGTGGCTCGTCACCCACCCCGATGGCCAGGCCTCCCGCCTTCCCTCCTCCAGCATCTTCTCCAAAGTCGTGAGCAAGGCTGCTGCACAAGAGGAGAGAGCCCAGGCCGTTGTTCAGTGCACGCACTAGTGCACGCAGGGCGCAGAGCTAGACCCAAGGGATCCCTTCCTTCTCCAGTGATACATCCTGGAAATTTTTTACAAGATTTCCATCGTGGGTTGGTTAAGGGAGAGCCCACCAGACTTTGTTTCTGAATCAAGCGACCCACAGACCCCACAAGAAGCAAGATGTTCGTAGGCGCTGGGCCGGCCTGGCGTCGTCCCACACAGCACACGTTCTGCCGTCGACAAAAGAAAAATACCTTCTCCATCCCCGACTCCTTCACAGCCTTGTCCACGATGTTCCGAACCTCGTCCTCGTACTTGTGGAGGTCTAGCTGCAGCAAATCCGCCAGTGTGGTCTCATCTGACATTTCAAATTTCACCTGTGGGAGAAATAGGCATGTTCCGGCTAAGGTCATTTGTCCCGGACAGACATCTTTGTCCTTCGTGGAGACGCAGGTCGGTGAGTAATCCGGGGTAAGAGGGAGGGTTGGAAGCTCTGCGTCACCATTTCCTGGCTCTGTGACTTCGGGGAGCTTCTGCTCCGAGACTCGCCTTTCCTCCCCGTAACACGTGTATTGGCCGAGCCCCCTGTAGCGTTTTGAAGTGTTTCTCCCAAGTTCCTCTCTGCCCAGACCTCAGAATATGACCTTATTTGGGAATAGGGTCTTGGCTGATGCCAGGAATCCTGAGAGGAGATCGTCCTGGATTATCCGTGTAGGACCTAAATGACAGCCATCCTTAGAAGAGAGGGGACAGGGGGATTCGGAATGCGGAAGGAAGCCACATGGTGGTGGGCACCGAGATTGGAGGGACACAGCCACAAGCCAAGGGATGCTGGGGGCCTCCGCCAGCTGGAGATGGGGAAGGACTGTCCCCAGGAGCCTTCAGAGGGAGGCGCCCTGCCCACACCTCGACGGCAGACTTGCAGCTCCAGAGCCGTGAAGGATTAGACGTCTGTGGTCTGAAGCCCCCTACTTGTGGCTCTTTGCTGCGGTAGCCCCAGGACGCCAGCGCACCTGCCCAGGGATTGATGCTACCGACCTCTGTTAACAGCAGGCACGGCCGAGTCTTGGGCGCTGTTGCCCCAGTAACAGCAGCAGGTGCCGGCGCAGTGCCTCCCAGCCCTCACGCCCCTTCCAGGTCCCGTCCTCCAGCTTCTCTGTCACACCATTTCCAAGCACCGGTCCTGAGCCCCCATGGAGACTGGTTTAACTAACGGAGAGAACGGAGTGTCTCCCCGTCACGTCCGGGAGGACATCTGTCTGCCCGGGGTCCGCTAGGTCCTCGGCTGGGACGTTTTAGCTGTTCGATGACCACCGGCCGGGGGTCTCTCCCAGGACCCCTGGATGGGGCAAAGCTGTCGTCTGTGTTCGAGCCCTCCCGACAGCCCAGCCCTCCTGCCTGTCCCGTGTCGCTCCCCCGAGCCTCCAGCCACACTCCACAGGCTCCTGCAGCCTTTTCTGTTCTTCCCTCTCCTCAGGCGTCGCCTCCTCTAGACCCAGGACCATCCAGTGCTGTCCTTGTCTGCGCTTCCCTGAGAGCAGAGGCTCCCTTCCCGCCCCGGTATCGGCCTCCGCGGGGCCGCTCTGCCAAGCAGGTCTTTAGGACAGTTTGGCTCCGTTTGCTGATGGTGGGACGTGTTGCTGTCTGCCTCCCCGGGCTGTCGATGCCGGTAACCACACCCTCCAACTAGGGGGTGCCACGGGAACATCTGGGCGCTAGGACTCTGTGCTTCTGGGGTGCACGGGGGAAGCCAAAATTCCTGACCCCTGTGGACAGTCCACCTACACCGAAAGCAGCTGCATAATTAGCGAGGCCCAGTGCAAAGTGAAAATGACGGGGCCCTTCATTAAAAATTGTTAAGAATCGGGATGCCAGGAGGGGTCTGTCAGTAAAGCGTCTGCCTTCGGCTCAGGTCATGATCCCAGGGTCCTGGGATCGAGTCCCGCATCAGGCTCCCTGCTCAGTGGGGAGCCTGCTTCCCCTCTCTCTGCCTGCTGCTCCCCCTGCGCTCTCTCTCTCTCTCTCTTTCTGTCATTCTCTCGCACTCAAATAAATATATAAAATCTTAAAGAAAACTATTAAGGCTGTCCAGATGGCCGCCGCAGAGCCCTCCAGCCAGCGTGGGTGCCCTCGGAGCGCCCCGGCCCCAGCCCTGCGCGAGCCCAGCTCCGTCCGCCTGGGGCCCGCCCGTCCCGCAGTGAGGCCGGCCGGCTGCCAGGGGGCAGTACCTGGGTGGCCTGCATGAGCTGCTGCCAGTGGCGGTCGCGGATGGCCGGGTTCTGCAGCTCGCTCACGGCACGCAGGGACGTGATCATGTTCTTGACGGTGTTGTCCAGCCCCACGAAGGCGTCCCAGCTCCTCATCTCCTTGTCCAGAGACCGCACGTCTTTGGCAAACTTCTTACAGTCTATGTCCATCTGCTCAACGTTGATGTCTTTCCACTTGGTGGTCTTCCAGCTGTCGATGCTGCTGTTCACCTGGGGGAGGCGGTCAGTGAGGCCTGGGGACGCGGGACGTGGGGGGCTGCCGGCCGAGGGGGGTACGGCAGACGGACGCCAGCGGGGAGAGCCCGCGTGCGGAGACGCGGCTCCAAAGTTAGCAGCTGGACTCTCCTTTAGCAGAACCCTGGGGGCGGGCCGCCGCCGCTCACCGGCCCCTGGTCCCCTGCTCCTTGGTGGGGCCCTGTGACCTGCCCCGACCAGGGAAATGTGACAGCGACGTGGGGCAGAGCGCGCTGAATTCCCGGGGCTCGACGCAGAGCTCTGAGGCCCTTGGCCGCCACGGACACACACGTAGCTACACAGCCCAGAACGAGGGCCCCCGAGGGCTGAATGGAGCCCGTGTGTGGCCTTCGCTGGGA
Organism: Pteronura brasiliensis; assembly: GCA_004024605.1. NCBI lineage: Eukaryota > Metazoa > Chordata > Mammalia > Carnivora > Mustelidae > Pteronura > Pteronura brasiliensis. Next base: position 13,354 of record PJEN01000681.1, read on the forward strand.
AGAGAGACGTACTTCCAAACGACAGAGAGGTCCTCTGGGGCTGTGAGCGCAGTGATCTAGCTTAACACTGACACTTGACTGCGTACTAGAAGCTCGGGGACACAGAGTCTCCTCGGGGAAGGACCCCACCAGCAGTGGGGACAGAAGGCCACGAGGCCTGCGGTCTTCACTTCGGTATGGGCTGGAGACAGCTATGGAGCTGGGCAGGATGGAATGAGGTTGTCGGTGCAGGGGCTTGGGGCCCCGGGGGCCCGGGCTGGACCGGCCTGCTTGTGGCACAAAGACGAAGGGGCCCGGCCATTTACAGGACGCCTGCCTGGAGATGCTAAGATGAAACCTTAATCCCCCACAGGCACTGAGTCACTGGACGGCTCTTTTAGGTTTTAGCTTCTTCCGAATCCTGTTATCGTAAGAGTATCCTGGGCAGCCTGACTTGGAGGGTTTTCCTTTGCCTATTCGGGCTGTAAATGCTTCCTGCTAGCCCCTGGGAGACGTGGGCTTTCTTCTCCAGTCCATGCGGACTGCTGCTTTACCATGGGATGGGCAGTCCCCACCCCCGCCCTCCTTGGCTTTACTGACTCTGTTCCAGAATGTCCCTCCTGCACGCAAGACTCGGGTTCAGCTCATTATGAGAAAATGACCATCTAGAGGCTCTGGTCTGTCCTCTCCCTGGAGGGGTGGCTGTAACCAAGCCTGTGACTCGGAGAGGGTCCCCCCCCGGAAGGGCTGTGGAGGCTCTGCGGGCTCCAAATGGAGACCGGGTCAGCACGCGACTGCGACGTGCTGAGAACTAAGAACGCGGAGGGACGCGGCACGCTCCTGTGCAGGGGAAGCCCCGGGCGAGGCCGGGAGGGTGGTGCTCCCCGGAGCCGCTCACGGAGAAGGTCCAGGTCTGCAGAAAGTCAGAAGGGCTTCTCTCAGGGGAGAGGAGGATTTGACGGAGATTTGCAGTTCGGTGGAGAGAGTAAGAGGGAAGAGCTACCATCTTTCTGGAAACAGGGGAGCGGGAGGGAGAGACTGGCGAAGCCGACAGCTGCTCCTGTGCTACTCTCCTTTCCCAGAGCGGGCGCCTTCAGGGCCGCCCCACATCCTAGTGCCTCCCCTCGCTGCTCACCCCCGCCCTGGGTCCCCGCAGCACTGCCCTCCCCCATGCAGGGACCTGCCATCGCCCTCACCATGACAATCATGTCCCAGAGCTCCTTCAGCAGGCGGACCTCCTTGTGACAAGCTTTGAGCTGCTTGTAGTCTGGGACAGGGACCTCGAACAGGCTCCCCGACTTGCACAGGGCCTCCATGGTGTTCTCCATGGACGCGATGCTCTTTTGTTGCTGGGGCGGGCGAGGGAGGGGTAAGCGGCACTGCTCACGCTGGGCACCCGCCTCCCTCTCGGCCTCCGCCGCATCCCAGGGAACTTTTCTGCATCCTTGCCGGTCGCCGGCCAGGTGCTGTGTTCCGACCCCGTGCACCAACCGGGGGTGGGGGGGAGCGGTGCACCTGGCCGGCGAGAGGAGCGCCCACCCCCTCCCGCCTTCCAACGCCCCCTGCTTCTGGCCGCCTGGCCGGGGCTCTAGCCCTGGGAGCTCAGGAGGGAGAAGTGACTAAGGCGGGAACGCCCGCTTTCCCCCAGAGAGGCTCAGGACGGCTCCGTTCTCACGCCGTTTTTCACCCTAGTGAACATGAGGGAAGTAACGCTTGATGGCTTGGAAAACGAGAACAAGCTAGATAAGACGAGGGAAGCAAGGGTCACGTCAAACCAGGTGAGTGAGGGTTGGGGGTCGAGTGTGTGCGTGTGTGTGCACGCGTGCACGGATGTGAAGGAGGGCTCCCCGGGTGTGCGGTGGCTCCAAGAGGCCTTTCGCACACATGGGCCCAATTCCTAAACAAGGTCACACTGGATCTCTGCGGGCCCCAGCCCGGGCCCTGGGGGCTCCAGGAGGGACCGTGTGCATCCCCCCAGGCTCGTGGATTAGGACGTGAGCACATGACCCTGACGAATGGGGAGATCTCGGGGAATGGCGGCCTCGAAGCTGTGTGAGAAGAGCAGAGGCTGGGGGAGGGCACGTGCAGGGGACCCTCCAGGGCATCCTGGGGTCTCCCCCCCACTCCGCGCCCCCCGCCCAGAGGGCTGTCAGGCCCAGCCCTGTGCCTCTTGCACATTGGATGCTGGTTGTGGACTTAACATCGGGAGCAGAAGGGGACGTGGTGAGGCTCGGCCGTGGGTGGCACATGGTGGCCCGGGAGGGAGGGCGGGGGGAAGACAGCAGCCACAAGAGGTGGGTTCCAGGCCGGGTGACAGGGAGCCACTAGGTGAGAAGGAGCCAGGGACGAAGGAAGTACAGGGGGGCTGAGCGGCTGGGCGGGACTGCGGGGCTCGGGGATGTTCCCGCGGCTCCGAGCAGCACCCCCATCGGGGAAGCCACACGGGTCCGACGCGGGCTGCGCATGGAAACCTGCGTGCATGTGGCCCCGAGGCCAGGCCCCCCGCGGCAGGGGATGAGTGCTCAGGGAGAGAGGCTGGGAGGGCGCGGGGGCCCTTGACCCACGTACCTTGTTCAGGGACTTGTAGGGGTCGGGGTCAGTGAAGCTGAACGGGGCTTCTCGCCGGAACTTCTCTCGGAACTCCTGCTGCTTGCGCTGCGGGAGAAATGCCCGTGTGACCGTCCCCAGGTGACCGTCCCCGGAGGCAGCCCGGTCTTGCAGAGGGCGTCCCGGCCCCGGGCGTCTCTACCTCGAACTGCTGGCACTTTCGCCTCAGGATGTTGACCTCATTGGCCTGCAGGGGTGCCACGTTCTGCTTCACCTGGACGGCCAGCTTCTTGGTGTTTGTCCACTGCTCTGGCAGCTCCTGCGCACACGAGGGCCGGGGCCCCTTCCTTTCCTGCTCCCCTAAACGCCCTCCACCGTGAGATCGCCTGCACCCCTGGGGACTTGCCGATGTAGCTCAGAGAGTCCCATGTGCCTCCCTCCGCTGGCGCCCCCGAGGCCACACCTTCGGCAGGTGCAACGGCCAGCCCGTCCCCGCTTCGAGAACTTTGCCAGAACAGCTTTAACCATCTGAGGGGTTTTGGCACTTTCAAAGTCCCCCACACTTGCACAAACATTGGACTTCAGATCACAAAATATTTTGAAGAGAATCCCAGCCCACAAATTCTTCGCCCACAAGGAAAAGAGACGGGTTTCCCTTGCCTCTGTCAGGAGCTAACGTTCTGTGGGCGGAGGTACGGCTCAAAGCCTGTTTCACACCAGTCTCCCCCAGGCCTGGCCATCCGCACTGCACATCCGGCCCCGCTGGACTGTGGACAGGGCGGCCGGGGCGGCCCTGGCCCCGTAGCAGGAACCCAGGCAGTGCCCCCCCCGGCTCCCGCACCCCTGTCCTGCACTTCTGTTGTCCCCTCTGCCGTGGGGTTTCAGCATGGATCCAGAGCAGGATAGGGAATGGAGAAAGGGATGGGGGGACCCTCCAGGGGATGGCTGGGCTGTGGCTTCAGGACCCTTCTCCTCGTCCTTCCTGCCCCAGCCCAGCTGGCACACAAAGCTGCTCTGACCATTTCCAAATTAGCTGCAAAGTGCGGTCCCTGGCATCCTGGAGCCCTCCTCCTCCCACCGTGCCTTGGCCAGGCCCGTGCCACACGGGCCTTCCGGGTCAGGGAGCTTCTGCCACAGCGGTCCCTCCCTCGGCCTCACGGCCGTGTCCCTAACCCCCACAGGGCCTCCGTGAACCCTGCTGTCTGTCCCCCGTCCTCTGCATCTAGGGTTGACCCGTCCTTGGGGGCAGGGGTGGGATAGGAAGTCATTTTTAATTCAACAACCAACGGAGGAACCCCTGACCCCACCCTGGAGGTCACCTCACTGTCCCTTCCTCTGCGGGGAGCCCTCTCCCACCTCCACATTCCAAATTCTGAACCCAGAGGAGCGGGTCCATCCTGCTGGTCCCACGTGAGGGGCTTTGTCCCCATCACAACAGCCTGCGCTCCAGTTGCGAGGCCCCCAGCATGGGGCTGCTCCCCCCACCTTCCCTGCGCTGGTTCCACCCCACCCCCTCGCCCCCTCGCCCCCTTGCCCCCCCGGCCCGTCCACCTGCAGCTTCATGTGCGTCTCCTCCGGGATCTCCTCCCCGTAGGACTTGAGCAGCTCAATGGTTTGCTTCAGGGGCTCAAACATGTTGTCGGTGGCCGCCTGCCTCTCCTTGACCTTCATCAGGTGACCCATCACCTCCACGAGACCGTCGTAGTCTCCCTCCTTGAGGCTCTTGGTCAAGCCCGCCCTGACGACTTTCATGAAGGTTTCCAGGTCAGCCAGGCTGTCGAACGAGAGGCCCCCGTGAGGGGCGCCACCCTCCATGGGGCGGCTGGTGAGGCCTGTGGGGGGGGCGGTCGGCAGCGGGGCCCCGCTGAGTGAGGGGGAGCTCCTGTCCACCTCGGGACACCCGCTCTTGACCCCCACCTACGCGCCCCGGCTCTGCTCCAACGGGCCTCGAGGACGGAGCTCAGCCCACCTGCACGGCCTCCTGGCCTCCCACGGCCCCGACCGCCACCTGTGACGGCGCAGTCACCGGTCCCCCGGCCACACGACGCGGAGGCGCTCAGTGAGTCGGGCCCCCCGAAGCCCAGGGCGTCCACTCACCGCCGGGCGGCGCCTGTCCACCGGGCCCACCCCGGACGGTGGGGGGGCTGCCGCCCTCGATACTGACCTTCCCCCCACACCTGCCCGCAGGAGCGCCCCCTCCACCCCCAGCACCGCGAAGGCGTCTGTCCAGCTGTCCCCGGGCGCGGCCAAGGTCGGCACGCGGCAGGACGGGTACCCACCTACTGATGACGTGGTTGGTCAGGTGCTGCTTGAACATGAAGCCCCAACGCCTGATGGCATTCAGCAGGGCCTGCTTGAAGGGGCGGCAGTCGCACTGCAGCCACCCGCTGAACACCCTGGTGTTTTCGCACCGGGACACCTCCTCGTACAGCTTCTCGTAGGAGTCGATCTGGGAAACACGGCCGCGGCTCACCGTCGGGCCGCCCAGGGAGACGGGCGGCCCTTCCCGTGGGTCACTTCTTCTCCTCCTTCTCCCAGCCCTCCCTGGGACCCCCGCAGCCCCCCAGCCTGTCGGAAGGGGACGGCCTCGGGCAAGGCCAGTCGGGTTTCTGAAGAACAGGCCGGGAGCTCGGGGGTGAATGTAGTCACGGGAACCACAGCCCTCACCACGCCGCTCTGCGCTCTCTCCGGGCTCTCGGGCCCCCAGCCGACCCCCACCCGCCCATCTCCCCTGTGGGTGCCACCCTGCTGCTCACAGGCGTCCCTCCCACCCCCCCCCCCCCCCCCCCGTGCCTGGGGAAGAGGGGAGGTGTGTGTAGTCACTGTGGTCTTGTGTTCTGTCTTTCCTGGGAGGGAAAGACCCTGAGGGCATTGCCCCTCCCAGGGCTGACGGACCCGAGAGCAGACCACTCCCCAGGGAGCCCATCTTGCGTATACGAACAACCCAGAGCCCACACCCCACCCGCCATCTTCGCACTCGGGGCCAATATTCCCCTGTCCTAATCACCCCAGGCCAGGGACCAGATGACAACCCGCTTGGGGGTACACCCGGGAGTCCACTGGCACGACTCCCACGCACCCCTCCCAAGCCCGTTCTTTCCCGTGAAAACCACAAGACAGGCTGCGGGTCCGCCTTCCCCTCTGTCCCTCTGCCTCAGACGGACCCTGGTGCTTCCTCCGTGGCCCTGCAGGGCGGGGTGTGCCCCCTCCTTCCGGAACCCGTGAGTCACAGACTCTTTTCCATGTCAGTCACCTGCTCCATTGGGAGACACCAAACCAGAATAATAATAAAACCCACATTTAAAAACCATTCACCTGGGGCACCTGGGGGGCTCTGTCAGTGAAGCATCTGCCTTCGGTTCAGGTCATGGTCCTGGAGTCCTGGAATCGAGCCCCACATCGGGCTCCCTGCTCAGTGGGGAGTCTGCTTCCCCCTCTCCCCTATGCTCATGCCCTCTCTTTCCCTCTCTCTCTCAAATAAATACACAAAATCTTTAAAATAAGTCGTAAAAAATAAAAACCTTTCACCCAAGATTGGACCTAAGCCCAGCGAGCAGCCCTGCCCCCTGGGGAGGGGGCGGGAATCGCAGGGGTGAGGCAGCGGGTGCACACCTGCTGCTGGAACTGGGTGAGGCTGGGCGGCGTCTTGGAGAGGGTCTCTTCAGCCTGGGTGTCCAAGTCCTCTGGGGTGACCGCGCGCCCGTAGATCAGGAAGTTCTTCATGAACTCCTGGGGGTCGTCCGTCCAGAGGTAGGCATACCTCTCGAAGGAGTCCTGGTACTCCTCGGCCTCCTTCATGGCGCCAATGACCAGGTTGGACATCTCCTCCCTCATCTCTATGAGGTCTGTCATGTCTTCCAGGTCTGCCTGCAAGGGGGCAAGAGGGGAGCAGACCGGTGTGCATTTGGCCGGAGGTCACGGCTTTGATGGGATCTCTCTGCCTGGCAGGGTGTCTTTCTGCCGGTGGAGGTGTTGCTAACCTCCCCAGATGGAAAACAGAGCCATTTGTCAATGGGCCATGTCCTCCCGAGAGACTAGTGAAAGGGACTCTTGTCCAGCAGACCCCAGGACGGCTCGCATGCCCTGATTCATTCATGCAAGAGTAACTTGGCACCTGCTGTGTGTGCCACATGACGGGGGGTTGCTGGGCACCTGGGGGTGTGGTCCGGGCGTGGGGTCAGACACCACTCCGAGAATTACAGACTCGGAGCCTTGCTTTAATGTGCAGCAGGAGGACGTCAGGGAATGTTCCCTGAGGAAGTGACTGTTGTTTCGAGAACCTGTGGATGGCTAGGCCAAGAGCAAGAGCAGTAGCCAAGCACATGCAAAGGCCCTGTGCTGGGAGGAAGCAGATGTCTGAGGAGCTAAAGGAAGTCGCGTGTGGACGACTAGAGCGGGGAACTGGGGGGTCTGATAGGGACAGAATCTTTTGAGTTTCAAGCAACAGAAAACCTAACCCAAGTTGGTTTAAGCAACAAGACAACTCATTGACTCGTGGAGTGGCAGACTCTCGAGGTGGGGTGACGTGTATTAACTGTGGTTTTTATCTTCTGTATCTTAAGATGCCTTGACATCTCAAAAACTCTTTCTGGCTGGGAGACGCTGCCCTTCTGGGGACTAGCCAATGCCGAGAGAGACGAAGACTCAGAAGGGAACATACCCTTCATATGCAAACCGACCAGCCCTGAGTCCAGAGCCACACCCCCCACCTGCTTTGTCCAACACTCCTCCTACCCTGCGTGGCCCAGGGTCAGGTACCCGCTCACTGCAGGTGACCCCCGGAGCCCAGAGCCACCAACTTACGCAAACTGGTTCAGCAGTTTCCCCCAGCTGCCTTGCTTTTTCCTGCAGAAACCTCTGGAAAGGCTCTGGCCCGGGCTTGCCCCTCACTCCCACCTCTGCACGGGCTGTGACCCTGCAGCACTGCACCGCTGGCCAGGCCTCTCGTTTCTATGGGAACCCTGAAGAGCATTAACTTTTCTCTCCATGGCGCTGACCTCTCCCCACTCTGCCACCACTGGTGGCCACTCTACCACCTCTGCAAATTAAGATCCCAGGGGCACAAGTGGGGCCCGCGCGTGGGGAACGCAGACTGGGCGGTGTTCTGGGCTGCAGACAGGACCCCTGCCTTGCTCTGTCCTCCTCCTCGTGAGTCTTCATCAGCAGGTGGGTCCCCCCAGAGCCCCACAGCAGGGAGCGGGAGCTCCACACGTGTGTCCCACCAGACTCCGGAGCACACTGGATCCCACGTCCACACCTGAGCTGACCTCTGGTGACAGACTCTATTCTGGACCCTGGAGCGCTTGGCCCGGGCACCTCCCTTTTGCCTGACACTGTTGGCCTGGAGACCCCTCCCGCCCTTTCAGACTCGAGGTGCCCTCCGCTGCTCTGGGCAGCTGTCCTTGCTCTGCGAGCTCTTTCCTCTGGACCCCCGCCTCACTGCGCACACACGCCCACACACAGGGACTCACACGCACACAGGCGCACATGTATCTTCTTCCCCGACACTACGGAGCGTCTTGGAAATGTTTACTGCAAGTAATTCACGCCTCTTGTTATCAAAAACCTCAAGCAATGCGACGTATTCGAAATGAAAACCTCTTTGCATCCCCAGGTCCGCCCCCCTCTCCCTCCGTACCCCCACCCTGTCTCCAGAACTGAGCACCCTAACAGTTTGGAGCGTATCCAGAGAAAGACAGATTGTTGTCTCTCTCAACGAGTGAAATCAGATCCTAAACGCTGCCCCACAACTCGCTGAGCAGTGACCTGCCACCGGCACCTTCCGGCCCCGCAGGTGCCGGCGACTCACGCAGGGGCCTTTGTCCGGACGGACCAGAGTCTGTTGAAGCAGCTCCCCCGTTGGGTGGCACGCAGGCTTTTCCAGTTTTCGTCTGACTCTCACACAAACACTGCCCCGACGCACACATCCCCTCAGACCTCCCCTCGGGGAAGCAAAACTTCCCGTGCCTTCAGTGTCCAGACAGTCTGACCTGTCTTGCTTAAAGGGGTTTAATGCGTTGCCAGAACCCGGACGCACACGGTCGTTGGAAACGCCTGCGTGCGGAGGGGCCCATAGCGCTGGACTTGCAGAAGTGAGGGAGACACCACCAAGACACGGGGGGGCACACCCCGTGAGCAGCGGGCGTGCAAACCGGCCAACCGAGGAGAAGCCACTCCGGGAAGGAGGACGGGATTTCCAGAGTGGGGAGGGAAGCAGTTTGTCCCCCTGGGGACCTGAGAGACACCTCTGGGCTGCTTCTCGCATTCAGAGCCATGGGCATTCAAACTGTGAGTGACGGGACACCACAGGGTGAGGAAGGCAGCGGGAGGGGGAGGCCACTGCCCGGGCCTTGCGGGCCCAGACTGACCTTGTAGCTCATTTGGCCCTTGGCCAGCCTGGGGATGAGCTTGGCCGTGTTGTAGATGTCGTTGACCAGGCTCTCCATCAGCGTCAGGAGGCTGTTGTCTGTGCCCATCTCCAGGGATGGATGGAAGACCAGCCCGACCTCGTCCAGCTCCATGCGGACCTCGAACAGGGGCGCCACGCTCTCCTGCAACAGGCCAGCCCGGGGTCAAGGCCTTGAGCTCGGTGGAGCCACTCCCAAGGCCCCGATGTTCTCTCAAGGCACCCCAGGGCCGACCGAGGCAGACGGGGGTCACCTGGGAGAGCACCCTTCCCTGGGGCCCCTCGAGGGAACCAGAGGAAACCACACACATGGCCATGGGGCCCGGCGCAGGCTGGAGGGGGTCAGCACACCCGCAGAAGGGCTGGGCAGAGCCCATGGCCTCGGTGCCAAGTTTGCGTCCGCTACTTCCCAGCCCCGTGGCCTCGGACAGCACGCCTGACCTCCCAGTTTCCCCAGATACATAAAATGAGAGTGATTGTTTTATAGACCAGAGACACCAACTGTCCCCATCTCTTGGGGTTATGGTGAGGACAACGTAAATCATAACGTCGGAGGCGAGGGAGAGGTGGCCGGTTCCCTTCCAGGCGCCGGTGGGGTCATGGCTGTGCAGGACAGGCATCGCCGTGCTCCAGAAAGCACAAGGCTCGCGTCCATGGTTCTGGGGAGTTCCGCCGTGAGTGTCGTCGCTGCATAACCGACAGTAAAAGAATTCTGCCGTGAAAGGTAAAATAACCGGTCGACGGCTTGGTGTGGGGTCTCCATGGACGAGGTTCTGGGAGGCACCAGCGTTTCTACCGTGTGACAGGAACCCACGCGAGCCGCGGAGTGGACGACTGCGGATCACAATCAGGCGTATCTCGGGCTGAGCGAAACCACCATGGGGAACCCTGGGAGCGTGAAACAAGACGGGGTACGGCCAGGTCGCACGCTAGACTATCCCAGAAACTGAGAACACGTCAGTCATGATGCCGCAAACGTCAGCGACAAAAGCAGGACAGTGGCGTCTCCTGCTATTTCCCGCGGGACGCTGAGCACCCGTCGACGTCCGCGAGACGATATGCCCGGGAGGAGCACAGGTCCCAGCTCGGCGCCCGTCTGCGCCCCAGTGTTTGGAAAACGGATGCCTCTCCTCATGAAGGAGGGCATTCAGTATTATTAGTCATTTTCTTCACGTTTCATTGTGATCTTTTTAGTGTCTTTCTTTTATTTTTTATTTCCATGGCAAAATTGTGTCGCCACCAACTGGTCGAGCTCCTAAAAGACTCTGGGTCTGGACGGGGGCGGGCCGGCTCGCGCAGTGCTCCAGAAAGGACAAGGCCTGGGAGGATCCCATCTGTAAAGCCGGTGGGCGCCATAGCCCGGTGTGTTCCCAGAGCCCCCTCACGAGGCTGTGAGGCGGAGTGGCCGGCCTCACGGGTCAGGCGACCTCAGGGAGGTTAGCCCAGCACACCAGGGATTCTAGGAGTACAGGTCAAGGTCCACAGGAGGCGATGAGACCCACTCCACGGCTGCTAATTTTCTGAACACAGTCCTATGGCGGCCCCATGGGCGGTTGACTCGAGAACCCACTGGTCTCCTCTCTGACCAAGGGATGGTGTTTGCTGGTGTCCAAGTGAACTGCTAACTGGTACAAAAAGTCAGTTGTCACAAACTCGGATGACCAGGCTCTAAAACCTCCCCCAGGGTGTCTGCTCCTGCTGCCTGCCCTCTTGCAAATAGGGGGACTCCCTGGGATTTTGGGAGAAGGACATTCTGTCCTTATGGTTTTGACTGTGACTTGTGGACACTTTGGACCATTGTGGGTTGCTGGGTGAGCCTTGCGGCTGGTAGTGACTGTGACTTTCACCAACAGAATTTCGGGTCTGTGTCTGGTGACACCTGGCCTGTGAGACACGCGTGACGGGCTCCGAGTGACTCGCCCAACCTCCGCGGTTAGCACAAGGACGTCGTGCTGTTCTCCCACCATCCTTCCTGCGCCTATGCCTGGTACGGGGACCTTGATCTTCTCTCGCTGGCAGTATTCAAAATCATTTGGGAATTATTGTAATGAAAAATACATGGGAGGGAGAGGGCTCAACCCCATGGAAAATGCTGGAGGACACCAGGAGGAAATTAGCAGCACTTGCTGACCTGTTTTGCACTTCCTCGGACCCCGCAGACCCTGTGGGCCCCCTTGGGCAGGTTAGTAGCTGATGTAGATGACCGGGGCGTACCCCCTGCCCAACCCACTTGAGTCGAGGACAGTGGCGGCTGCTTCCCCTCACCGGGAACAAGGCAGGACCGTTTGGGTATTCTGTAGCCGATTGATGCTGCGGCAGATGGAAGGTGACCAGATGGTCCGAGCACTGGGGACTAGAGAGGGTCCTGGGGTACGGGACATTCAGTTTTAAAGCCAGAGCACATAGTCCACCCTCTGCAGGCTCTAATGTTTGTTTGTTTGTAACGTGCTAGCCTGGTCATTCATCAGGAAACAGCCAACCGTAGAACCCAAGATAGACCTTATATGTGTAACAACTTATTTATAGCGACAAATACATGCACATCTTGTGTTTATGACTCACGTCTATGACCATGTTGTCTATGAAGTAATTCAGAGATTTGCGGATGAAATTGTCAAATTCGTCCAGGACCATGGTGTCTGCATAGTTGATGTAGTCCTTCCAGGACTGGCCCGTCGTATCTGCCCTGAACAGTCCAGCATTTTCCTGCAAACAGGACCACACAGTTGGCTGCCGTATCACGGGTTCGCCCGCTCTCTCTTTAACCAACCCGCTCGGCGACTCTCTGGGCTGCCCTTGTCCCTGCACACCTGCTTCAGACACACGGCTGCTCTTTGCTTCTCAAATGTGTCAGGCACTTTCCTACGTCAGAGTCTTTGCACAGGCTGCTCCCTCCCATTCTTGCCAGGTCTGGCTTCTTCTAGGTTTCAGCCCGAGTGTCACCTCCTCACAAAGGAAAGCCCTCCTTCAGCAAGCCCCGTTCATCTCAGGTTTGGCTTCTGTTCTGCCTCTCACCTGTATTCCCTCTAGCAATCCATCATTTGGGCCTACCGTGGCACAGATGACAACTCTGAATGATTTTGTTTATTTGTGTCTAGTCTGTACCTCCCTTTGATGTCAAGCTATGTGAGGACAGGTATTGACTGTCCCTTCCACCACTGTGCCTTCAGCATGCAGCAGGAGGCCTGGGGCAAAGCAGGAGCTGGTGAATGGATGGATGGATGGATGGATGGATGGATGGATAAGTGGGTGGATGATGGGTAGATAAGTGGATGGGTAGACGGATGGGTGGATGGATGGATGGATGATGGATGGAAGGAAGGATGGATGGATGGATAAGTGGGTGGGTGATGGGTAGATAAGTGGATGGGTAGACGGATGGGTGGATGGATGGATGGATGGATGATGGATGGATGAGTAGATGGATGTGTGGGTGGGTGGGTAGATGTGTGGATGGAAGGATGGATGGGTGGGTGGATGGACTGATGGACTGATGGAAGGATGGATGTGTGGGTGAGGGGATGGATGAGTGTGTAAGACACCGAGTGCCACAGGGAACACAAAGATGAAGATGACCCAGTCTGTCCCCTCAGGCAGTTGTCTTTTAATAGAAGAAAGCAGACACAAGCTTAAATGACTTCAGTAGAAGGTGGAAAGAAATGGTTCAAATGATGATCTCATGCAGAGGAAACTCTGGCAAATATGACAATGAAGCCTTGTCTTGGCGGCTTGCTGGCCTCTACTTCTCTAGGTTCCTGTTCCCTGCCGCCCTGCCTCCTCTCCTGTCCTCTCGCCGGACTGCTGTGCTGTGAACCTGTCCCTTACCCCAGCCGAACTTATCTCGCCTGGGCCCTATTTCCAGCACACCTGAGAGTGTTAACAAAATTAATTGGTTAATTCTTCCAAGTCATATGTTTGCAGTTTAATGTTTTCATTTGAAGGGACCTGCTGGCACTGTGCCAAAGGGGGAAGGAAGAGGATCTGAAAACGAGATGAACTATTTTTTGGTCCAATCACATCACTCTGCTGGGGCAGTCACCTTCCCAGCAAAGGCTGGACCCTGCGAATAGCGACAGACCCTCCCCCAGCGGGACTCGGGGGCTTTCTGGGGTGATGGTCCTCATCGAAATCCTTATCCATGATTTGCACCCGGGCACGGGGAAGCCCCCAGAAAACTGCCCTGGAAATATCTGGAGCTCAAGGGAGAACTTTCTCCTTCTTAGGCCGACCAGAGCTCCACCTTGCATATCGCCTTGGAGATGAGCTAACGCGCGAGCCGGACAACGGCGCTGCCAAGTGAGGAAGACGTGCGACCCCCCGCTGGCGGGCACCCAGGCACGTGCTTCCGGGGTGCCCGGCGAGCGTCTGGCCTCCTCCCTCGGCTCGTTCCAGCAGGGACAGTGGCCCACAGCTGTTGAGGCTGTTGGAGGAAAGGGACGACCTACGCTCTCCATAGCACTGGACACAGGGGCCATCGCACCGTCCTGGACTACACCGCACACGCACGTTTCACGTTCCTCATGCATTTACCTGCCCTGTTTCCCGCTCGCGCTCCAGAGGGGGAGCCGTGAGGGACAGCGGGGACGCACCCAGCGCCCGCCCTCACCCCGTGCAGCTCAGGGAAACGAGACTTGTTGACCTTGCACAAAGATGTCACTTGTCTATACCGATTTTGTGCGGGGTGGGGGGGGGTGCTGACCCCTTAGCGCAGAAGAGGGCAGACTCATCGCAAGAGGAAGCTGGCTAATGGGGTCCATTTAGGGCAGTTGCTGCTTGAAAGTGAAACTCCTGGATTAGAGACAGTGGACGTCCGTGACCCTAAAGTCATTTTTAGGGCGTTTCTGGCTCCCCCTCTTCTACTAGAAGTGGGCGGCCTCTTGAGGCCCCTTCTGGGCGAGTCCTTACCGCGACCATGGCTTGGATCTTCAGGCCAGCCTCCTTGATCATCGTGTAACGCTTGTTGAGGCTGACCGCCCTTCCGTCCAAGTCCAGCAGGGCCTCCTTCTTGTTGTCCTTTCTCTCAAACAGCGGGTTGGCTGACCAGTCCTGCAGGGAAAAGGTGGGCGTGAGGAAAGCATCTGGGGACAATGCCTGTGGTCTCATGGTTTCCCCATACGCTCCTTGGTTCCAATGTTCTTGTCCCTCGGAGACGCCTGGGGACCCCGGAGGGACCGTTGAGCAGACAACCTTGTTGGCCTCAAAACCAGTCAGGGGCGTGGGGTGGCCTGGAGACCTCTGGGAGGCTTCACCCAAGCAGGCCCAGAGGAGCCAACCTGGGGCCGGTGTCCAGGGTGAGGGGTGGATGGTCAGAGCTGGGCAGCGCGTCCACAGCTCCCAAGAGCAGGCCCAGGGGGGACTCGCCCCTTTTGTGGGGGCTCCTGACCTGCTGTGGGGGCAGGGAAGGGTGGGGAGTGGGGGCCTCTGGCCTCCTCCAGTTGGGAGTTCTGCCGCAAGGACATTTGTCATCTGTAATTAGGATTTTGCTTTTACTCTATTACCCGATAATTAGATCTTTTGTTTGTTTTAAATTTTCATCAATGACACACAGATGGCAATGAAACGCAGGGAGATCCGAACCCAGTGACTGCCCGAGTCCGACACGTGAAGATCTTCCGGCTCAGAGGCTGGCAGGCTGGAGAGGAAGGTGGGGAAGTCGCGTGACCTGACGTCCCCTGGGGGGCCTGTAGTGGGTGGTAGCTGGTGGGGCACAGGCATTATTTAACTTTGATACATCGATGGAGAAATACAGCTTTAACACGACTGTTGTAAAGGGGAAACGCAGTTACACAGTAGATGTCGTCCATTAATGGGGGGCAGTCCAGTCTTCCCTTGGGCCATGCTCTGTAGATGCCCCTGTGGACCAGGGCCTTGAGGGGAGACCATGGGGAGGCTAGCGAAGGACACCCCCGCCCCCCGTTTTCTGGATTGGGCTACAGTGAAAGTCACTTCGGAGCTTCACTGAGTGGGGATGAGTCTCCCAGCACCTTCCTGCCCCTTGTCCCCGGGGCTGGCCTGGCATGGAGGGGACTCCACAGACACCCTTGCGGAGCTCTGTGGAACAGATCAGAGCTGAATTCTGCAGGCCCGGGACTTCCCAGCCTTGGGGCCACCTTGACATCATCATGTGCCCCAGAGCCTCCAACAGCAAGTTCCTACTGCCTTTGGCACTTTCTGTGAGCATCTCTGCGTGGCCCCTTTTCCCCAGGACCGTCTCCTGGGCCTCCAACGCAGCCCGGCTTTGTGCCTTGCCGCTTAATCACCTTCATGACCTGAGAAATCCCTTCTATGTTCTGCTTTGCTTTCTGTATCCTGTTCTGCAAGTTATGGAGAATCTCTCGCATCTCTTGAATATATTCTAACACACCTAAAAGATAAACGTAAAGGTATCTTACAAAACGAACAGTTCAGTAAAGGGAGAGCTTCTCTGGGGCCAGCTGACGGCTCATCATCCTGAGACGGCTCTTGGAAATACGTCCGCCGCGCCTCCAGAGTTCCCGGAATGCCACGGCTTCTCTCTGGGAGCAGAACTTCCCCATCCCCAAATAGGTGGGTCGTTAGTTCCGCCGGGGGACCTGCATCCCACGCACCCCTGCCCCTCCAGCCACCAGCAGAGCGCTGGAGACACGTGACTCGTTGCAGCGTCTTGGGCCGCGGTGGCTGGAAAGAAGTGCGTCCCCGGGCAGCAGTGACAAGAAAAAGCACAGGCTTCTTTGCACAGGAAGTCTGGGCTGACCCTGGTTTCAGGCAGGTGGACCGTCCCACTCTCTCACTGACACGGTGGAGGCAGGATACGGCCAAAGAGGGCTGAGAAGATGGCACCAGGCTAGTCGCAGGTGCAGGGAGAGCCGGGTGGTGGGGAGAGATGCCCACCACAGGCGATGGGGGAGGTCAGGGAGGCGCTCTTCTGTCTCATGGGCACACTTCTGCCTCCCTGATTCCTACCCTTGGCCCACCTGCTGCCCCTGTGTGGGAACCCACCATGAAGCCCCAGGCCCCCACAAGCCCACTGTGGAAACTTCGTGACCCTTGGAGGTCCCCAGGACGTCTTTGCCTGATTCCTTTGTAAGGGACAGCAAATGGTCTCTTTGGGACAGGACAAGCAGGGGGACCCATCTTTTGGCCTTAAACATAACCCTGTTGCAGGCAAAGAGGACCACCCAGCCCCTCGCCTATGTCCTAGGACAGACGCTGGGCAGCTTGGACACCGCCCCCCCTCGCCCGCGCTGAACTCAGGGTGAGACGAACGTGGCCTTGGTACCTTCGCTATTCCAGAAGAGCGTGGTTTCGGCACGTGACAGCTTGACATCAATGGCTTCCAGCTCCGACTCTATGAGTGGAAACTCCACGTCCATCACCGTGGTCTTTATCTGAAACACAAAGACTGGGGTTTCAGGGCCTCCGTTCCCAATCCCACCAGATTTTCAAATGGTCTCACAGGAAGGGTCTTATCACACGGTAGCAACCAAACCAATTACAGTCAGTGTCATTTCATTGGGAATCGTGTATAAATCAAATTCCGGGAGATCTCAACGTGTCAAACGATTTTTATTATCGCGGATATAGACGTACACTTCACTCTTAGTTCCCCATGGTGTGGGGTAGAAATGGAAGGGGATCATGGGACGGTGGGGGTGTGTAATCCAAACCTGTCTTCACTTGGCTCAGAATCATAAAAAGAAACTCAGAGAAACAGACACGGGAAGCTGGAGCATGTGGGCTCAGAACCTCTCCTTGGTCAGAAATCCCAAACGTGAGGGGCGCCTGGGTGGCTCAATGGGTTAAGCCTCTGCTCTCGGCTCAGGTCATGATCTCAGGGTCCTGGGATCGAGCCCCACATCGGGCTCTCTGCTCAGCGGGGAGACTGCTTCCCCCTCTCTCTCTGCCTGCCTCTCTGCCTGCTTGTGATCTCTCTCTCTCTCTCTGCCAAATACATAAATAAAAATCTTAAAAAAAAAAAAAAGAAAGAAAAGAAAGAAATCCCAAACATGAAATCTGGTTACGTGAAGGAGACCCAGGATCAGCAGGGAAGCCATGCTAGCTGTGGATCCGAGTGGATGGGAGCGACAAGACACGTCCTTGCTATGCTTAACCTGCTCCAAGAAATTAATTTAATTTCTTAATTTAATTTAAAAAACATCAATTCACAAACCAGGGGAAAAAAAAGGAGAAGGAGGGTGTATCCAGGTTTTATAAATTATTCCTTTTTTTTTTTTAAGATTTTATTTATTCATTTGGGAGAGAGCATGAGCAGGGGAAGGGGCAGAGGGAGAGGGAGAAGCAGGCTCCCCGCTGAGCAGAGAGCCCGACGTGGGACTTGATCCCAGGACCCCGAGATCATGACCTGAGCCAAAGGCAGGTGCTTAACTGAGCCATCCAGGCGCCCCTAAATTACTCTTTTCAATCACAAGCACCATGTGAGTTTTGGAATATCTTTCTAGCTAGCAACATTTTTTATTTTATCTAACTTTTCAAGGACACTCCTACTTTATAACGCAAGGGATACATGTGGAATTAAAACTCGACGTCAGAGGCTGACCACCTGCCCTTCAGAACAACATTTTCCACACATCTGGTACGTTCCTATGGTGCCCGACCTTCTCCCTCAAGTGTTTTCAGGGGTCGAGAGGGCAGAGAAAGAAAGCTTAGAACCCGCCGTGAGTCGAGACTGGACGGCGGCAAGAGAATGCGTCTGTAACTCACAAAGCGAGTGAACGGGAAGTATTGGCTCCAGTCGTCCGAGGTCAGATGCCGAGTAACTACCACGGGCTGTGGCCTCCTCCCCTTTACGGGTACCCTCGCTTTGAGTCTATGTCCCACACGAGATCATTTCACGACGCGCCTCTTTGGTAGGTTTAGGAACTACGTCCTGGGGACGGCGAGGGGAGCCCCTTCTGCAGGATGGAACCAGCTGGGAAAAGGCGCTGCGTCCCGGAAGACGGGGCAGAGATGGCAGGTGCGGCCTGGGCTCAGCACCCGGGACCAGCCCAGCCAGGGCGCCGCGTCCTGCCCACGACTCACACGGATGCTCGGGGACTCGGGAAGGCTGTTCATTTATCGCCGATCCCCCCCAGCAACAGCCCAGAGACGTAGCTGAACGTCCCTGAGCTGTTGTAATTGCCGGCGTAAACCAAGGTCATGGGGAGAGGAAACATGCACTGCTAGGTACGTCCTGGGTATTTTTTTAGCAGCCTATGCTAAAAATGCACAGCTTTAGGGCACTGTCCCCGAAGCGTCATGTGGACAAACCCCACACTCGCGTGGTCTCTCGAGGCACTATGCCTCCCCGCCGCACTGCACCCCAGCTCGGACACTCAACAGATGCGAGCAGTCTGCAGGCCCGTGGGGTCTCTTGGCAACAGAAACCACGTGAAGGATGCAAAGGCCTGGGAAGAAGGGCTCCAGAGAGGGGCACGGGCGTCAGCAGCAAGCGTCGCCGCAGGCACCCAGCCCCGGGCCTGACTTCCCGCCTCCCCACTTACTCCAACGTTCCTACTCGTAGCTGAGTAACGCGCTTCTCGGGTTGGACAGAGGTGGGTGTGGCTGGGTTTTGTTTGGAAATACAGACGTACGAGATCAAACTTCTTAAAATTTTTTATCTAAAAAATATTTATTCATTTAAGTCATGCCTGCACCCAACGTGGGGCTCAAACTCACGGCCCCGCGATCCAGAGTCGCTCGTTCCTCTGACGGAGCCAGCCAGGCGCCCCAAGATCCAATTTTTTAAATTCAAAATAAACTTGGTTGGGCTTTTTCTTTCTGGTTCATCATGTTGGGAGGCGATGGGAGGTCTTCTGCTCTGAAAAGTGCCCACGGACACTTTTGGCGCCTCCGCGGCTAGGAGGGGCTCCGGGGCTGGTGAAGGTGACCGTCTCTGAGTCTGGAGACAGCTGCTTCCCCGGAAAGCCATGGCAGGGAAGTGCGCTTACGACAGATACTGGTGTTTTGTCGCTGGCGGCACAAACATGTGAGACCGTTAACATTTTATCTCAAGAGATGAATGAAATCGAGCTTCTTTAAGTTTCTATTGGACACATTCTTGTGGCATCACTGCCAGGCCCTGATTCGTGGGCTGGAGTAAGGCACGCACCGTGGCTGATTCTTGGCTGGTCCTGTGGGCGGCGGGCGGTGACGACCAGTGACAAGTCGGTGTGATGGCCTTACCTGGCCCGCTTCACTTGGCCTTCGGCTGTCCCAGCGTGTTCTTCAAGGAGGTCGCTTCTGCCGAGGGGAGGGGGCTCCCTCGGCCTCCCCAGCCTCGTTCATGATCCCCTGGTGACATCTGCACTCTTCTCTTGGTCAGCCCGTGAGGTGGGCACCAGCTTCCCGGGCTCGGTCAAATACACGGTATTCTCTGGCTGCCGTCCCACACACGTTTGGTAAGCAAGTCCCAGATCCCAGAAACGCCCTTGGACTCACAGAGTCCCTGCTGCGGTTTCTTGCTATTGTAGGGGAAGGTACGGGGCCTGCTGGACTCGGGGAATGCGAGCTCCAGTGGAACCTTCCAGGACCGCCACGTGCAGGCCGGACCCGGGTGTGTCAGACGGGGTCCCTGCAAGACAGGCCAGGGGAGGCAACAGACACACGGCCCTGCAGCTCTGGGAAAGGGGCCGTTGCGCCAGGAACCCGTGAGCAGAAGCATCTCTAGGACAGAGACACGGAGCACAAGAAGAAACTGAGTAATGTCCTGCTTCCCCAGGACACCCATGTGAAGAGGCTGGCCCTCCAAATTCCCAGGAATCCAAAGAGAGGGAATCCTGTGGGTCCCTTCCGGGATTGAGGGGGTCTGCAGGGGGTCCATTGGCTCCCGAGAGACATCCACATCCAAAATCCCGGGATCTGTGGCCGTGCAGAAGAGAATTTTCGGGTGTGATTCAGTTAAAGACCTTGGCGCTGGGAGGTCACCCTGGGTTATCCAGGGGTTACGGCGGTGGGGGGTGGGCAATGCAATCACAAGGTCCTTAGAAGAGGGAGCGGAGAAGGTAGAGGGGAAGAAGGAGGCAGAGGCAGGAGGGGGGTGTCCTCTGAGGGTGGAGTGGGGAAGGCAGTGACCTTGAGGAGTTGGGAAGGGCAAGGACGCAGAGGAGCCCACTGGAGCCTCCGGGAGGAAGGGGCTCAGCCAACACTTTGATTTTAGCAGAAGGAAACAGACCTCGGACTTCTGACCTCCGGAACCGGGAGACGGCAAACGTGGGCAGTCGGAAGCCACGCGGTCTGTGGTCGATGGTGGCAGTGGCCCCAGGAAAGTCATGCAGAGCCACATCCATCCTAACCCGCTGTGGCTTGGGCGGGAGTGAAGATCCCAGGGCCCCGACGGCAGAGGAGGGATCTGTGGGCGGTGGGGGGGGCGGTGCCTGCCACGGCCCCCGGTGGCCCGAGACCACGCCTCTCCGGGCCCCCTTCTGATTACCGACCCAGCCCCCAGGGGATGTCTTGCCCAGAGGAGGTGCTCTGAACAAACAGCCCTGGTTCCTGAAGGGCGTGTACCCCAAGGCCATTCAGTTACTTTATTCAGAGCCAGCCTTTTCACGACTCCTTGTACCCGGTCCCCAGCTCTGATCGAAAGGGGTGGAGCCCAGCGGGGGCTTGAACTCATGACCCTGAGAGCAAGACCTGAGCCGAGATCAAGAGTCAGATGCCCATCCGACTGAGCCCCCCAGGCGCCCCCAGAAAGGAATTCTCGATCCACGGAGCCGACGTGCGCCCGCCCCCTCCCCGGGCCCCGACCTGGTGTACCTCAGTGGGCAGCTCTCCCACGCCACCTCCCCGCCGCGTGCCGCTGGCAAACCCATCACCTCGGCCGATCCCGGGAGATGCCCGCCCGCCACACGTTACTGGATGTAATGGGACGACTCTGATGTGACCCAGAGGAGATACGGCTTGGACAATAAAGCCCCTCAGAGCAGTCGCAGAGCCAGAACAGGAGCCGTAGCCCGGCGGAAGCGTCCGTCACCATCACCGCTGCCCCCGGGGGGCTCGAAACTCTTCCCGACACAGAAAACGTGCTCACTTTCTCTGTTGCCCTTGGGAGATCCTACGCCCGCGTTTGTTCTAAACCAAACCCCAAAGTGGGCAAATAAAACAAAATGAAACTCCTCAGCTCACCTCATTGTACCAGCCAACGATGAGCTCCAAGTTGCCCACAAACTTCCGGAAGGTCTCACGCTGCGAGAACAGACTCTCAGCGCTGCTTGGGATCTCCTTCTGCTGCTGGAAGCCCAAGTACTTGACCTCTCTCAGGACCGCCACCAGCTGTCAGGCCAACCAAGGTCACGGAAGAGGTCAGGGCGTTGCCCCAGGGGTATGGCACTCAGCAACACAAGGGAAGGTCACTCCCCGGTCGCTCCCCGTCCCGGGCGCGTGCTCTCCTGTTGGCATTCAGGACACCAGACTCTCCCGGTCACCCCCGTTGGACTCGCCGGACGCTCTGGAGATGTGCATGCCCGCGGGTCCCAGGGTGTCATCCGTCTGCATCTGTTCCCAGCTCAGTGACCTCCCCCAGACCAGACCTCTCTCCCACCCTCACACTCCAGTATCCACCTGCCCACTCAATGTCTCCCTTCGGATATCCAGCTGACGGCTCAGCCCGCCGTGGCCCCATCTCCGGGGCGAGCCGGCTCTGCTTGTCTCCTCTGGCTGGTGGCAGTTCTGTCCCCCCAGCAGTCCAGCCCAGAAATGCTAGGGCTGGTCCTATCCTCCTCAATGACTCTATTTCCAGCCCAGCCAGAGTCTCACAATCTCACGGGCTCTATGAGCAACATCCAGTCGCCCCTCAAACCCTGGTCGTGGCCATGCTGGTCTGGGCCACCACCTTCTTATGGTCTGTCTCGTGGATTATGGCAAAAGGCTCCTAACTGGTCTTCCCATGCCTACACCTGCCCAAGCCCCGCCCCCAGCACCTGGAGGGGACCTGGACAGACACAGACCACATCAGGGCTCACCTCTGCTCCAAAACTTGCCATGGCAGCCAAGTCACTAAGAACGGAAATCCGAGTCCCCTCCGTGGCCCTGGGCGCTCTCAGTGCCCCGCCCTCCGCCCTCCTCCCCCCAACCCCCTTCACCTCTTCTCCTGCCAACATCCGAAACTGCAGCCTGTGCCCCGTCCTCCAGCTCTGCTGAAGCCCCTTCCACCTGCCCTACTCGCCACTACCTCCCCCGGCATTGCCTCCTGCTGCTTACACACTAATTTATACCCCTTCCCACCCCTCACCTGCTCCCTTTCCCTATCTCCCTCCCTTCCTCTCTCTCTCTTTCTCCCCACCCTCCTCCCCCAGTAAAAGGTAAGCTCCAGGAGGACAGAAACCTTTGTCTGTCTGGTTCAATAATTTATCCTAAGCGCATAGCCGACGTAAGTGCTCAGTAAATATTTGTTGATCTTTAAAAAGAATGAAATTTGGGGCGCCTGGGTGGCTCAATGGGTTAAAGCCTCTGCCTTCGGCTCAGGTCATGATCCCAGGGTCCTAGGATCGAGCCCCGCATCGGGCTCTCTGCTCGGCGGGGAGCCTGCCTCCTCCTCTCTCTCTCTGCCTGCCTCTCTGCCTATTTGTGATCTCTGTCAAATAAATAAAATAAAAATCTTAAAAAAAATAAATTAAAAAAAATAAAAAGAATGAATTTGTGTGGAAGAGGAGGTTTCAAAGGAACCTCACATCAGCCTCCCTGACGTCACTGCTGGGGATTGGAGCAGGGCAGGGACCACCTTGCAGGAATCCGGGCCACCCCACAGCGGTCTCTGGGGCTCGGCTCACTACCCAGGTTTCAGCCCTGGGACACAGGTCCCGCGGCTCGCGCGCGAGTTCTCTCCACCTGGCCTGGCGTAACCGGAAGGCCCATTGTTCAGATCCTGCCAAGACCTCCCTCTGTGTGTTTCTGTCTGTCCTCAAACTGACCTTTCCCCTTGGGAGCCCATGAAAGGCGGACAAGCTTTGAGGGAGTGTCGTCACCGAAGCCGCTCTCCGCAACGCTACTATCCTGTCTCATATCTTAAATACGTCCCAGACACGCTCTGATCCTTAAGGAATAAAACTTCAGCTAAGTGTGTCCCCGGCATCAGCCGCCACAAGTCTGTGCTTCCGGAGAAGGGGCCCAGGCTCAGTGGCACCCGCGGGGTGGGGCTCCTCCCACCCCCACCTGCCGAGGGGCCCTGGTCCCCGCGGGGCCTCTGACACGGATGCCTTCTGCGCCCCGTGGCAGGACGGCACCCACCTCTTTGCTGAAGTTGACCCGGATGAGGCTGGTGACGGGGTCCCGCTGTATCAGGGGCTGGCCCAGGTTGAAGTGGCAGTCCTGGTCCACGCCGGCCACCCACTGCTGGTAGGTCTTCTCGCGGTAGGCCCGCAGCAGCCCCATCATCTCGTCGTACTTCTCGTAGATGAGCTTGGCCTCTGAGCTGGACATGACCCTGCCGTCGGCCAGATGGGGCGGTGAGGGGGCCTCTTCAGCGTCCTGCCAGCTCTCGGGGTGCCAGGAGAGCCCCTCCCCTCCCCCACAGCCGCGGAGGCGCGATGCCCACGGGGGCCCTGTGGCCGGCGCCCCGACTCACGGGTGCTCTACGTGCTTCAGGTCCCGCCTGGGCGCCTCCAGCCTCTCCTGCAGCTCCAGGCTCCACTTGAGCTGCCCGGCCACGGGGGGCATGTTCTTGTGGATCGGGGGGACGTGCCCATCCGCAGAGGCCGCGAGCTGCGCGTCGTACAAGGTCTTGCTGTTGTCCAGCTCAGCGTCAAACAGCTCCAGCATGACCGAGTACCTGGGCACGAACTCTGCAAGGATCAGGGGCCGCTCCAGGAGGCCACCGCACATGTGCAGGAGCTGGGGGGAACGAGAGACACGCGTCACCGAGGTCCCCGCCCCCGGCCCCGGCCCCAGTGTTGCCCCCACCTCGTGGTGGCCAGTACAAGGCAAGGCCAGACTTCAGGCGGGAGAACACCTGCCCCATCAGGACAGAGAACGTCTAGGCCTCTGTGATTTTCACGTTGGTGTCTGCTGAGGCCCCAGGTACGTGGCTGCCCACCAACACCACGAAGTAGGTCTGAGGTCTGGAAACACTGCAGGCCCAGGAGAGGCCAGGCTGACCGGGGTGGAGGGGGGCGTTGGGGTGGGGACCCAGGAAATGAGCTCGGAGGCCGAGGGTGGGAAGCCAGAGACGTGGCCCCGGGGACCTGAGGCAGTCCTAGATGGAGCCTGGGGACATGTAGAGGCCATGACCCTGGGGATTTGAGCCCAGGTTCCTAGAGTCCCCAAGGAACAGGGACAGCCCGCGTGCCCGGTCATGTGTCCTTTCCGGGAGAGGAAAGGCTGGGCCTGTGGACCTGCCAGCTGGTTGCTGCTGACCTGGATTAGCCCAGGAGGCGTCCCGGCACAGTTCTGAAAGCAGTAGCCGTGCCGAGTACCTCTCCAGATAGTGGGTTCATCACCGTCACCGTCTAGGTCTGCTAGACAGGAGCAGTTATTTGCAAAATGAGAAGCTGAGTACAAGAAGGAAGCTACTTTATCTGGGTGTTTTGGTTCCGTGCGGGCTGCAATCAGATGGAGAATTTCCTAAAAGATCACCACCCCAGGTCAGGGTGTGGAGGAGCCAAAGGGCAGTGCAGGCTCTGGGCTGGGCCTGACGGGGTGGGGACGGGGTCTTCCTAGAACCTGGATAAAGAGAGTTCTGGAAGCTCCACGGCCAGCCCGAGGTCAGCCAGACCCAGGCCAGGAGAGCCGCCCTCGAGGCAAACGGGAGTCAATGGCGCTCAGACCACACAGTCACCCAGCCCTGAGTGCCTAAGGGCACCGGACCCTGTCTCGGATTGGCCCCCATTTTTGGTGTGAAGCCTAGGACGGTGTCCCCAAAATGGCCTTTTTGGGCAAGAGGGAGACATGGCTGTAGAAAAAGACGAGAGATCTGCGGGTCCCCAAAAGCCAGGCAGGGCAGCTAGATGCTGGGAGAAACCGAACCCAGACGCTCTCAGCTCCCCGCAGGGGTCTGGGGGACGCTGGGGGTTGCTGGTGACACTTCCTGCAAAAGCAACCTGTGCTCTTGTGAGAAAAAGGTGCATCTTGTGGGTCCGTGACCCTCCTGACGTTTTGTCGTCTGCTCCCCTTCCCTCTCTTTTTCACGTCTACATAGTTTTTGGCTTCTGGCTCCTGGGACGAAAGCTAATTTTATTTTCCGCCAGGAGACCATGCAGAAAATTGCTCTAGAACTTTCCTGGCTGCGTGTGAGTTCCTGACACTGAGAAGCTCATGGGGGCAGCTGGGGAACTTGCAGGGAATGGAGGCGGCGCTGGGAGGGAGGGAGCCCCAGGGCCCGTCCTCATTAGGGCACGGGGTTGTGTCAAGTGGGAGAGGAAACACACCCGGGTCTGGGAGGGAAAGTTGCACACTTGGAAGCCGGATTGAGGCCAGTAATAGGAGGGGGGGATGAGCTCCCTGGGAAGGCCGAGGTGCAGGCTTAGCTCCTGGTGGATGGGGCGTGGAGCATGGTCCTGAGAGTGCCTGGGGGTCAGGGGGGCTTCCTCCCAGCCACCCCGCCCCTCGGAGTGCTGCCCTGACCCCCGATCACGAAGGCAACAGTCTTGTTGGTTTGGCCCCCACAGCCCAGATCCTTGCCCTGGACTAGACAACAGCACCAAGTCAGAGCCCACGGGTGGGGAGTGTGGGGGTGCTGCCTCCTCCACTCCCCGCTTTACCCCCTTACAGGAGATGAGGCAGGCTATCCGCCCAGCTTGCCTGCCCTTGGCGAGCTCCCACGCGATCTTTGAGTTTCGGAGACCCCATCACAGCGGGGAGGTGGGGCGTCTTTCCAGGTTACAGGCCTGGCTAGAAACCTGTGTTCAGGGACCTTCCACATGGGAAGCCTTGGAGCCCTGTGACCCTGGTACAACTTCCCTCCCACGGCTGGAGTCAGTTCCCTCCATGGGGAAAGCTCGGAAGCACCTACTGTGTGTCCAAATCAAGTGCCTGTCCCCAGGGAGTTGATAAACTAGTCGGGAAGACAACGGACACGGAGAGATCGATACACACCTGGGGAGGGGAGGGCCGGCAGGTAGGCGTGGATGGCGGAGGCCTCGCCTGCCTGTGAGGTGGCCGGGGCAGCTGCTTGGGGGGAGGGGAGTTCCAGAGGAGGGAACCGCGTTGAGGTGCTGTGTGGGTTTTCACTCACTGATGCTCCGCTGGGAGCACCAACACTATCTCAAACCCAATTGCTCCTTACAAGGCAGACTCTCAAGTTCCCTTGTATTTGCATTTTAAAAAATGACGTCTAAAAAACAAAGGAATGTCCTGGCATCTGTGTTGGGGAGATCCAGAAAGACAGTACTCTGAGCTGCCCAGGCCATGCCCACTGCCTTCCCATCTGGCCAACTCGGGGATGGTCTTGGGTCCTGGCTCCCCTACTAACCGGCTGACTGTGTGGCCCTGGGCAGGCGTCTTGACTTGTCCAAGCTGGCAAAAATGGGATGGATAACGCAGATAACAAGTTTAGCACACAGCGTGGGACCTAAGGTCCTGTAATAATTATGGGGTGTCTCCTGTGGGCACCAAACTGCCAGCAGCAACGAGGCTTTGCCAAGCAAAGGGACGAGGCAGCTCAGACCTACTGAGCGACCTGGTCGGAAAACACGCGTAACACTAGGCAGATAGACAAAAGCCACTCACATACATACATATATTCACTCATTTAAATGCTCAGTCCCTGTTCTCCAGATGACCTGTAGATCCGTCTCCAGGGATCCCCCCTCGGTGGTTTGTCCGGGGCAAGGCAGGCCAGAGAAATGCAGGAAGAAGGGCGGGGCTGGGACGGTATGGAGCGGTGGGGACTGCGGCACACCGGCCTGCCCAGCTCCTCACGATCTAACCAGCTCGGCTGGTGGCAGTTGCCGCCTTGCTGCTGCTTTCCCAAGGGCTCACAAGGTCAAACTCCTACGTATTCGTGTATCGGCATTTGTGTTTCTCTCTTGAGCTGATGGTCTCCAGGAGTTCTAGTGCGTTCTGACCATCTCTTTTTAACAATCTCTTCTATAACATCGTTTCCTTTTTCTCAGTAAAAGTGCTGCATGCTTTACACTCGCAACTTGGGACAGTATAGAAAAGCACCCACGAAGGGTGACGAGTCCTGGCCAGCCCTGGCCACCCAGAGGCGGCTCCCCAGTAAGGGTGTCGGGCGGCTTGCAGGGTCTCACGTGTCAAAGAGGGTGCAGATGCGACACAGCAGGTCAAAGAGGGTCTGGGCTGTGTTTTCATGGCAAATTTGCCTCTGACCTTTGGTCCCTTCCAGCAGGGGAGCGATGAGTGAGAACGAGTGGACACCCGTACTAGTGAGGAGCAGTGAAGCCACTGTCCCCTCACCCTCATTCCCTTTCCTGACTCTACGAGGCGGCCACCGAACCCAGCGGAGCTCCCCGCGACGGCCGCACCGCCCGGTCCGCCCTGGGTGGCCCCGGATGACGGCTAGCAGCCTGCAGGCCCCGGCCCACACCGACCTTCGCACCGGACTCGATAGAGCTACAGTCGTCAAACGCTTGGCAGAAGATCGTGGCCAGCCGCCTATCCAGATCTTGAATTTTGGTCTCAAAATCCGCGTAATCTTCGTCGAAACTCTGAAAGCGAATTAAAACCGGTAACCAGTTTTTTGTTTGTTTGTTTGTTTGTTTGTTTGTTTTGCCTGGTGGTCAGCACGCAAAGCCGGGGGTGGGGTGCTCTCTCGGACCCTCCCCCTGCGGCCCCCACCGGCAGGTTTCGGGGCTCCGTCTGAGGGTGTTCACAAGTCATGGGGATCCCCCCACGGGCAGCTGGTTCGGGGACATCTTCAGAACGTGACCCACACTCCCTCCACATGTCTCCCCACTCCTGGGTCATCTGACATGGGTCCAGCCAAGCCTCCTCCCCACCCCGGCTTACCGAATCTCCAGGGTCTAAGGGGTCATATTTGCATTCGGCAAACACTTTCACCAGCTCGAAGACCTCGTCGTAAATGTGCATGACCATGCTGCTGAGGATGTTCCCCCTCACGCCCCCGAGCTCGATCTTCTCCAGCTTCAGAAACTCAATAGCTGTTTTATAAAGATCCTGGTGGAGGAAAAAGGAACCCAGGAATCTTCTTAACTCAACCCGGCAGGTCAGTCGCTGCCCCCAGCAGGGAGGAGCCAGGGAGCGAGAACGGGTCTCCGACCCGGGGCCACCTGGCAGCAAGGTTGGTGGGGGGGACACCCTGTTTATTTCTGTCCTCTGAAGTCCTTTCTGGAAGAGCGAGGGGACGGAAGCGGGGGCCTCGCGAGTCCTCGCCAAGCTGTGAACACGGAGAAGGGGGAGACGAGGTGGGGCTCTCATCCAGACCCCGCTCTGGCGAAAGCCCCCTCTACACAGACCCGCTCTCCTGGGGCCCCCCGGTCCTCAGCTGTGGCGCGAAGCCGTCGGAACCGCGGGAGGTCCCTCGTGTCGGACTCAGCGCCAAATTCTCTGCTTCCTGGAAGGCCCTCGGCACCCAGACCTGGCCCCGGCAGTGATTGGAAAGGGTCCCCCCTCCCGCAGGGGACGCCCGACGGAGGCGCCTCCAAGTCCTACTTCCTCTGACCTGGGGCTTTCACCTCGTCTCCTCCTGGAAGCGTCTCCTGCTATCTGGGCCCCCGGCGGTGCTTTCCTTTCCAGAACCCTCCGTGCTCCTCCTCTGGCGTTTCATCACACCCTGTGCCCTCACGCATTACCCCCGCGTCTGTGTGAGGCTCCCGTTTCCCGATCTGGGCCCCCAAGGCTCCCTGGGGACCCCACGTGCAATGCTCGCGTGGTGCTCATACCACGTCCCTCAGCCAGCTCAGGGCAGGGGCCGTCGTCCCCAAGTGCCGTCACCAGAGCAGACCCAACGAGAAGCAGCCGCAGGGTCGCACGCCCTGAGCTCGGGGTCGTGCTGCCGGAGGAGGGAGGGGACAGCCGGGCGACCTCCTTTCCCAGCTCGTCCCGACTCAGGACCTGGGAGCTCTGGGCTCGAGGAATGCTGTGATGCGAATTTGCAGTCCTAAGTGGGCCTGGTCCACCTGCCCGCGGCTGTGGAGACCAGCCAGGCCCGCCCAAAGCCACTGCAGAGGGCGGAGACCAAGGGAAAAACCAGTGCTCCAGGATTCCGGGGTGATTTTCCCCTTCCAATGGTGTGAGTAGTCTGTGTGCAAAGGTTAAACAACCACACGGAAGATCACAAACAAAAAGCAAAATTCTCTCGTCCTGCCCATGCGTTTATGCCGCGGTGCCTCCCCGGCTCCTCAGCCATCGTCTTGAACCAGTTAAACATGTTCATTTGCTCTGTGTCCGTCCGTGTATCTGACAGTCCTTCCGCAGGGTCCTGCCCCCTCCCCCGCCCACACTTTTCCTAACCGAGCCCACGAACCCTCGCCCATGGCCACCCAGCTTCCTGATGATGCCCGTGTAATTCATCATCAACAAGGCATGGGTTGGGGGAGAAGCTTCCCCAGATGGGCCACTTTTGTTCTTTGCCGCGGCCCCTGACTCGGTTTCCCCACAACGCAGACGCTTGGGTGTGGCATTCATTCTCCCGACCGGGAGAAGAGGACGTGGGACATGGACAGGAGACGCAGCTCTGCTGAGGTCTGCCTGAACCACACTTCGCCTTTACCTCAATGGTCTGGATGCGACGGAAGAAGTCATTCATCCTGGAAAATGCCAGAGAAGAAGGGAATTCCCAGGGCACCGGCTTCTTGTCCTACAAGAGAGACAGGAGGAGGCCGTGTGGGCCTCAAACTTTCCCGCAGTCGCCCGAGGGACCGGCGCCCACGTGTCCTTGAACTTGCTCTGAAACCAGGCCTGACCTTAAAGAAAAGCTTCATGTTTGTGCAGCAGAAGTCGTAGGTGTGGTAGAGTTCCTTCAGAACGCTCACGGACAGAGAGATGTTGCCCAGAACCTCCTCCGTCTCTCCCTGCAAGCCTTTCAGAACCTCTTCTGGGCTCAGGAAAGTGCGCGTCTGGGCAGAGGAGAAGACATCGCACGGTCTACACGAGTCCTCTGGGGTGACGTCCAGGCCGGCCGCCGGCAGGCCGCTCGGCAGACTACGAACAGCCCGACCTGGGGCTCACGGTCCACTCCTTCAGACACGTCAGCTGTCCCTGAGGTCCATGTCCCGACCGGTCCGCCGGCTGCCGGGCTGTTCCCAGGAGGCTGGGCTGCCTCCCTGCCTGGCCCCATAGCCCCCCGCTACGGCTGCAGCAGAGACAGATTCTGATCCCAGATGACTGGGAGCCCCCCCAGCCTGGGAAATCCAGTCCTGCCCGGGGCGCCAGGATCCTGCCCACCGTGCCTTCCCGGGCAGCAGGCACCGTTTCCACACATGCAGGCAGTGCACACTCAGACACTCGCCGCTGGCGAAGGCGGGTGCTTGTGAAAAGGGAGGAGGACAGGGAGTCTGTGCTGCGGGAGACAGGAGGCAGCTCGGTGTCGCCGCAGATAAACCCCACCACCCTGGCCGAGTCCTTTCCTTCTCCCTCCCAGGGCGGGGCCGATTGGGCTGACACTGCCCCTTCTGTAGCCCTGGGGGGCAAGTCTTTGCCTTTTTTTAAACTGCCCAGGAGGGGCGCCCGCGTGCCGTTGTTGGGTGAGAGTACTGGGATCGAGTCCCACGTCGGGTTCTGTGCTCAGTGGGTTGCTTGGGCTTTCTGTCCCTCCGCTTCTCTCCCTGCTCACGAGCACGTGCGCTCACTTGCTCTCTCTCCCTCTCTCTCTCCCCCCAAATAAATAAAATAAATCTTAAACAAATCAACAAACAAAAAACTGCCCAGGAACACAGGCAGGGGGGAAGCCGAGCAGAAAGGGAGAGGCGCCGGTCGGGAGGAGAGGGCGGTGTGGCGGGCGGGGTTACCATCTCAATGACTTGGTTGCAGAACTCCTGCAGGAGGACGATGACCCGGGAGGGCGTGTTGTAGTACTCGGACGTGGCCCAGATGAAGCAGATGGTGTAGAGAACCTTCACGATGAAGGTCGGGAGCTGCGGAGAGACGGGCGGGCGTGCACTCTCCGCCCCCGGCAGCTCCGGGTTGGCGGGGGCGGGTGGGGGACCCCAGAGGGGAAGGAGGAGGCAGTCCCCAGGACCATGCAGCCCCTCCCGGCCAGGAAGCCCACAGCCCCCGCGCCCCTAAGACGCCAGACCAGCCCCTGCGAGCGGCCGTCCTCGGGCCGGCGCACCGTCGTGAAGTCGGCCTGCTCCGTCTCCTCCAGCAGGACCCGCAGAGGCTTCAGGTGCAGAACAATGTCACTGGCCTCCTTCAGGCCTGCACGGAACAAGGACCGGGGCTCGCGCACCTCCAGCGGCCGGAGATGGGGCCGGGCGGCCCCGTGTGCATGGACACCGGCTCCCTCAAGACCCAGGACCTTCCCTGGAGGAAGCCGTGTGTGGGCAGGGGCCCCGGCGCCCCGCCGAAGGCTCCCCCGCTCACCGTCCATGACGTTCATGTACACATTTTGCAGGGCTGGCCAGTAGCAGCTCCTGGCTTTTTCCAGGATCTCAACTATTTTGTTCACTTTGGGCCTGTTCAGCTGACAGAGAGAACAGGAACATGAGCCTCTCCAGAGGGACTTGGAGACCCCACGCCAAGGGCACCTGACCCCGCGGCCGCTAGAGCCCAGGACTTCCGCGCGGGTTTTCCAGGTCCCCTCGGGGGTCCTGGGGGCCCGCGCAGAGGGGTGCACGGCTTAGGAATCGGCCTGGCCGGCCCATGGGCCCTTGGCTGCCGAGCCACGGAGGCTGGGTCACCGCTGCGGGGTGGGGGGACGGTCACCTGCTCGTGGATGTATTTGAGATTCATCAGCCGAGCGTCCCAGAACTCAAACTCCACTCGGGGCAGGGGGTGGAGGCCGTCCAGCAGGGGCTGGGCCGAGTCCTTGCTCAGCACGTCCCGGATCTGGTGTGACCAGTCGATGATGATGGTTTCGATGGCGTGCAGCAGCGAGTTGTCCAGAGCAGAGGGGATCCTGCACGGCAGGCAAGAGGCAGGACACTCTCCCAGCCGCACGGATGGGTTCTTCCAGCGCTGCCCTCCCCGGTGGCCCTTGGGACAGCAGGCCCCGTCTCGCCCCCGTCCCACGCTGCTCACAGCCACCCCGGCGAGGCTGGAGAAGTGCCCAGATCCAGCTCAGGGAGGCCAAGTGTGGCACGAAGCCCACGTCCATGGTGGCTCTCCCAGCCGTCCTTACTGGGGTCACACAGGCACATGCGGGGGGTGGGGGTCCGCGGACCACTCCCAGCGGAGGACCTGCCTGCATAGTGAGCCCCCCAGGGGCCGTCACCCCCTGATGCGTGTACATGGAACACACTGGCACCGGGCAGCCGCTCTAAGAGCCCCACACTCCAGCCAGCTGCAAACGGAGCTCGGGCAGGTGCGAGGGGGTGCGGAGTCCTTGTGCGTCCCGGGGCCTCCGGGATGGCACCACTACTACTTAGATTCACAGTCTCTACCTGCTGAAAACCCCTTCTGCACCCCTCAGTGCCCCTTAGTACCCACGACCTAAATCCGGATACCCCCTTTCCTGGCTGTGTGACACCGTCTGCAGGGCGTGTGACACCGGACTGCTACCCACCACACACGATGGGGGAGGGGCTCCAACAGCCCCTCCTGTCCTGCCCGCGTGCCTTTGACCTCAGACTCAGCCAAACCTCACGGTACCGTCTGCCCTCTCGTGTTTCCTCCCTGGGGGTCACGGGTCAGCGACTCTTCCAGCCAGCCAGGAGCCTGGGCTGGGCTGCCTACCTCTCCATGGACTCCAGCGTGCCGTCCAGACTCCCCAGGTGCTCGGGGATGGGCAGCAGGGTCTTCCCTTTGATCTTGCCTCCCATCACAAACATCTCGTTTTTCAACTTGTGGACTTGCTTCACAATGTCTTCCGAGACCACCCGGGGCCAACCGCTCAAGTTCTCGCTTTGGTTTAACAGAGAGTAGAGCACCTGGAAGGGAACAGCTCCTTACGCACGCCCAGGCCTCCTCCGACCTGGTGGCTCCCAGGAGGAACACGGAGCCCTCGGTGCCTGGAGCCTTCCTGGAGAAACTGAGTCCACGCCAGGAGGAGGCGTGGCCAGGAGGGGCATGCAGACGCAGGGCAATGGCCCAGTAGCAAAGCACCTCTGAGAAGGCAGCCCCAGGTCTCCGAGCAGTGGCTCACAGGGCTTGCTGAAAGCAGATGGTCCGTTGCTGCCTTGGACGGCTGATAGGGGCCAAGCTGGGCCCCCCAGGTTTGCACATTGAAGCCCCAAGCCCAGCCCCTCTGGCTGTGGCTGTCTTCGGAGATAAGCCTTTCAAGAGGGGACTAAGTTAAAATGAAGTCCCATGGATGGGCCCAAACCCCATGTGACCGATGTCCTTATAAGGAGAGGTGCGGACACAGACAGACAGAGGGACAACCAGGTGAGGACGTGGGGAGGAGACAGCGTCTACAAGCCCAGGAGAAAGGCTACAGAAGGAACGGGCCCTGCCCTCTCCTGGGTCCGGGACCTCCACCCCCAGGACTATGGTCCCTAGTCGCGGCAGCCCCAGCAGACTCACACGGATGCCCGAGCACTTCCGCTCCAGGCCGGCCAGGCTCCTCTTCCCAATGCGAGGGCAGGTTGGCCTGAGTCCTCACTCGAAGTCTCAGAGCTGGGGAACCCATCTACCGGGACCAAGCAACCCCTACCCTCTGACGCTGTGGGCAGGGGCCGTGCCCGGGGCACCCTGAGCTCCTAAGGATACTGTGCTTAGTCTCGGCGCTGGCTGGGGCCTCTCAGCCCTCGGGGGCACAGCATCGCCTGCAGGTCCGGTCGAACGCAGTGTGTCTGCACACCAGGGCCTCTGACCCGCTCCCAGGGAGCCCAGCGCTGCTGGCCCATGGGCTGCAGGGCTCTAGGCCACTCACCGACAGGGCGAGGAACAGAGATGGCTCCCTAGCGTGGCCGCCCCCCGGGCACCCACCTCCTCCACGACGGCGATCAGCTGTTCCACGGGCGCGGGGCTTATGTCCCCATAGATGAGCCGGTCCTTGTAGGTGTTCTTGCTGATGTTCTCCCGTCCCTTCTTGATGAAGTAAACCCCCTTGGACTTGAGGGAGGCGGGGAAGCCCAGGCAGGGGACAATCATGCCGGCGGGACTGAGTGTCAGCACCAGAACCAGGACGTCCGGCTTCTCGAAAAACTCGGTGAATAAGGCCATGTTCTCCTCGGCCCCGATCAGCTTGCCCCACCTGTCCGGCTTGAACTTCAGAATGAGGGACGCGATGCCCTCTAAGTACTCCAGCCTGACATCCGGCGTGATGGTCATCGTGGCCTTACAGCGCGGTCAGCTGCCCGGCACTGTGCCGCTGACACAGCCCGAGTCTGGGGGGCTCACTCCCCGCCCGTCTCCGGAGCCGCTCAAAGCCTCTGACCCGACCAAGCCAGGCGACGGGGTCCCCTTCGAATGGCTGCTCTTCCGCTGGGCGTGGGCTGGGGGCAGGGAGGGACGTGGGGGTCCTGGCTGTCTGCCCTGGCTGGACCGTCGTGGCCCTGGGGCGAGGGCTGCACGGCGGTGGCGTGTGCTCGTGTGAGAGGTGACTGGGAAGTTAAGAGCGGGGAAAGGCAGAGGGGGCGCTGGGGAGAAGGGAGGCCAGGAGACGGTCGCAGCCGGGGGGTCCGCGGGTGAGGCGTGGGGAGAGGCCAGACAAGAGCAGCGTCAGGTTGAAGTGTCCCGGGGAAGGCGGCGCACGCGGGTATGGGCAGAGCCCAGAAGGAGCTCCCCTCCCACAGGGAAAGGCTCACCCGCTGGTAGATGCTGTTCCAGTCATCAGCAGGGCCAACGGACAGGCAGCTCCTTCCCAGACCAGAAAGGAAAATGGCTCCCTTTCCTGGAGGGGCTCCAACTGTCAACTTCCGTGGGTCCTCTCAGCACCTGGGACTTCTAGAACCTTCCCCTTGGGACCCGAGGGACCTGTGGGGGTGCGGCAAACAAGCAAGGCTCCACGGCCCGCCGCAGTGGGGATGCTCTCGGACTATATTTTATTTTATTTTATTATTATTATTTTAAAAGATTTTATTTATTTATTTGAGAGAGAGCCAGAGCCCGTGAGCATGAACCGGGGGAGGCAGAGGGAGAAGCAGATTCTCTGCTGAGCTGGAAGCCCGATGTGGGGCTCTATCCAGGACCCTGGGACCACAACCTGAGCCGAAGGCAGACACTTCACCGACGGAGCCACCCAGATGCCCCCGACTGTAATATTTTTTAAACTCAATTGAACCATCTTTTTGCCTTTGAACTGGAGTGTTCAGTCCACTTCCAATTCCTGTGACCCACACATGCTGGGATTTACGTCTATTATCTTACCGAGTTCTCCTTTCTCGCCTGCTTCTGATTTATACGATTTTTATTATTTCGTCCCCTCTCATTACCTTGGTTATCATACATCTTTTATGTTTCCCTTTACAGGCACGGAGATGCCATAACATGCCTTCTGACTCACCCCACACTAATACTCACTGCAACCCGGTAATGAAATTCAGAAACCAATTTCCACTTACAATAACATCAGAACAATTCTGCTCACAATTTCATTCATACAAGCATCAGAAAGAATAAAATACTTAGGATTAAATTTTAAGTTTATTTTCTATTTTTATTTTTATTTTTTAAAAAATATTTTATTTATTTATTTGAGAGAGAGGGAGAGAGAACACGAGAGGAGAGAGGTTCAGCGAGAGAAGCAGACTCCCTGCAGAGCAGGGAGCCCGATGCGGGACTCAGTCCCGGGACTCCAGGATCATGACCTGAGCCGAAGGCAGTCGCTTAACCAACTGAGCCACCCACGTGTCCTACTTAGGATTAAATTTTAAAAGGAAGCGCGACACTTACAAGCTGAAGACCACGAAACATCGCTGAAAGAAATTAAATACGTGGGAGCGTGAAAGGGCATCCCACGTTCACAGCTCCGACGACTTCCTCTGGTTAAGATGATGACGCTCCTGAGATTTATCTGTGACCGATCCAGATTCAGTGCAATCCCAGCCAAAATCCCAGCCACCTTTCTTGCAGAAATGGGAACGCCGGTCCTCCCTACCGCAAGGAAACATGAGGGACCAAGGAGAGCCAAAACGATCTTGAAGAACAAGGTTGGAGAGCTCACACTTCCCAAGCTCAACACCTCCTATCAAACCGCGGTAGTCCGGACGGAGAGCTGCTGGCGAGGGGCTGGACGTCCAGATCCCTGGACTGGAACGGAGGGCCCAGGAGTCACCACAGTTATGGGCAGCTGGTGTGAGACGGGGGTCCCAAGAGGTCCAGCGGGGGCGGAGCAGGCTTTCCAAGAGATGGCGCTGGGACAAGCGGATGCCCACACTCACATCTACCTCACACCACCTACAAAAATTAACTAAAACTGGACCAAAGACCTGTGAGAGCCACAA
Source organism: Pteronura brasiliensis (assembly GCA_004024605.1). Classification (NCBI taxonomy): domain Eukaryota; kingdom Metazoa; phylum Chordata; class Mammalia; order Carnivora; family Mustelidae; genus Pteronura; species Pteronura brasiliensis. Next base: position 49,663 of record PJEN01000681.1, read on the forward strand.
CCAGAAAACCCTTCCAGTAAGAACTACGAGTAGATTTCCACAACCTTGGAGCAAGCAACAATTTCTTTCTTTCTTTCTTTTTTTAAAGATTGTATTTATTACTTGACAGAGAGAGACACAGTGAGAGAGGGAGCACAAGCAGGGGGAGTGGGAGAGGGAGAAGCTGGCCCCCGCCGAGCAGAGAGCCCGATGTGGGGCTTGATCCCAGGACCCTGGGATCATAACCCGAGCCGAAGGCAGATGCGTAGTGACTGAGCCCCCCAGGCGCCCCGAAGCAGTGGTTTCTTAAGAGAGGACACCGAAAGCACGAGATCAAAGAAAATAACGGGTAAGTGGGGCATCATGGAAATTAAAAATTGGGGGGCTTCAAGGGGCAATATAAAGAAAGTGAGAAGACCACCCACAGAATGGGGGCAAGTATTTTCACGTCTTCTATCTGATAAGGGACTGGTACTCAGAATACATTATGTAACTCGTAACGCAATATAGGAACACTGGGGCGCCTGGGTGGCTCAGTTGGTTAATCCTCTGCCTTTGGCTCAGGTCAGGACTCATGGTCTCAGGGTCCTGGGATCGAGCCCGCATCAGGCTCCCTGCTCAGCGGGGAGTTTGCTTCTCCCTCTCCCTCTGCCCTTCCCCCACCCCCGCTCATGCTCTCTCTCTGAATAAATAAAATTTTTAAAAGTAATAATAATAATAATAATACAAACAATATCATGCAAAATGGGCAAAGGGCATAGATCAACTTTTTTCCAAGATACACAAATGGCCAATAAGCACATGAACAGGTATTTGCATCATTAGCTGTCAGGGAAGGAGCTCGTGTACGGGTGCCCTTGCAGCACGTGGCACTGTGTCTGGGCCCCGGCAGGCCTGCTGTAAGTATCACTGAGGGAACAAAGGCTCTGAGAAGTCCCGCTGCAAGGAGGTCTGTTGAACCTCTTCCAACCCAGTATTCGCAGCGCCCTTCTTCCCTCCGGGACCCATCGCTTGTGTGAAGCGCTAGATCCAGGGCTAGGCGGTCTGGCTTCCATACGATTGTGCGTCCCTGGGGTCTGTGTCCCTGAGACACAAAGATCAAATGTCTCCTACTGAAATCGTGGATGTGCAAGGGGTTCAGGGAGCTGCCCCCTCGCCCTCGAACCCCTGCCCTAGGGCTGCAGGGTGGGTGCTGTGCCTGCTGTGAAGGAGGGACGCGTGGGTGACCTGGAGCTCCTGGTGGGTCACACCTGAGGTCCTGCCTGCGCACAGAAGACACAGGAGGACCCATTTTCTAGGAGGCTCAACCAGCTCTCGATATGGACACGCTGTCCACGTTGCAGTGGGAACAGCGGGCCTTCCGGGCTGGCAAGTGCCCTTGGAGCAGAGGCCAACGGCAATCCTCTCCCCTCCCGCAGGGCCACCAGCGAGGCAGGCCATTCCCTCACTTTCTTCACCCTGACAGTCACAGGCCGCGCCGTGTAAAGCCCAGCCTCTACTTACAGCCCCCCGGGAGCACGTCCTCCCTGCCCCGCTGACTCGGAAAACCTGTGCACGGTCGCCCTTCGCCCATCGCTATGCACAAACGCAGGACCGTCTCCCCCTGCTGGGGACACTTGCCGACAGCAGGAGGCCCGGGCCAGCCCTCCCCGCCCCACAGCCTCCCTCTCTCTGCTCTGGCCCTGACACGTCCTCATGCCCGGTTCCTGGCAGAGGGGACGGGGGGAACAGCCAGCCTTTGTCCTGCTGCCCAGACACGACCTTGCCCCGGGGCTGGGCGGAAAGGGAGGGCAGAGTCTTGTTTGCCCCGGCTGGCCCCGCAGGGTACTCTGCTTCCTTCGTGGGGGGACAGTGTGGCCAGAGGGATGTCTCGGGCCTGCGAGGTTTCCAAACGGAGCGCAGCAAGCTCCGTGCTGGAGGCCTGTGTGCCTTCTCCAGCTTTTGCGCTCTCTGCCTGGCAAGCCCTGGGGCTGAGGCCCCAACGGAGCACGGAAGGGTGTGGGTTGCAAGCGGTCCTGGCTGGGAGCAGGGCGGGTCAGTGTGAGCGCTGCACAGGCTCGTCTCCCTCTCCCCACCCAAGGGGACATGGGCGGTGTGGGGTGCTCCCCGAGGAAGCAGGCGGATGGCAGACATGCCTCACGGGGTTGGGCCCAAGAGAAACAGAGCTGACTCTAGTCCAAGACCGGAGACCGACTCATCGGTGCTGTTATGATGCAGAAGAAACCAGACCAACCCAAACACAGGCAAGACAGCCGCAGGGGACGGGGGTTCTAGCTAGCCGCAGCCAAGGACTGGGACAACACGGGTGGGGGACGAGCACCGTCCTCAGATACCGAGGGGGCTGAGGGGAGTGACTGAGCAGGATGCCTCCTCAGATGGGCTTGGGCAGACTTAGAACTTGACCCAACACTCAGCCTGTCCAGGGGAAGGCTCAGCAGGACCTGACCTCAGTTTGGTCAAGAAGAGAGTCACAGCCTCGTGAGGGGTTCTGAGCTGGGGGAACAGAAGAGCCGATCCGCGGGGCTGCAGATAGAAGGCGCCGTCCCCCAACCCTGTGACTCTGGCTGGACCGCATCAGGGCACTTTGAGGGACAAGGTTCATCACTTGCTAGTCCTGGAGGGAGCGTGGAGTGCCCGGGGCCACGCAGCAGGGTCACAGGGGATGGAGGGCGCGGGAACCTGGGCTCTCCCTTTAGTAGGGCCCGAAGGTGGGGTGTCTGGGGCTGCGGGGTGGTTCTCCGCTGGCTGCCTTGAGGCATACGAGTGGAGTCAGGGTTCCGGAGAGCGGAGGCGGGTCCCTCAAGCAGCCCGTTGGTGAGGTCGCCCGGCGTCGTCCAAAAGGGAAACCACAGGCGGGGGCCTGGTTCCCCATCTGGCGGTTTTGCTGGCGGCTGTGTCGCAGGCACCTCAATGGGCTTATTCAAGACGGAAGTCGTGCACCTGGAGTCTCGCACCACGTCTCAGTGTCCCGCAACCTTTGAGTCCTCACGGGGACCTCCGCGCTGTCCTCCCGCCAGCGTCTCTGTGTTCATCGGGGCTGGCCGGGGACAATGCCATCCAGCCCTTCCAGGGCCCGGCCCTGGGCTCAGCCGCGCTGAGCGCCTGCGAGCTTCATCTTGGTTTGGAGCAGAGGTTCTCGGAGTCTGGTCCCTGGGGCGGCCGCGGCACCCGGGAGCGAGTTAGGGAGCAGGTTCTCAGCGCCCGCCCCCCAGAGCAGTGGGAGCCTGGAATCTGGGGCTGGACCCAGCAGTCCTTACGGCAGCGAGCCCCCAGGAGACGCTCCCGCACAGCAGAGCGTGAGAGCCCCTGATTTAGAGTACAGTTTTGGAATTTGTTTAGAGTGACGTCATTCGAAGGAGTTCTCCTGTGCGTCCTTTCTGGTCACTCGCACCTGACGAGGACCCCCCACCCCCCGCAGAGCCCGCCTTCCCTTCCGCGAGCCCCAGTGGTGGGTAGCTTAAGGAGCAGCGGTCACCTCACGTCGTGGTTCTCCAGTGACCACACCGTGGAATCACCCGGGAAGCTTCCGGAACTAACGGCACCTGGCCCTGCCGCCCCAGGGTCAAGGCCAAATGTCCAGGTCTTAAAAGCTGTCGCGAGGGTCTGAGTGGGGAGTCCCGGCCCCAGGAGGTCTCAGGGTCCCTGGGAGGTGAGTCTTGCTGCCCCCACCCCGTCTGCAGCCACATTCATCCCAGCCCTCGCAGCTGGCTCATCGCTGACTGTCCATCTCCCTAACGGGACAGACCTCGGAGGTCCCCGGCGATTCTTCCAGGAAGGGGTGTGCCAGGCTCAAGGCCTCTGCCCAGCGTCTGACCGTTCCTTCCATGCTGGCGGCTCATCCGTCAGGTCCCGTCGGCCCGCTCTAGGCTCAGGAGGTGGACAAACTCAAGGACAGGCTGGGCTTCTGGAGTCCCCTGGTCGCCCCAGCTCGGCATCCCCCAGAGACTGGGAAATATCAAAGGCTGCTGTCTTAAGAGGACAAAGACCCCTTTTCTCTGGAGACATTTGTTTGTTTGTTTGTTTGTTTGTTTGTTTGTTTAAAACGTTGAACTCCTCTTCGATGACTTGGTTTATGGTATCTCAACTGGAAAACGGAGTTCTCCAAGGTGCAAATCAAGTGCTGGGAGTCGCCCCTGAGGGTCAGAGCGAGGGCAGAGGCTATAAGCCTCTGGGCTTTTCCCCTGAAAATCACCTGTTCTGCTGTGCGGGAGAGTTCAAGTTCCACTCTGAATTTCAGGGGAGGGAGACACACGCAGCCCTGGGCGCTGGGCCTCTGCTGGAAGGGCTTCTTGGCTTTATTTGCAAAATTAAAAGTGCTTTGAATGTAATGAGTCAGGAAAGGTCTGGAAATGAAATTTCCTGCCTGTGGTTTGACTCACACCTGTCTGTCTCGAAATCCACCCCAAGGACATCTGTTCCAGGGCGACAGGGCTGGTCTGGGCCTGCCCTAGACTCCTTCAGGGAGAGGAGCCTGCGTTCCCCCAGGACGCCTTTCCAGACTCCGCTGGTCAACCCCAAGGCCGGTTCCCTCAGCCTGGCCTCCATCCCTGAAGAAGTAGGGATTTACAAATCTCAGTACTCCCTTGGCTTTTCTGTCCTCTTTGTTAGTGTCGTGGGAAACAAAGGCAGAAAGAAATGCAGATAAAATAACCTGCAGCCCGTCAACAAACCCTTGCACCAGGCAGGGTATGATGTCCCTCCGGGAAGCTCCCAGATGTCTTCATGCTTTAACTGTCTTTCACTAGAGAGAAAAACCACCTTAGCTGGGCGGTAGACAGGCCTCCAGGACCCTGGGAGTCGTCTTCAGTGGATCAAAGTCCTTTCGGAACTCCCCTTATCTTTATTTCTTCCAACCCCGAGGTATGTAATCCTTGGTCCTCACAGTCCCAGATGGCAGCTCTCCTTGCCCACGGGCCCTGTTCCCCTGCTTTAATAAAACCAGCTTTTTGCACTGAAGATGTCTCACGAATTCCTTCGTGGGCTCTGGATCCCCAACATCGCTATTTCCAAAAAACTACATCACTGGTGATGTGGGGAACAAAGGCAGAAGAAAAGTTATTACATGTCCTTAATACCTACAGCCCACTGACAAGTCCTTGAAACAGGGAGAGTGACCTTCCTCTAGGGACGCAGCTGCCTGGATGTTGGTACTTTGCTAAGGGCCAAAGGCAGTCCTAGCTCGAACCCCAGGATCCTGTAAGTCTACTTTAATATAAAAAATTCCTTTGGAAACACCCTTTACCCCTACCCCCGCACCGAGATACACAATGGCGGTCACCCCCAGGCATATGACCCTCTGGTATATATCTGAAGGGTCTCATGACTCAGGTTTTATCAGGTGGTAATAAATGACCTTTTCCCAACACCAGCTGGCCCCTCAAGGTCCTGTAAACCTTGTTTCCAGAATTCCTCAGAGACTCACGATCTCCCTCACCACCTCCCCAACATGAGAGCACATCATGGGTCACTGCTCATGACCCCAGAGCAGCTCCTTCTGCCCACAGGTCCTGTCCCCGTGCTTTAATAGAACCACCTTTTGGGGCGCCTGGGTGGCTCAGTGGGTTAAAGCCTCTGCCTTCGGCTCAGGTCATGATCTCAGGGTCCTGGGATCGAGCCCCGAGTCGGGCTCCCTGCTCAGCAGGGAGCCTGCTTCCCCCGTTCTCTCTGCCTGCCTCTTTGCCTACTTGTGATCTCTGTCCAATAAATAAATAAATAAAATCTTTAAAAAAAACCAACAACAACAACCTTTTATCCTGAAGACAAATTCTTCCTTGGCTGTTGGCTTCGAACCCTCGCGTCTTTCCTACACCACTAGCACAGGAGCCTAATCGTCCCGGTCGCTGGGGCTGGGGGTCTCCCAGGACCTGGGACTTCTGGAACTAGACCTAGGAGAGTCAGGGACACTGCGGCTGGTTAGTGACCCTCACACTGTTGCCAGTGCCCTGCCGACTGCAGAAGAGACGGGGCTGGTATCTCTCGGGAACCTTCCAGGAATCGGGAAGAATTCACTGCGGTTCTCAGAGGGGTGCGGGACTGTCTCAGGACCACCCGTTGGAGCGGAGCCGGGTTTAGAATCTGATTTTCTAAGTTGCCAGATGTTGCTGTTTACCCCTCAAGGGACCATTTTAATTGCAAAGCTTTATTTTATAGTCTTGGGTGGTCCCAGACCACCTGGGGCTCCGGTGGAAAGGAAGCCTCTCCAGCCCCACGGGGGGGGGGCTTGGCCAGAACCCGCTGTTCTATCCCCAGGTAACCGGCTTGCACGGTCAGACCGGGGCAGCCCTGCTCCAGAGGCAGATCAGGAGGCAGAAACGGGCACTGCAGCGTTCGCTGTTCTTACTCAAAGCCACAGAAAGACGGCACACTGACCGGGAGCGGCGAGGCGGGTTTCCAGCAAGCTCTTCCACTCCGGACAGGGCTTGATCAAGTTCGAAGGGCAGTTACACGCGTCTTTGAGCAACACTGGGCAAACAAATCAATTTCTGACATATGGCAGAAAGAGACCCTTTCGTTTCTTAAGTAGACTACATTTTAAAGGATTTATTTCTTTATTTGAGAGAGACAGCGTCAAACGCGGTGGGCAGGGGTAGAGGGAGAGAGCAACCCTAAGACTGTGCTGAGCAGAGAGCCCGATGCGGGGCTCGATCTCAGGACCCCGAGATCATGACCTGAATTGACACCAAGGGTTGGATAATTAACTGAGCCACCCAGGGCCCCCTAAAGAGACTTTTTAAGTTATTTTATTTTTCTAAGGATTGTATTTGTCTGAGAGAGAGACAGAGCACCAGCAGGGGAGGGGCAGAAGGGGAGGGGAAGCAGGCTGCCCGCAGAGCGTGGAGCCCCACACCGGCCTCCGCCCAGGACCCCGTTGCCGGGACACTTCACCACCTGGGTCACCCAGGTGCCCCTAAACGGACTGTTCTTTTAAAGCAGTTTGAGGTTTACAGAAAAACGGAGTGTGAAGTCTCGAGTCCCCCCATGCTTCTCGCCTCCTCCCTCCCCACCCCTCTGCACCCCCCAGTTCCCTAGTGGTGACACCCTGCATTCCTGGGGCGTGGGTGTTAACGGGACACGTCGTTTATTTGACAGCTGAAGGCCGCCGTTAGCTCTTGGCGCTGCGCACTCCGTGGGTTTGGATGAATGTGTGCGGATCCCGTGAGCCCCCGCCACAGCCTCACGCTGAGGGTTTCCCGGCCCTGACATCCTCCGTGCTCCCGCTCGTCGCCGCTCGTCCCCGACCCCAGCTGTCTCCCAGCGCTGTCTCCCGGCGGATGCCGTACAGCCGGAGCCCCACGGGAGCCTTTTCGGATAGGCCGAGTGACACACATGTCGGACTCCTCCGTGTCTTTTGGTGACGTGCTGGCTCTCTTCTCCTGACCACTGGGCGGTATTCCGCTGTCTGGATGGACCCGCTCCCTCACATCACCTACCGGAGGGCATCCTGGCTGAGTCCGATCTCTCGTGCTCTTGAGCCAAGTGACCATGAACAACCACGTGCGGATTTCTGTGCGGAAGTGTCGCCCTTCGCTCCTTTGGGTGGGAGCTGCGTGGCAGGAGCGCACACCGGGGAGTGGGGCTGATGGGTCAGACGGTCGGGGAGCGCGCTGGGTTCCGTGAGAAACCACCCGGCTGTTTTCCAAGGTGGCCGGGCCAGTCTGCTTCCCCCCACCCCGGTGGAGAGTGAGAGTCTCCAGGTCCCTGCCAGCCCCGGGTGTGGTCCGTGTCGGGAACCTGAGCTCCTCTGACGGCCGCTCCGCGTCTGTCCCTGCTGCCAGAATGTGTAGTTCTCTCACCAGGGACTGAAGGGACCCGGAGCCCCTTGCCGTGGGCTTACTCACTATCTGTGTTTCTCCCCAGACGCGGTGTCTGTTTCGGTCCTTTGCCTAGTGTTTAACTGGGAAGAGAAATCTTTTAAAATGAGATATTTTTTAAAAAGCCACAGCCACATGCTGTGGAATCCACTTACATGAAACGTCCAGAATGGGTAAAACCATGGAGACGGAGGGCTGACCGGCGGTTGCCAGGGGCGGGGGCAGGAGCAGGAGGGAGGGAGGGGACCGCTAACAGGGAGGTCCTGGTGGGCTGGCAACAAGTTCTGGAGCTCGATGGGGTGGTGGTTCTTAGTTCTGTGAGTGCCCTAAATGCTTCCGAATGGTTCACTCTACAACGTCTAAGAGGGTAAATTTTGTTCCATGTATATCACAATTTAAAAAAAGAAGAGAAAAAAAGCCAGCTCTGTGGTGAGGGTGTGAAAAACACGGCACCAAACGGGGACCTACCCACAGCGGGGTCAACGGTGACCCAGACAAGGTGTCTCCCCCGAGGACCCCCACTCTCGGTGCAGAGCATGGAGACCTCCCTCCATCGGCCCCTCCCCCCCACCCCCCACCCCCATCCCCTGCTCTGTCTGCTCAGGAAGGTCCCAGGCTGCCCCCTCCCCCGCTCAGGGGACAATCGCTGGGGTAGATCAGTCCCTCTGTACCAGTCTGTACAGCTGTGATTCTGACCCCACAAAGTCACCAACAAGGCTCCGGCCACCGGCCTGCAGAAGTGAAGAGCCCTGTCCTCACAGGCAAAGCCGTTACTCCTCCCTAATCCCGGCCTCCCCCCAGCACAGCCACGCTCCCTGCTCTCCCCCGCTCATCTGCTCCCAGGCTCCCTCAACCCCATCCCTCCACCCCCCCCAGGCCCTAGATGACTCCTCACTTCGGGATGCTGAAGGCCAGCCCCCTCCCGGCTCCATTCAGGGTCCTTAGTCACTTGGGGATGAAAAAGGGAGTCACAGCCCCCGTTTATCCTGTGCCGTGATCACAACTCCGCTCAGAGCTCACTGTGAAACCGAAGGTCGGCCTTGGCCAGGGCAGCTCCATCATCAGCCACACGAGGCCAGTCATCACAGCACGGTTTCCGGGCTGGGTCCGCGGTGGCTCCTGGGGGCTCGGAGCCTCCAGAAGTGTGCGGGTTCCCTGTCTCCTCCCTGAGGGGACAGTCCAGCTCACTGAGGGAAGGCCGGGGCTCGGAGGACAGGACATGGCTCCCCCAGCACGGTCGGCTCCGGCTTCTCCAGGAGAGAGCACCTGCCCGGAATGGCCCAGACCCCACTGTGGGGCAGGCTGCCTGGAGACGCTCCGCTGGGCTCCACTGCTTCCCACCACCCTGTGAAGCAGGTGCCTGCGGGCCCGGGTACAGACGGCCACTGGCAGGTGTGGCCCCTTGTCACCACTGAGCAGAGCAGGCCTCGGTACGTCCCTGCCCTCGGCTGAGGTTGGGGTCCCGAGGTGATGAATCTGGGATTCTGGGCTTAGTCCAGCTCCCTGAGCCACTCAGTGCCCACGAAGCTTCCCTCGTGGGAAGCACCCGGCCCCGCGGCCCTCCCGTGGCCCCACCAGCCTCTGCCTGGGACCAGTCCCTCCACGGGTCTCCGTCCCTGTCTTTCTGAAGGGGATGACTTTCCCTGTTTCAAGGGTGCAGCCCGTGACTCACGGGCCTCCTGGTGAAATGGTTTCCTAAGAGGGAAAACACGATCACTGCACGGTGCCGGGGGCTCCCCGCGGTCCGGTCGGGAGTCCACGAAGACTGAGTTCCCCGAGCCGCGACCCGTGAGCACCCGCCCCTTCTTCTCATCAGGGCTTCAGGGGGCTTCGGGGTCAGCAGCCTTGTCTGCAGGACCAGACCATCCAGAGTCTGAGCGCCGGGCGGGGCCGGGGACTGCTCCCCGCCCCCCAACCGGAGTTCGGAAGCAGCCACAGACCCCGTGGGCATGGGTGTGGCTGTGAACCCCTTGAACGTCACTTAGACAACAGGCCTGACCCTCAGTTATGGCTCGTGGTTGCAGAGGCTGGATGCCCACAGCGGAGACTGCTCACTCCGCGTTCACTCAGAAGGAGACCGAGAGGGAAAGCTCTGGGGTCTCCTCTTCCAGGGACGCAGACCCCAACCCGCTGACCAGCTCTACCCCTGCCTGCCGCCCCCCAGGCCCACCTCCAAGCATGGCCACCACCGTGGGGCTACGGGCTACGGGAAACCGTCCACGGAGGCTGTGACGCAGTCGTGGAGATAAAAGGGTCGTAAGAGGTACTTACTCCCAAAGCAAGCAGAAAAAGGGACGAGGGGAAAGACGGGACATGGGGAAAACGGACGGCGAGCCGGCAGGTCTGAATCTAGTGGTGGTGGGGACCGCACCAGGGCTAAGAGCAGGGGTGCAGACAGACGGGCGTGGGGGGATGGGCTGGGGAGGGCTTCAGTGGGAGGAAAATCGAAGTTGCAAGATTAGACCTTTGGGCCTTTTAATCCCCTCAAATGAGGCACTTCTAACCCTGAAACGGAGCCCGCGCCACCCCGGCCCCTCCGCGGTCGGCCTCATGGAGAAGGCACGGGGTGCGGCTCAGGCGGGGATTTCGATCCCATTAGGAGCTGGTGCGGAAAGACATCCCCCCTTTCTGATTCCCCAGGAGGGAAAGAACGGGCGTCTGGGGGCTCAGGCCCGTGCCCTGGTGGTCTCCCTCCGAGGCAGATGGGACTTATTCCCAGTAAGGAGCAGGGCGAAGCGAAGATGGGTTATGGCTCTGCCCCTGCAAAGCAGACAACCCCGTGGGGTGCAGAAGGCGGGGTTTTCATTGCTGTGCCCCTTCGTGGCTGTCTGGCCAGCACGTGCGCGGTGGCCCCCGTCTTGTGAGGTCCTGTGCTGGGGGCTGTTGGAACGTGTCTCCCCTGCTCGTGTGTTTACAGAAGAGCGAGACCATGCCTGCTCCTGTCTGTGTCCGTCTGTTCTGTCCGCAGTCCCTCGATGCAGGCCTCCTGCGGGCTGTTTCCGTGGCTTCTGGGGCTTCCGTGGCTTCCGTGACGGAGACGCCCCTGGATGGAAGACCCGGCCCCACCCTGGCCAAGCCTACACCTGTCCCAGGTCTCGGCTCGGCTAGCTCCCCATGACCCGTGTGCTGCCCCCGCCCAGGGACCCTCTTCCAGAGCCCTTCTCCTCCACCCCTCCACCCGGACAGAGGAAAGTGAACCAGCCTGGGATCCCGATGGAAGGGGCCTGGCAAAGAAACAGGTTCTTCCATAAGCACTGTGAGCTCACGAGGACGGAGCCCACGTGTGTTCTGCTTGCTCTCGAATTCCCAGCACCTGGCACAACCTTGGATCAGAGTTGACGCAAGAAACACTTGGGAAATGAATGAATGATGAATTGTCAAAAAGAGAAGAGGAAGACTTGAAGGCAACGAAAAGGTCTATTCAAGCGCGTCGGGCTTTCCCAGCAAGCCTGGAGCACCAGGCTGGAACACAGGGAGGGGAGGAACGCACCTCGGGTGCAAAATTTAAGGAAGGCCCCAAAACTCAGTAATCAAGATAAACATCATTTTAATGCAATTTTTTCAGAAAATGCAACTGTGCTATGAACAATTGATGACAATCTTTAAGTGAAGACAGGATTAGTAAGAGTGCGGTGCCAAGTCCTGTGGAACCAGGGCCAAAAGGAAGAATCCAAATACAGACCTTGCTTGCCCCAACCCCTACATTTTGCACGCAAGCAGAGCCCTCCACCGGCCCCACCCGCATCCTGCCCTTGTGGGGAAGAGAACCTGGGAGACAGAGAAGAAAAGAAAATCCCGCACCTCCCTGAACCCAGCAGACTGTAGACGTAAAGGACCTATTAACTCCAAAAGGAGTTTCAGCTGGCTGAAAATAGGGTCCACGAAGAGTTTCAATAATGTCAGGAATAGGTTTAGGACAGGAATTAGGGAATGTGCATTCATCCAGAGAAACAGAACCGATGGGATATGCACAGAGATCTCCAGAGACATGGAACGAGGGGCTGGCTCCCACAGTGACGGAGGCTGAGGAGCCTCATGACTTGCCCTCTGTCAGCTGCACATGCAGGACAGCTGGGGATGGGGTTTGGTCCAAACCAAAGACCTGAGAACCAGGAGCACCCGTGCCCATGGGCAGGAGAAGATGGTGGTCCCGGCTCAAGCAGAGAGAGAGACTTAGCCTTCCCTCCGCCATTTTGTTCTCTGCAGGCCCTCAGTGGATGGGCTGCTGCCCACCAGCTGGTGGTGGCTCGGAGATCTACATTCCTGGATTCAAATGCTAATCTCTTTAGGAAACACCCTCGCAGTCCAGCCCAGAAATAGCTTCCCAGCTGCCTGGGCATCCCTTCGCCCAGTCAAGCAGACGCATAAGATCGCCTACCACAGGACACTTGGACATACTTGTAAACTTGTGAAATTAGGTCATGGAAGGTATGGAGGTTTCTCCGTCATATTAGATCCACTGGCAGCACTGGGCATGCAAGCCGCCCACCCCAGAGGGACATTCCTTACTTCCACTTGCTGCACAGCACAGGGGAGACAGACCTGATTGCCAGAATGAAGCAAATGAAGTAGGTTTCCTTCCTCTGAACCACCAACCCCAAGCTCCCACCCTTCCCTGAGTGAAATGGACAGAGAAATTGGGGGGGGGGTTAGCTTGGTCTCCCCGGGGAGGACTGGGACAGGCTTCATCCGTGGCCACTTGGGAAATGACCACGACATGGCCCTCTGCCCCACACCAGGGTGTAAAGCTGCCCGGCGGCCGGGCCCATGAGGCCCTCAGAAGCACAGCGGACCCTCAGACCCTGGGCACGCTGCCCGCCAGGGCACTACAGAATTCACTGGAGCCGGTTTTCCCACTGAGCACGAGAGGCAGAGCCTACGACATGGCCAACAGCCAGGCCACCCATGACAGCAGAACCCTGACACAGCCCTTGTGGCGACCAGACCAAATGACCAGGATGTGGTCCTTGACCACCAGCTTCCCTCATCTCGCCCTTGCTTTCAACCCGGGACCAACCAGGGAGACACAAATATGCAGCCTAACCAACCACAAAGGATGTCCTGCTTCTAATTAGCTCACGGCCAGCTTCCCCACGCCCACGCCCTCTCCTCCACTGTTGGCTTTCCCGTCCCTGTGCCAAACGTGTGGCCGGCGCCCCCCCCCCCCCCGTGGCAGGCTCTGAGAGAGAAGCCCACGCTTCTCTCCTTAGCAGGAGTGAGTAGGAGCCCAGACACGGAGCCCATCACCAGGGTTTGCAACAACCTTGTTAAGCAAGCCACCCGACACCTCACTTTGAACTGGGGATAATAACAGCACCTCCACACAGGGAGGTCGTGGGGACGAAGGGTGAGTATCTGTGAGGCTTTGGAACAGTCCCGGGTGGGGAACGATCTCACCCATCATCACCCGGCCCCACTTTATGTATCATACGTACCACATACATATCACACATTCTCTGGGCTTATTTTTCACCCTGAAAGCTACAAAGTGCGATGAAACCTCTAATTTCAAGGCAGCTTTGATGCCATTTCGAGCTTCTTGTGCATATTCCTTAATTTTGTTCTTTCCTTTCATGGTGGAACCCTCAGTCCAGGGGAAGTATTGCTAATGGGCCCATTACTGTTGCCGAAGCACCACCAACGGCAAGAAGACCGGCGACATCCAGGGTCGTCCTCACCACGGGAAGTCTCTGGGACTCACCTGCCTCCTTCTGCGCCCGCCCTGGAGACCTGGCTGACTGGTCTCCTTCCTCCTGCTGAGCATGGCCGGTGGTGGGGACTGGCGGCTTAGTGTCTGCCTTCACGGTTGGCGTTTGCTCTCCCCCCCGTCCCTCTGTGGCTCTCTTCCTCCGGGCCTACCACACTCTTCCTCTGCACGTGCAGAGACTTCCCGGCCTCCGATGTCACCTGTTCCTGATACATCCCTGCCTGTGTCAGCACAGATCTCGAGTCTCATGCTGTGCACCCGTTCCTTGGAGACAAGAATGTCCCTGTTAGGGGCGTCTGGGCGGCTTCATCAGTGAAGCGTCCGACTCATGATCTGGGCTCAGTTTATGGTCTCAGGGTCATGAGATCGAGCCCCGCATTGGGCTCCATGCTGGGCGTGGAGTCTGCTTGGGATTCTCTCTCTCTCTCTCTTTCACCCTGCCCCTCCTCTCTCCCTCTCAAAGAAACAAAGAAAACTAACACCCACAAATATATGAACTGATAAGGTCAGCCGTGCACCTCCTTCTATGGACAGTTTACTTTCTTTGCTTCCATCTGGACTCCCCTGTTTAAGACTGTGACCCTCCTACCCACCCCCGCTGCCCCGGGGAAAACCCAACCCACTCAGCCCCCTCCTCCCCTGCTCTGCTTCAGAGCTCCCACAGGGCACACCACATTCTAACACGTTGCTTTACTTCCGTATTTATTATGTTTCTTTATTGCTCATCTTCCTACATTAAAGGTAAAGGTTGCAGCTGAAACAGTGCCTGCTACGTGCTCGAGAACATTCACGGGACCCTGATCATCGTCTGGCAGGCATGGTCCACGCTCAGCGATGGCCCGACTCCTGACTGTTCTGGGCCCGCACGGAGCCCAGCGCTGGGAGCTAGCATTCCCAAACTCTGAGAACACCTTGACCTTCCCAAGGCATCAAAGGGCATGGTCAATTTTCCAACAGTTTATTTTTCTTGTACTTTTTAAAAGCATTAGTCCTACAATGGATTGGAAATTAAAAGCAAAACAAAACAAAACAGGTCCTTTGCCACAGGTAGTTTGAGAAGCACCAGGCCAGTGAAGGAAAGAGGCCTAAAAGCCTGGGACACAGGAAAAGTCCGTTTCTAATGTACGAGCTGTAGTCGAGGAACATCCGGGACCTGGGATGCTGTGTGCCGGGTGAGCTCACAGCCACATAGGAGGCCGGGGGCAGGGCCGGGATTTCGGAGAGCCGACGCCTGCAACCCGTCCACCCACCCCACACCCACTCACCTGGGGGACTGTGGGACGGTCACCACACTGTCCAGCGGGAAGGGAGCAGGGCAACCACCCTGTCTGCTGGCCATACCATCCCTGCCCTTTCTGGACGGGCAATCTCTCCACCGCCCACCCCCATGGCTTCAAGGTCATGGTTGGCCAACCCTGAGTCTTGACCTCAAAGGTTCAGAAAGGGCTGAGCAGCCCTCTTCTGGGGGGCTGAAATGGTAACATGGGGGGGGTCCAGCAGCAGTGGGCGTGGCCTGCCCGAGGAGGAGAGCAGAGGAGCAGGTGAACGGAGCAGGAGTGAGAATGGAGACAGTCCTGACAGCATTCCGGAATGTGCTGGGGTCCTGAGACCCACCTGCCCTGTGCGCGTCAGGTCCCATGAAGAAAACACCCCAGTCCTTCAGGCTTGAAGAAGCATCGGTGGGTTTCCTGTAGCTTATAGCCTGGAAAGACAGGGCCGCTCCAGAGGAACCCCTCCCCACCCCAAACCCCCGTCCAAGAATCAAGTCCACGCCCCTCCATGGGTTTGAAGGCTCCGGTCCCTCTTCCCTCCCTGGCTCACAGCTGGCCACGTCCTGATACATGGGGCCTGCTGGGTTTGCACACAGAGCTCCTACCATGCTGGGGTTCAAATGCAGGGTCTGGGGACGGGTCTGAATTCCTGTCTGTCAACACATTGGTGGTTTTTGTGCCTCAGCTCTGAGGGGATTTAGCAAACTCGAGATTCAAGGCCCGCCCCATATAAAGGGGCTCATTTTGCAGGGACAGAGTGTGCCAAGGTCGGCCTTCGGGGTGTGCAGGGGGCAGCCACAGTCCCCAGGGACGCCCTCAAACACTGACGCAGGGGCCGCTGGCTCTGAGTGGGGACATGGTGCTGGGACGTCTGGGTGGGCCTCGCCTAATCAGCTGAGAGTCTGCAGAGTGGAGCTGGGGTTTTCCTGCGAAGGAAGAATGCCATCTGCGGCTGTGGCCGTTGCCCAAAAGGTCCAGTCTGCCCTTCGTAGCAGCCATTCCTACCACGTCAGACGTGCCTCGCCAGCCCCCACGGCCATGCAAGCCCACTGCTGGCAATAAATCTCGAGTCACACACACACGTACACACACACACACACACACACACACACACACACGTGCTCCTGGGTCTGTTTCTCTGCTCGAACCTCAGTGGACACAGAGTGTGTCAGGAACTGGGGCCAGGTTTTGGTGTGGTCAGAAGGCCAGAACATCCCCCAAACTTCTAGCTTCCACTCGTCCACCTGCACCTGCCAAGGGAACGCTTGAGGAACGAGAAGCTGAATCCCCAGTTTCTCACTGCTTGGCCGCCCAGCGCGGTCACGGGTTCGCACCTAGAGCGCGTCCTCGGTTAGTCCGTGGCTGCTGGCCGCGGAGTCTCTCCCGGGCCCAGCAAAGCTGACACTGGCGGCTCTACTCCAGCTCCGCGTGGGCCGTGGGTCCTGCCACAGGACACCGACAGCCTCCTGAGAAGAGATTCCAAGACACAAGAAAGTCAGAAAGGGAATCCATGACTTTTCTTTTCCTTCTCGACACCCCCGATGTGGGGGAGGACATCCAGCACCAGCCTGGAGCCAGGGGACCAGCCCGCACAGGTCAGCTCAGCGCCCTTGGGAGAGGCGTCCCGCTACTTGGTACCCAAGTTTCCCTATTTAGAGAATAAACTGGATGACATCTAAGATCTTACGACCTCTACCTCTGGCATCTGTGGTTCAATCCGTGAGACACCATGCTGGGCGTCAAACCACCCCCGTCCAGCTGGGGCATCTCACTCACATTTTCCGAACCCCGTTCCCGCTCTGGAATCACTGAACATTTAAGAAGCCTGATTTCTAAAACCACGTGACCCGAGAGCACAGCTCTCTTCAGCCTGGGCACGATGCCCCAGAGTGTCTCCCTGCATTTACGGGGGCTGGTAGTGACCCAGCCTTGCTAGGGCGGGAACCCGGGGTCCTTGTTCTGTGCTCTGTTTTAGCTCATCTAACACACTTACCCTGGGTCTCTCTGTCTCACGCACAATGCACGAACGTTGGACTCTGACCCAGGATCTGTCTTCTTCAGGGACACACTGGGAATGTCTGCCCCACTGGAAGGTTTTTCAAGCCACTGATTGCCAGAAGGGCCCTTTCACAGGGAAACAGGATGCCGGCCCAGTGCGGGAGACAGCGCTGGAAAAGCCCACACGGTGTGCTCCCAGGAACCAAGTCACCACCCCCTTGTACTTGGCCCGCCTACCATGGTGGAGGGCGCCTGCCACTCCTGTCTTCACCCCAACATTTTCCAAGGAGCTTGAGAACCTGCCTCGGCCCCTCTCGAGCCGTTTACAAAAATAGCCACAGTCCTCAAGAGCCCCATAATTCAAGTTACCTCGAGGAATATCACAATGGACGAAGCTGTTCATTTGCTTTGAATATGCTCAGATATTTGACCTAAACCATGAAATGCAGTGGAAATCCCCAACTTTCCAAACTTAAGGAATGAGCCTCGGGGAAGGGATACCGACTCTCGGCAGGAAACTGACTGGGCCTTTCCACCTGGGAGAGGGGGTCGGTGATGACAACGATGTGCTGGGGCCTCTTGGAAATGAAAGCAGGGATAAACGGGATGGTAGAGTGGGACTTCGGTCCACAGACAGTGCTGGGCCTTGCCACGGGACCTGGAGACTCCTCCGGATCTGAGTTTGTGTGTGCGAGTCTTTTTCACAGACGGGAGAACACGGGTGCTGGTGAAACTACGGGGGAGAGACGAGCTGGGTCTTCAGGATGAAAGTGGGTTATTTTCCACCTGGAACATGGCCACGCTTGAAGCTAAGGAATCAGGGGAACCTTGAGTCCACAGACTCGTGATTTCTGCCGTCGGGTTTGCCCGGGCTGGTCTTTTGTAAGGACTCTGTGCCTTGAGAGCAGATCCTGCGAGTCTCCCCAACCCTCCGCCCGCTCCACTGTGGAGCCAAGTGACTGGGGGGACAGTGAAGCAGGAAACACCTACCTCTGTTCTGTCACAACCGGGGAGGAAGGGGACTGTGTGGCATCAACAGCTTTCACAACGGGTCCAACCCCAGCGTGAAGGCGTTGCAGGAACCAGACCGTCCACCAGGGAGACACCACCTTGCCCCGGGAGGGCCAGAATCAAGACGGCTAACAGCAGGTGTTAACGGGAAACGGGGCCCTCGTGCACTGGCTGTGGGAACAGAAAATGGTTGTGGTCCCCACGGAAAACAGTTTGGTGGCTCTTTAAGAAGCGAAACCTAACATTAGCATGAGACCCAGAAATCCCCCGCTGAGATACGTGCCCCAGTGAACTGAAAACAGATGCTGAAGCGAGCAGAGGCGCCGGCACGTTCACGGAGGCCTGCCTCCCCACGGCCGCAGGTGAGACCAGCCCAGCGCCCGCGCGTGAGTGTGTGGGTGCCCCGGCTGCACCTCTGCAGACCGCCGCGGCGGCGCTCGGCCACGGGAAGGAAAGAAGCGGGGACGCCTGCTAGGACACGGACGGACCCCGCCCATGTCATGTGGAGGGAGAGAAGCCAGAAACAAAAGACCGCACGTTACAGGACTCCATTTCTGGCATAAAACATGCAGGAGAGGCAGATCCGTAGAGGCAGAAAGCAGGTGGTTGGCCAGAGGCGGGGGGAGGACAGGAAGCCGGAGCCAGCGGGGTCCAGGCTTTCCATCCGGGTAATGAGAACGTTCCAGAGCCACGAAGAGGTGCTGGTGGCAGAACAGCTTGAATGCTCTAATTGCCCTGGAGCAGTTTAAAATGGTTAGTTTCGGGGCGCCTGGGTGGCTCAGTGGGTTAAAGCCTCTGCCTTTGGCTCAGGTCATGAACCCAGCATCCTGGGATCCAGTCCCACATCGGGCTCTCTGCTTGGCCAGGAGCCTGCTTCTGTCTACCTACTTGTGATCTCTCTCTGTCAAATGAATAAATAAAATCTTAAAAAAAAATTTTTTTTAAATAATAAAATAAAATGGTTAGTTTCACGCTATGTGAGTTTTGCCTCAATACGAACATTTAAAAGGAAAGTTGTTTAAAGGTGTTATCTTCAGCATTTGCTGGTATTAACAGGGCAATGCTGTGTTAAAAACTGAGATACTCTCTACATGTCCATCCGACGCAGCTGAGATCCAAAGGGACAAGTGCAGAGTCACCGCAGTCCTTCCGGTCACTAGCCGGAGCCCCCAGAGTCATGGGGGCCCGGCAGGTTCCACACCAGAGTAAGATGGGCCCTTCTGGGGAGAGAATGTGAATATTTCCCCGGAAAAGGACCTGGAAAGTGGGTGAGGGGACCCTGACTGGTTTTCCGCTGCAGACTGTGACCAGAAAGCACCAAACGGGGAGGAAGTTCTGGAAGTCTCTCCTGAGGGAGGATTAGTAGGATTAGCAAGATCCATAAGACCACGTTCTGGCCTGAGAAACAGTCATGGCTGTGATGGACCTTCTGCCTCAGGCCAGAGGACAGGTTAAGGAGCGTGAGCCCCAGACGTGACACCTGTCCCTGGGCCTGCCTGCCCGTCAACAGAGGGAGCCTACGGATCCCGAGACAGGGACAGCCAGTCAGCATGTATCCCGATTCCCCCTCCCCCCCAATCCTGGGCTGCAGATGGGGTCCCCTCCTGGGCTCCCAAACCCGGAGGGAGACCTTATTTGGAAGTAGGGTCTCTGCCGATATGATTAGTGCAGATGAGATCCTCCCGGATTAGGGTGGGCCCTAACCCAGATAGCGTGCTTGGAAGAAAACGGACACAGGGGAGAAGGCCACGGGACACGGGGACAGAGAAGGACGGGGCAGCTGCAACCCTGGGACGCTGAGGATGGTTAAGGTGGTTAAGAAGGTTAAGAGGTGGTTAAGAAGTGGCCCCCATTTGCTGTGACATCACCCTCCCTGAAGTCTGGAGAGCCCTGGGCATCAGCAGAGGCATCTCCCCCCGGAAACTGGTTGAGAAAGCAAACCCGCAGGTATGTCCACACTGGGGCGAAGAAGGGCTTGGCCGAGACAACTCCCACCACCCCCATGGTCTGAGGTGGGACTGGGATTCCTCAGGTTCCTGTGGACCCAGAGAGGCCACAGAAGGGACCGGAGGACGGGCTACACCACTCTGCCGCTGACGGGTTGCCCCGGAGAAGGGGGGCTTGGCAGCGCGTCCATTTCAGGCGTCCACATGTGTGGGTGGATCTCCAGCTGGGAGGCTAGCGGGGGATGGTACCTGAAGACCACCAGATGTGGCCAGATGTCACCACGCAACCCCAGAATCGGACGAGAAGCCTCACCGCCCCCAGCTGCAGCCAGCCACGGACACAGATGTCCCTGGGCGGCACCACACTGGCCGGCTTCCCAGACAGGCTGCAGGGGTGCGTGCCAGGACAGAGAGCTGCCACTGTCCCCACCCCGCCCCGCCGCGGGCTGCCGCGGTTTGGAAAGCAGCGTGGGCCGGGAGGCAGGCTGCGGCCCTCACACCTGAAGGGGCCGGTGTTTACCGGAGACACACGAAGCTTTAAACCCGGTGATGACGAAGAAAAACGCCCCGCGGAACTGTTTACCGGGTTAAGCTGCGTTAAATTTAGTTTTCTCGTTGCCAAGCAGGAATGGGCCTGTCAGAGGCGCGTCGGAGCGGGGCTGGAAATAGAAGAGCGCGTTTGCACACAGCGGGCCGGGAGCCGTCAGCTCACACCTACCGCGAGACAAGACTCACAGCACACGAGCCGAGCACCGAGCCGGACTGTGGGGACAGAGAGGACACGGCACGGAGCCAGTGGAGCCGCAAGCGCGAGTGTGTCCGCTCTCCCTGCCCCAGGGAAACCCGCCGCCCCCGACCGCCAGCCTGAGAGCCAGCGGTCGGAAAGGACCAGTGAGACAAGCCAACGCCTGGCACGACGGATCCACGCTGGGCACGAGAACGTAGCTGGAGCCACAAACAGGAAGACCGAAGGCCGGGGCCCCGCCAGTTCCATCCCAGGCCGAGCGTCTGAAGCTCTAGGATGATGCTTCTCCAAACACGGCCTCCCGACCACGCCGCGCTCGCATGGCCAAGGAACGCCCATGGCGGGCAGGAGGCCCAGGGTGGTGCAGACACGTGTCCCCCACCTGGAGCTTCCATGGGGCGGGTGGTGGGGCACCGTGCTCCCTTGTTCCTGGCGAGTTACCACCCTGGTCCCTCTGTAATTCCTCACTCGGTCGTCCGCCCGACACACGTTCACTGTCCTCACATCATGACTCCTGATGCTGGAGGGGCTCTGGGCATCCCAACCGTGCCGGGTGGCCCCAGCCTGGCCCCCGTGTCACCTGCACGGGCATGTCCCCGCACTCTGCCTCCCCACCCACCTGCTGGCTCTGGTCACGAGAATGCAGAGTCTGGAGGCTCCCGGTCTACTTCCCTTGAATGTGGACGCGTCTCGTTGCCTCCGACTCGCCCCTTAGCTCACTCCACTGCTGGCTCTTTTCCACTCCTACGTCCTAGTACAACAGATCTCCTTTCTGGTCCACGCTGGCTCACACGTGATGGTTTTATAACGTGTAACTCAGAAAAGACGAGTCTTTGCTGAATTCTGAAAATTAGATTCTTAATTAGAAAAAAGTGCATTAAAACCAGCAGCTGAGCTTGGCGGTGCGGGTGCACACGTGCTGCGCAGGGGTGGGGGGAGCTCCTAGAATAAAAAGGACGAAGAAGGAGTTGCCCACGTTGTTTCTGGCTCCACTGGGCGCCAGCTAGAGTCCTTGCTTCCTACGTGTATCTGGATCTTCCCTCCTTCTGACCCGAATGTTCTGTGCAATAGATGTTTTGAGGGGTGTCTGCGGGGCTCAATCGTTAAGCGTCTGCTTTCAAATAAATAAATAAAATCTTTTTTAAAAATAGACATTCTGAGCCACTACGGTGATACAGTGAACACTGTGTGGTTTAACGGGGAGGGACCGTCCTCATTCGGGACACCCAGCAAGTGAGCTCAGGCAGGAGAGGCCAAGGGCTCTGGCCGTAGCGCCAGGACCCGGAGCGCGCCCGGTGGGGACACAGAGAAAGCTCTGCAGGCCCGTCACCAAGACAGCCTCGCACCAGAACTGCCACATACAGACCAAATCCAGGTGTGGGAATGCAAGGCCGAGTTGGGGGCCCACTTGCCACTTGCTCTAGGTCCCTGGGAGCCACTCTCAAGGGATACTGGGTACACGTCTGAGCTGGGAGAGCCTCTGCCTGCCCCCCCCAACTCTGGAGGGCACACTCAGGTAGTCAGAGGTCAAGGCGCTGACCCTCAGGGTGGGCTGGCCGAGTTCTGGGTAGCGGCAGGAAGGGCTGAAGCTGGCATGTCATTGTCCAGGGATGGGAGGGCCGAGGTCAGCCCTGCTGAAAGGCAGGAGGCCAGGAGAAGTCCCAGGGGAGCACGGCCCTGAGGCTGGCAGAGCCCGAGGAGGCTGAGTGAGATCCACTCAGAGAAAGCCTCTGGCAGGCACAGGTTATTCTGTTCGGGAAGTTTAGGAAAAGGCAAGCTTCCTGGGCTCTGTGGGCAGCCGCCCCAGCCTCTGAGCGCCACTGCCTCACAGGTCACGGGCTGCCCCCTCATTCTAGCAGGGGCAGCCTGGAGGGGAGGGTCCAGCACCCGATGCCCCGGCCCAGCAGGTCCCGAGTCCACTCTGCAGAACGAAGGCGTGAAGGAAGAGGTTTCGGCCGTAGGGCTCGGGACCACCAGGACTTCCCCCTCCAGTTCTGGGGCTTTCCTGAGAGAAAGCTCACGGGGCCCAGCAGGCACCACAGACCGGGCGCCAGAGGAGAGGAGGCCGGGAGGACGTGGGTCCTCCACGAAGACCGTCGCCCAATCGGGCATTTACGGAGCAAGGATTCACTTTGCTAACGGAAGGTTTCTGCTCGGTGGGAAACGGAGAGCCCCGGGGATCCAACCCCAGAACACAGAGCCTTTTTGTCTTTGACTCTTCACTACCCCCTAGAAGACCTGGTGTGCACAGGGTGCACCGGGGCCGCATGGAACGAATGGCGCGTACCACAGCCCTCGGCGAGCTGCCTCACCCAGGGCAACAGGCCACCTGTGTGTGCACGGCACCGAGAGCACCAGCAAGGGGAGTCGGGCCGGAGAGCAAGCGCCGGCTGCCTCAGACTGAGAAAGAACCAAGAAGTCTCTCGTATGGGAATAGGGCATGAGTGTGTGGCTCAGTGTGTCTTCAGGCTTCGAGGCCCGGGACACTGGCATCAGCAGCGCAGGGCCTGGCCTGTCCCACGGACGTGATGGGAAACATCTTCCTCCGGGGGCTCCTTCAACAACAAACAGGAGTTGCTGAGATGAGAAAAGGTGTGCGGGACCCAGGAAGGGGTTTGAAAACCATTCAGATCAAAACAGAAAGGGGGGCTTTGGACAGGTACACCTGAGCCGGGCTGGGCTCCCCGACGGCATCCCAAGGGACGCCCGCCGGTCATGAGCCCTGGATACGGGTGGCTTTAAAAAAGGGCTCTTTGTCCGAATACCTTTCAGATGTGGCACAAAGCAGAGCCCTGGCTTGGAGACCCAAGGCCCAAGCAGAGAGCTGGCTTTGCTCCACCCAGCCCTGCCTGGTCGCCCGGAGCCGCAGGACCGCCCCGGCACGTCACACCCACCAACCTGCTGCCCGCTCACCTGTTTCCCAAACTGCAGCTAGGAAAGAAGGGAAAGACCAGAGGGGAAACACAAGTTGCGAATGTCTGGGGGACAATCCGACCGTCTCCAAAAGGCCTGCCTCCTCAAAGTGTAGGATGGACCAGCAGTGTGAACCGGGGCGTGCGTCCTTCTGGATTACTGGGAGATGCAGGGAAAACCAAACTTCAAATTACCTCCACGTAGAGACTGTCACACTCCAACGGTGCTCCGGCTGCCGCGCCCCGGGATGGCCAAGCGTGTGGCTGGGGCGCGTCGCAGATTCGGGGGGGAGACAAAACACAGACAGAATCGTCCCCGGAAAGAGGACGTGACGTCCGAAGACACCGGAGGCTGGTCCAACCCCTGGTCGTTCAGAGCACCACGGCCATGAACCACTGGGGAATTACCAGACCTGGAGATAGCGGATCTCTGTGGGAAGTCGCTGGCTCACGGCTCCCAGAGCCCTTGGGCTTTCCCGAGTGAGAAGAGCAAGGGGAGCATCCCTGGTCATGACTGGCTTCTTGTCCTCAGTTACTGCAACGCATCATCAGAGTCACGGCTGCGTCTCGTCTCGTTACTCGCAACCAACCCCACAACTACCGCACCTGGGTTTATGTTAATGAGGTTCCTTAGAAAAACACCCAAGGATGGGGGTTGGTTCCCGGGGGGAACCAACTGGGAACACAGGGTTGAATGCCAGGAGGGGTGAGGGGCTAGAGGTTTAATCAAGCATGCCTGTGTAACGAAGCCTCCATAAAACCCCAAAAGGACAGTGTTCAGAGAGCTTCCAGGCTGGTGGCGGGTGCAGGGACAGGGAGAGCGGCGTCCCTGGAAAGAGCGTGGACGCTCTGCACCCCTTCCTGACATCTCACCTTAAGTTTCTCTCCATCTGGCCCTTGACCTGCGTTCCTTATCAGAGCCTTTAATAAACCAGTCAATGGGAATAAGTGTTTCCCTGAGTTCTGTGAGCCGCTCTGGGGGATTCACCCAACCTAAGGAGGGGGGTCATTGGGAGCTCTGACCCGTAGCCAATCCACAGGCTCTCGGCTGTGCTTGCGACTGATATCTGAACTGGGGGATGGGGGACAGTCTTGTAGGACCGGGCCCTTAACCTGTGGAATCTGATGCTATCTTTGGGTAGACGGGGTCAGAACTGGGTTGAACTAAAACGAATTGCTTAGTGTGTGTGTGGGAACTGCCCCTCATTGGAAATGGATCCGGGAACATTAAAAGATCAGGGAACTCCTGAATCAGGAAGCCCGTCCACTGAAAGATCTGGGACTAGAAAAACCCAAGAGAAACTCTATACGAAGTTTCTCAGGGGAAAACAGAAAATCTGACACAAAGCACTTCTGTTGATGGGAATTCTCTCCCCCAAATCAGCCATGAGGCAGAAGGAGGCTGTAAGTTAGCCCTCCAGACTAAACAGATGTCCTCAGACACTTGGAGACACAATGAAGAAGAAACAGCTATAATCAGAAGTCTAAAACCGAAGAACAGAAAAAACAAAGGAAATGTAGAAAAATATTTAAAAACTGGGAGATGGGGGAAAGGTGTATGGGAATTCTCTGTACTGTTCTTGCAACTTTTCTGCAAGTCTGAAAATATCTGGAAATAAAAAGTTTCAAGAGGGCTGGGGATACTTTCACGGCTGTCTCGGTGGGCTGAGCAGTGACGGAACTGCAGAGAGAGGGCAGGCGCGGGGGACCACAGAACATAAGTCTTCGGAGGGCCCCGTGCAGGGTGACGAGGGGGACTGGAGCCCAGAACATGGTGGTCGCTCTGGGCAGTTAGAGAAGCCGCTGCCAGAGCCACAGTCGACAGCCTCAGGGTCTGGCCACTCCAGGGCAGACGGGCATCAACCAGAGGAATGGATGCAGAGCCCGTGTGCACCGTGTGCTGGCTGGAGCCCCCGGCCTCTTAGCTCACTCCAGTGTCCTGACTACACAAATGTGTGCTGTCAAAGAGCGTCGCGGGCTTACTTAACCTCAAGAAATAAGGTATTTGTTGTCATAGTGGGAAATCAGTAGGTAATCATCATGGTTCCTTATAAGAAAGGACAAACGAAAGCCCCACACGTAGCAGAGTGACGTCCGCGTCCCGGTAGAGGGCTCGGATTACGTCACGATGGTATTAGCACGGAAGCTGACTTCCACAGTCCTGCAACCACAGAGGAAGCCGCCCGGGTTCGGTTTGTTTAGAAGCGGGCACAGACGGCGCAGCCGCAGGTGTTGGAGGGAGAATCTGAGCTGCCTAGAGCCAAGCGTAGGGAAGGGAGTTCAGCAGGCAGGTAGCCTTCTGTCAGGTGGAAGGGAGCGGGCCAAGGACAGAAGAGAGGGGTGGCACCCCAGAAGCCGGCTCCTTTTTCTCCTTCTGGTGCTGCTTCTTCCTCCCGCGGCTTCGCAGCACCTCTACCCGGACAGCGTGAGCCGCCTGAAGACTCAGCACAGCCATCCCGCTGTGCTCACCGATCCCAGCCTCCTGGCTTACGGAATCAGGTGCTCACAGCTGCTCACACGGTCCCAGCTGGCATGAACCAAACTGCGGTTTGTTGTCCTGCATTCACTTATTCATCAGACGTGTCCCGAGGGCCCATCCTGTGCCAGGCACTGTCTAGGAACGGAACCCAGAGATGACCTCAAAAGGCAGGATCCCCGCTGTCCCAGAGCGGATAAGCCGGTGTGACGACTCCAAGGACCCTATCACCACACCCCTCAGGAACGCAGGTGCAAACAAGCCTTGACAAAATATTAACAATTGAGGGGGCACATGGGTGGCTCAGTCATTAAGCCTCTGCCTTCGGCTCAGGTCATGATCCTGGGGTCCTGGGATCGAGCCCCGTGTCGGGCTCCCTGCTCAGCAGGAAGCCTGCTTGTCCCTCTGCCTCTGTCCGTCCCCACCCCCCACTCATGCTCTCTCTCTCTCTCTCGAATAAAAAAATAAAATCTCAAAATATCAACATACTGAATCCAGTAATGTATTCTTTTTTTTTTTAATAGATTTTATTTATTTGACAGACAGAGATCACAGGTAGGCAGAGAGACAGGCAGAGAGAGGGGGGGAGGCAGGCTCCCCACAGAGCAGAGAGCCCATTGCGGGGCTCGATCCTAGGACCCTGAGATCATGACCTGAGCCGAAGGCAGAGGCTTAACCCACTGAGCCACCCAGGCGCCCCAGCCAGTAATGTATTCTTAAAAACCCAAGACCCAGTGGGTTTTACCCCAGGGACGCAAAGTTGATTGGCCACTAGAAATGTTACTCAGTGGAACCGCCATATTGATAGACGAAGAGAGAAAAACCGCGCGAGCTACGGCATCTGTGCAGAAAAGCCATGGATGAAACACAACACTCGTCACGATTAAAACTCTCAGGAAACTAGGAAAATAGATGAACACCTTTAATCTGAGGAAGAGCCTCTCTGAACATTCCGTGACTGTCAATCATCCCAACTAAGGATGAGGAACAGAATTCTTTGGTCCAAGATCAGGACCGGGATAGAGGGCCTCCCTTCAGCCCTTACCTCATCCCACATATAAAATTAACTCGCAAGGGCTCAGACCTGCCTGTAAGAGTGAAACCTTCTCCGGGACGGGGGCTGGTCACCAGAGACCGCAAGCCACGACCAGACGCTCGGGACTTCAGGGAGCGGAGGCGGCTGGAAACGGACCAGCGATCGATCCGGCCTGCGTAAGGAAGCCTCCATGAAATCCCGAGAGCACAGGGTTCGAGGAGCTTCTGGGCTACTGAACACACCCATGTATATGGGGAGGGTCACACACCCTACCTCCACGGGGACCGAGGTTCCTGCCCTTGAGAAGCCCCTGGAGCTCATCCTATGTATCTCCTCCTCTGGCTGCTCATCTGTGGCCTCTGTCATACCCTGTCCTCTAACCCGCAAGCGTGCTTCCCTGAGTTCCGAGAGCCCCTCTAGCAGATTTATCAACCGGAGAAGGGGGATCGTGGGAACCCCCAGCTGGGAGCCCCGTCAGACAGAAGCTGGGGGTTACCCAGGGACGTCCTACTTGCATCTGCCGTGCGGGGCAGTCTCGTGGGATGGAGCCCTTGACCGGTGGGCTCTGTCTCCAGGGAGAGGGGGTCAGGACGGAGCCAAACTGTCTGACACGGAGGACTGCTTGGTGCGTGTGTGTCCGGGGCAGGGGCCGGGCGGGGGAGGGGGGGACCTGGAAGTGTCAGAAGTGAAATGTTCTGTGTGGAGGTAGGAGGTGGAAAATCTTTTGGACACACTCTCGATAGAATATTCTCCCGTCTGTGGACATTTCCAGTCCCGAGCCTTGAGTCACAAGCTGAAGGTCAAGTCAGAAGCACCGGGAAGTTGAACAAGGTTAACACAGGTACCAGCAAATACCGACATTTGCCTGTGGGCACGTCCCGTCTGCCCGGAATCTGTGCTCACCTGTGAACGTACAAAGGCTGTTTGGGCTCTGCTCCCCGGGAACTGTTTGCCTCCGAGAAATGGGGCTGACTTGCGCTAACTGCTCACTGATATTTCAACCCGGGGTCAACAGGAAGTGCCCCCGTGTCCTCCGCACACGACCCTAACTTCCGTGTTGAGAGGCTCTCCAGACTCCGGGCCCACGGTGCACCTGCATCTCAGGCGGGTGCGTCCCCCAGTCTCCACCGACACCCCGAGGGGCCCTCCCAGCGCCCGGGGTCGGCGTGCGCCCCACGGAGGCTTGGTGCCTGCTAAGGACTCACCGAAGGAGCCCGTCCTTCTCCTGCGCCAACACTCCTCGGAAGAAGGCACGCAGAGCTCAGACACTTGGCGTCCGAGTCCCAGGGCGCCGCACGACCCTGTGGTGTCAGCAGCTGTTGACGGGCAAACGCCTGTCGGGTGTGGGTGGGCTTGGCTGACACGAGG
The DNA here is from genome assembly GCA_004024605.1 of Pteronura brasiliensis. Classification (NCBI taxonomy): domain Eukaryota; kingdom Metazoa; phylum Chordata; class Mammalia; order Carnivora; family Mustelidae; genus Pteronura; species Pteronura brasiliensis. The sequence goes on from PJEN01000681.1 coordinate 77,923, forward strand.
CAGTGGCATCGAACCATGGCTGGGGAAGGGGACTGCCGTCTCGGGAGCTCTGAAGAGCCCTCCAGGTTAATCCCGCGGACGGAAGCAGCCACGGGCCCAGCTAGTCTCTGACACATTTGTCGAGACTCGCTTTGGCGATGCCTTCTCTCAAGGTCACGTCCAACGTCTCTCTGCCAACCGTGCTGGGTGGGGGGGTTCTCCTGGGAAACGGGCAGAAGGCCCTGGAGAGCTTGCTTCCTCCAGCCCCTCTGCCTCCCCTGTCCTGTGAGGACACCGTGAGAAGCCAGAGGGCCTCCCCGAACGCTGGACTTCCCGGCCCTCGGGACCGGGAGGAAGACGTTTCTGCAGTTTCAGCCGCCCCGTCTGTGATTTTGCTACACTGGTCCGAACAGACGAATATCGCACAGGGACCACACCCAGACAGAGCAGGCAAACTTGACTTGGCCTGAAACGCAGGGCTCCCGGGTTCCCGTCCCAGAAGGGCCCCTGGGGGTCACCCGCCGGCAGAGACCGGGGATGCTCACCCCGGAGCCTGCACAGGGGCTCAGGACCGGGCACTCAGGGCTTTCTGTGTAATTTCCCAGAGATCATCTGTAGCTCGGGTTATCTTCGCGGGGGGCCTGCGGCTCACAAACGACTAGACCTGCTTTCCTGGAGGTTCTCGGGTGGTGCAAACACACAGACTTTTTCCAGACGCGGTTTCCCTCTGCCCCAGTGAAGACAGGACAATTACGACAGCGGGAGGGCTGATGTGTCCAGGTCGGCGCTCTCAGCAGGGAGAGGCAGCTCTACCCCACTCAGCGAAAGGTTTCAGCCTGATTCTCAGACGATGAGATGAGCAAGTCTGCAGACAGGTGAGGTCATGCCTCCGGGACTAGCGAGCTCAGGCGGCAAAGAGGGATGACGGAATGCCAGGTGCTCCTGCAGGAGCTGGGGCGCTGTCCTCACCGGTGGCACCGCACCCCCAAATGTGTCCCCTGATGCTGTCAGGTCTGTGTGTCTGCTGACGGCAAGGCTGCCCTCCTGCGGCCCCGTCAACACGGGGCGGCCTCGTTAGAGAGACGCCTGCTTTGTTTCCAACAGCCCCTCTGCGGACACCTGGCAAGCCGGGCGGAGGCACGCGGGTTCCGGGTACAGCGCCGAGCACGCCTGCAGCCAGCCGTCCAGCGAGGTGGGGGCTGAAGCCGCACAGGGGTGCCCCACGTCCGAGGCTGGGGTCGTCCCTGCCGGTGGCAGGCACCCAGGACCAGCCCCGGGGGCAAAGGCCTGGCCCCACAACAGCAGGGCAACCAAAGGACACGCTCCCTGGGAGAGCCGGGGGTCGCCAGCCCCGCGACACTGCCTGGTCTGCGGATGTGAAAACACATCGTCGTTTTCATGACAGTTAGGAAACCTGTCATCCTAGCTCCCCATTGTCCACGCAAGAGAAGCCATCCTCTGGCAGGTGCCCAGTGGTTTTCAGAGGCTGCTGGCCCCAACCACAGGGTTTCCTTCAAAATCTAGGAAGGCAGACGGGACAGGATTTGACAATGAGACGATTGCTCCCAGGGTACTTTGGAAAAGGATTATTCTGCCCTGTCAGATCATCTCAGTTAAGATGAACCCACAGAGGGAAGAGCTGGACGGTCGGGTCTAAGTTCCCAGGCTGCCCATCTTGTCCTGTGAGAGGCCGACCTGTTCCTGCAGACCACCAAATGCCTCATCTTTCCCCAGGACATCACCCGGGACCCCACCAGTACCACCTACTCCATGGTACGCTGTTCTACTCTCCTTTAAGAAGAATCACATGGAGGCCCCTGGGTGGCTGAGTCGTTAAGCCTCTGCCTTTGGCTCAGGTCACGATCCCGGGGTCCTGGGATCGAGCCCCACTTCAGGCTCCCTGCTCTGTAGGAAGCCTGCTTCTCCCTCACCCACTCCCTCTGCTTATGTTCCCTGTCTGTCTCTCTCTGTCAAATAAATAAAATCTTTAAAAAAAAAAAAAGAGGAAGAAGAATCCCCAAGATCCCACAACTCCTAAGAACACAAAAGCTAGTGTGTAGTAGTAGGCTCAGTACTGGACCCAAGATCTTCGCAGTTTTTTGAAGTTTTTGTTCTTATTTTATTCATAAATTTCCTCTTCAAAAAAAGGAAAACAAGTTGATAAATTCAGATTTATATTATAGTAATAATAGAATAAGGGAGGGGGGTGCCCGGGTGGCTGTCGGTTAAGCATCTCACTCCTGATTTCGACTCAGGTCACCTTCTCAGGGTTGTAAGACCGAGTCCCATGTTGGGCTCCATGCTGGGCGTGGAGCCTGCTTAAGATCCTCCGTCTCCCTCTCCCTCTGGCTTCCCCCCACTCCCCTTGCTTGTGTCCTCTCCCACTCACTCTCCAAAAATTTTTAAAAAAAGATAAAGGGTCAAAGTGTGATTAAAAGGGAACGTACAGGCTACAGACTGTAGGATTCCAGCTTCGTGATGTGCTGGGGGAGGCGGAGCTAGGGGACAGCAGGAAGTCCGGGAGGAAGCAGGAAGCAGGGAGGGAGGGAGGGGCAGGACGCCGTAATGACGCGTACAGGTGCTCGCGTCTGTCTAGAGCCCTCGAGCGAACGCGCCAAGTGAACCGGACACACCCTGTGGACTGCGGGTGCCGCTGTCTGTGTGGATGCAGCAGTCGTGTCACATGGGCCCTCCGACCAGGGCCGACGGGAGCGGAGGCCGTGCAGATCGCGGCAGGAGGCAAACGGGAAATCTCTGTACCTTCCCTTCGACAGCACTGCCATCCCCAAAACTGCTCTAAACAATGAAATCTACTTGTAAAAACATCAGTACGAAGCAGGGCCAAGTACAGAGCAGGACTGAGTCACAGGCCCTTCTGCCTCTGACTCTGGGCTTCCTGGCAGCCAAGATGAAGAGCGAAACACAAGGGCTCCCAGAGTGGCAGTCAGACCCTCCCCCGAATCCCACAGGCAGAAGCAAGCCCAGCGAAGGGTCCTGGCGGCTTTTCCGAGAGAGGTCAGCAGGACACTCCGGCCCTGGTGGCTTCAGACAGGGGTCATGGACTGGACTGGACATTGGAATTGGGATGTTTTCACTGCACTGGAAGGGTTTTGGGTCCTGTCTCGCGCTGTCCTGGAGGCTGTGGCCCTTGGAGACACAGGCCTAGGGGATGGACAGTCTCGGGTAAGACCAGCCAGTGCCAGAGAAGCCTGTCCAGCAGGGTCCTGGGGCAGGGCTCTAAGTTCACCCGGCTCTCTGAACCTTCGATCTGTGTGTGTAGGACCAAGCACCCCTCCTTCCCTGCACTGGGGCACGAGCCCGGAGAAGGGCTCCCGTGGACTCGGCCTGGGCTGAGACAGACCCCTGTGCAATTACAATTCAGTGATTTTGGGAAACGCAGCAAGCTATACAACAGAGCATTCCTTTCCAAACAGATGAGAAAATCAGAAATCAGTGTAGGGCACCCGGGGTGCCGGTAGGGAGTGCAGGGTGAGGGTCTAGAAGCTCCCTGGTGGTGGGACGCCTGGGCCAGGATCGCAGGGAGCAGGCAGATGGGAGGGCTCCCGGGGCAAGAGGGGGCCGGGGGGCAGCTGGGCAGAGACAGCCCGCCCCTTTGCGCTCTGCAGGAAGGCAGTGAGGATGGGGAGGGAGGGCTGGGCTGTGGGCCGGCGGTCCAGAATCGATGGGAAAGGGCAGTGCTGGCCCACAGCACGCGAAGGACGCTGGTTTCTGAGATGCTATTCGCAGGGGCAGATTTCAGAAAGCTACGTGCTCCGGACACCTGCCGAATCAAGGAGGCCTGCAGGAGGCAACGCCGACGGCCACACGACCCACGCCGGCAAGCTGCAAGGATGGGAGCTCGCTGCTGCTTCAGGGCTGGGCCCGGCCTCGTCCATCACCCCGTGGTCGGGCTGTGCACCCTGCCTTCGAGGGCGAGCGCACTCAACTCCTCGCAGGCGCCCCACGGGCTCCCCTGGAGAAGGATGTGCCGAAATCCTGCGGGGGTTTCGCAAGGCACCTCCCTGGAGCTCAGCGCAGCCGGAGTTTGCCGCTCCGCTCCTCTCCGCACGGCCCGGGGAAGCTGCTGGTCCCCGCGTCTCTTCAGAGGAAGACAGAGCCGCTCCCCGCGGATGTCCCCGCGCCCGCAGGACAGGCTGGGCGCCAGCCGCCAGGTGGGACCGTCCTGCTCCCAGGCCGCCGCGGAGGAAAGAGGCCACAGAGCGCGGGGGTGCGGGGGCAGATCTGGACTTTATTTGCTGCGGCTCCTTGGCGCCGGTTTACAACGCAAAAAAACCAGAGGAACGAAGACAACTGGAATAATAATTATAATTTTTTTTAAAACCCTGTCAACAACTTTCAGTCATTTCTTTATATATTTTGACAAAACTTTTTTTAAACAAATACAAAATAATCTAAAAGGAGAGAAACTGTACACGGATATTTACAGTCAGGTAAATAGACTAACACTGATCTGGTGCCCCTCGGGCTGTGCGGGAACCAGGGCAGGGGTGCGGCTGGCGGCGGGGCAGGCGGGACCGGACCCCCTCCGGTCCCCTTACGAGCTCCGGCACGAGTACGCCTGCAGCCGCTCTAAGGAGGGCCTGTAGGAGGAGGGCCCCGAGAGTCCCCCCGCCAGCACCCCCAATCACGCCCTTTCACAAAGGCCATGTCCAGAGAGGCCCTCCTGCCCTAATGGAGCCGGAGGAGCCGGGGTCCCGCTGCCCGAGGAGACCAGCAGCTCTTCGCGTTCCTCCGAGACAGAGGCGGTGTGTGCGCTGCCTGGTCCCGGGGGACGTGGTGGCACTGGGATGGCCTGAGCCGGCCCCTGCCGGGCCTGCACCAGCACCGGCCTGGACGAGTGGTGGGAGCGGCCCCAAGAGTCCCTGAGAGGACGGCAGGAGGACGCTGCGTTTCGTGGCTCCCTCCACACCGTAAGTTAGGCCGTCGGGGGAGGAAGGACGTGAGCCAGGCCTTGTCCCCCTCGCGCTCCGTCTGCCCCCGCTGGGCAGATGAAGGCCCCCCTCCCCTCTAGTGCCCCCCACCCCCAAATGGGTGACAGTAGTCCAGGTTGGGGCCAGAGTTGAGGCAGAAAAAGCTGAAGACCTAAGGTGATCAGGTAAGACCTGCTCCTTCCTCTAAAACGAGGACCGTAGCTCTGGGGAGGAGGAGAAGGAGACAGGCCTCAGGGACCGCCTTCCTCACAGTTTTGGTTACTGGGTACTTAGCTCAAGGGAAAATGCTGACTTGGCATTTTGAAGCCCCACGAGAAGGAGTTCGGAAAGAGAAGAAACGGGAAAGCCCAGCGATTCTCTCCCCTCAGCGTCCCCAGCACCCGGGACGGAGAAGCACCAGCCCCACCGCTGGCCCCCGGGGCCCAGCCTCACCCGTGTCCACCACCCTTGACCTCTGGCTGCAGAGAAGCTGGCTCCCGCCAGCGGCTACCAGGGGCTCCCACCCCAGCCCAGGCAGAACGCCTCTGACCGCTCGACTTTAGCTTTTTCTCTCTTTAAAAAACAAAAATATATCTTTATAGTACGTGGCTTCTCTTCCATCCCACTTTTCTCCGAACATAGAATAATAAACTGACAACGTGTGTTCGCGGCGCAGGGCGGAAGGCCGCTCCACAGGGAAATAACCGAGAGGTAAACAGTTGGCTTCGAGCTCTGCCGTCACACCTGCCGAGCTGGAGACTTGCAAGGAGGTGACGTGCTGACAGGGGCCCCGTTCTTTGGAGAGAGAAAGGCTCCCAACCCCACGCCTGATGGGCGTCAGATCCCCCTCCCCCTGCAAACTCCTCCCCTTCTCCCACTTAAAAACAAATGGCAAAGCTGAAGCCAGTCTCTAGGAACTCAGGGTGATGCCCACAGGGGACAGCCCTGTCCAGCAGCCCACCCCCCCACGTCCGTGGGGGTGATGGGAGGAAGAACCTGGGGACTCTCACGCCTCGCACGCCAGCGCCGCTCGCCGGGCAGACTCAGTGTCTCTTCGTGGAGGAGACCTTCTTCTTCCGCGCTGCCAGCATCTCGTAGAAAGGGTCCCTGCTGATGGCTGCTCTGGACACACAGAGGGGAGAAAACAGAACAGACTGAGGAACAGAGCCGGGAGACCACCCCGGGCAGGCACTTGCCAGCGGCCTTTGTGTCCCCTGCCACCTGACTGCCAAGGCCACGTCAGCGGCATCAACCTTCAGCATGTCCGTGCGTGACTTCCGGGACAAGCTTTGAGACCCACGGTATGTGCAACAAGGTCACTCTGGACTGTTCACTGCCCATTTCCACCTAATGGTGGGCTTCGGCTTCGGAACGCAGTACTACACACTCTTACGAGACGCCAGCCCAGAAAGACAGTGTGCTACTTCAGTCCACAACGACAGCGAGCACCGCACAATCGTGGCCCACGGTGGCCTGACATGTGCCACTCTGATGGCTGCCATGGTCGGAGCCAGGCAACTTCCGAGTCCCAGATGCACCAACCCGATAACTAAGACCGTCCACAGGGTCACGGGGCCTCGGGGTGCGGCTGGCCAGGCCTGCTCTGCATCCACAGCCTGGCAGGGAGGGAGCCTGCGTGTGCCCTGGCACTGGCCCGGAGACCCCAGCACATGACAATGACAGCAGGGCCACCCCGTGCACCTGTCCTTCTCAACCGTCCAGCATATGGGGCCGTGAGCCCCGCTGACCACGGGCTCCGCGCCTGACCAGGTAAATGACAGGCCTGGCAAACAGACTGTGGCCTATCACCAGGGGTGACGTGTCCCCAACAAGGGTCTCCACAGCTCCCGGGGGCAGCTAGAACCGACAGTTCCTGGCACGCGCCCCAGGGGACCTTGCCACAAAGGCCTCAGTTTCAGTGTCGAGAGCCAAGGACGCGGAGGCGCCGCTCGCCACACGGCGGTCAGGGGTGCGTCTTGCTGGGTCGCGAGGCTCAGGCTGAAGACTGGCGCAGCCTCCATCCCTCTGGACGGGTCACCTGCCTTGCTGCACCTCAGCGCCTCATCTGTGAAACGGGGACGGCCATGCTTCGCGGGCCGCACTGACAGGCGAGGCGCTGGCCCCGGAGCGCACAAACACGGTGTGCGGATCCCGCCCCGGGCCCCGGCAGGACTGAGCCAGCCCCAGGGGACGGCACACACCTGTACTAAAGACCGGACGATTCCAAATGCGACTCTCCAGGACGCTTGGTGGCTCTGGCTGCAGGAGTCAGACCCCGTGACGGACAGAACACACAGTCGCAGACAAACCGCGGAACAGCGCGCGGGGGCGGCCGTCACCACCCCATGCCGCTGCGGTGAGACCCGGCAGGGCCCAGACAGTAACCGGCGCACAAGGGCGCCTCACGCCGCTTGGCCAGTTATCGCGACACCAGCTGGTCACCCGACCCGAGAACTTACATCCCTTCCTTCGAACCACACGCTAAAGATACACTTCACAAGGACACAGGAGTTAAGTGTTTTTTAAAAAAATGCACCGTAAAAACGGAGAGCAGGACCCGTGACGGAGGGTCACTTGCCGGCTGGGACGCCCCGGGCATGGCCACTCCTCCGCCCAGACCTCGGCTCACGGCCCTAACGTTTTCATTTAAATTCTTTAGTTACCACGCGATGTGGTACCGGTTTCCACGCACAGCAGAGCGAGTCAACGCGTCCACACGTCGCCCGTGGCCCATCACGCGTGCGGGCTCTGCAGTCTCATCGCTGGTACTGACTCTGGGACACTGGGCTGCCTCGTCTACGGGTGAGGGTCAGAGAGCTCGCATCGAGGAGGGGAGCTGCCGGGGTCACCCCACGACCCCGCCTCACCCCAAAACGTCCCAGCAGTTATCCCCATCCCACCGAAGGGGCAGGAGGGGTGCCCGTCTCCGGGGAGGCCCAGGTTCTGGCAGGAGGCCAGGCAGATGCCCGCATCGGAGGGAACTCAGTACTGGGCAGCCTGACCCCGGCCCGTCTCTTCAGGCCAGGACTTCCAAGCAGACCACCAGGAGCCCCCCGTGAGTCCTTCTTCAGTCCCCCGTCTGCTGTTTAACCCTGGCCAGACCCTGCAGCGGCTTCAGCAGCGATACCAAAACACACCCCAAACTCGAGCGTTCCCCCTCGGGAGCAGGCTGTGGCCGCGGCAGGAGCATGACCGTCCTGGGGAGCGGGGGCTCCGCTGTGCCTCGGATCACCCAGTCGGGGTGGCCTCCTGGCCTCCGGGGAAGTCACACACTCTCAGAACAAACTGCCACCAAGACAAGCAGCCATGCCACGCCCACGGGGTGCGACGGCCACGTGGCCAGGCTTTGTGGAGTCCCAGGGAGGGAGGGGACAGCTGTGGCCCGCCGTCACCCTCACGCTGTGCGGCTCAGCCGAGCCCTGTGTGCCGCGTCGGTCTGTACCCGAGGAAGCCTAAGGACCCTCCCCCTCCCCGCCCTCAGACCCTCAGCCTCCCCACGGACAGTGGTCAAGGGTGGGGGGTCTATTCCGTGACCCCAGAGCGTGGCCATGGGACTCTGGGTAGCTTCCTCACCGGTCAGTGGGACGAGTCTCCCCGGAAATGATAAAACGTCAGGACTGCTGTCTCCACGGAGCGGCCGCCCTGGCCGTGACGCCTGCCTCCCAAGACGCGGGCCGACCAGGTGAACAGACGGCTCTACTGCCTAGAAAGGACCCACGAGGGCCACGGCAGGAAGCCCAGACCCAGGCGCGCTCGCAAGCGTGCTGTGCGGCCACGCGTGTCGGGTCCACTGAGAGCAGTCTGGAAGCCCGGTCAGACTCTGCCCCAAGGCTCTCCCTCGCGGGCCCCGGAGCAGGGCGGGGCGCGCGCGGCGGTACGTGTGCGAGCCGGCGGCGGCCGTCGGGGGAAGCACACCCACGCCGCACAGGTCAGGCCACGCAGGTCACCTACTTGATGCATTTGATCCACTCCTCCTTCTCCTCCGGCGTCGGGGCCGAGATCCGGTACACGGTGTGGTTCCCTTCCACCACCCGCCCGTCAGCCTCCGTCTTGCAGGCTTTGATGACTTGGTCTTTATTGTCGGGGATGTAAAGCTCAAAGCAGTTCTGAGAATCACAGGAGAGGACGGGGTGTCAGAGATCCAAGGCAGCCGCTGACCAAGAACAAAACACGCTTCTTCCCGCCGAAGGCTCCCGCTCTGCCCTCCACAGAGCTCGGACACACGTTTCCCGTGAGAGCCTCGCGGCGGCGAGCGGAGCACGAGGTGGTGTGTCACCAGCCTCCGCAGCAAACACACCAGCCTCGTGTCCGTCCGCTCCACTCCCAGCACACCAAGAACGCGCACGCTTTCTGGAGCCCACTCTGGGGCCCTGGCACACCCCAAACAAACGGGAGGCATCTGTAAGGCGTCCGGAGGCCCTAACACGAGCGGCCCAGCCGGAGTGCCTGCTGCGGCCTTGTAAGGAGGGACAATTCCATCCCCCGCGGGACTGTCCACACGTGACACCGAAGCACGTGGACAGAACAAAGAGGTCACACACAGCCTCATCTCTGGCTGGCACACTAACGCGAATTTTAAAGTCAGACCAAATTAGAGGAATGACGCTACTTTCAGTTTCAAGTAAATCTTGGCAATTTCCGTCTTTTTCAAAGAACTGCTACCCCACTCCCTTCTGTCCTCTCCCGTATCCCAGATACTTACTGGTTTTTTGGAGTCCTCTACCTCCCGGATACTCAGATTCTCTAAAGGGATGATCCCACGGGGCTCCTTGTCCTGGAGAACAGTGGCAGACAGAATGACGTCACTGCCGGGTCAGGGGCACGCAGCCCATCGCATTCCTCACCCACACGTCACCTGGGCCCTTCCACTCTTCTCCCTGAGCCCACACATCGGCGCCAGGGCCCACACCCTATATTCTAAAATCAGAAGAGGGCCGGGGAGCGTCTGGGTACACGAATCCCCGTGACCAGGGGCCTCTGCAAGGAGAACTCCCAGGGGAGACTCAGCAAGTGTCCCAGAAGAGCCGAGGGAGGCTCTCCAGCAAGGAGCACGCCCGCCTCTCTCACCCAGAAAACTCCCTCGCCTCTCTGCCTGGATCCCGTGTGCATCTCTTCAGCCTCTGCTCCGGGGCCGGCAACCCCAGAAAGCCCCGGGCTCAGGCCAGAGGCCCTGCTCCGTGCTGGCAGAGCCCGGGAGGGTGGTGTGTGTGACCTCACGACCTCCTGCCCTGCTGTCCCCCTCGCCAGACAGGAGGTTCTTCAACGAGAAACTGCCTTCCTGACAGCTCCACGAAAGGGCAGCTCTACTCCTGTCCGCAACAGAACAGCCTTGCCAGGCCCTCTCCCTCACGCACCACCCCCCCGAGTGTCCCACGTTAGTGAAGGTCGCTGCAGGCACACACTCTACACCTATCCCCTGGGACATCCCGTCACCTGCCAGCCCAAGGTCATGGCGTAGCTGGGCTAAGCCTTGGCACTGAACTCCCTACGACAAACGTCCCCGTGGCCCTGCACTCTCTCCATCCGCAGACGCAGGTCCCTCTTCCTTTTCGGGGAACAGCCCCGTCATCAATGGCATCTCTGAACACGCAGGTGCTGGGACGCAGTACTGGGACCATCTTTCTCTGTCCTGCACAACTGCTTACCTCTCCCCTAATTGTTCACAGACTTGTCTTTTCCAGATAAGATCTCTGTGACGGTCTCAAACCTTTCCTCTGCGACGGTCGTTTTAGTCCTGAGTCACCTGTTCACTCCTTATAGTTTTTACTTATTACATAACCGTCCGTCAGTTACAGTCTACACATCACACTGTGTCTGGCCCCTTCCAGGGTCTCAGGAGAGAGCAGGGAGCAGAGGCCAGGGCCATCTCAGACACTCGCCGCACCCTGGCTCTCTGCTGGGACCGCACAGGTCCGCGTGGGGGTGGGCGGGCTGCTTGCGGGCGCGCTCCCTGTAGACGGCTCTCCCACCGAGTGCACAGTCCGGAGCCCCACGGCCACTGCGGGGAGTGAGGCCCGCTTCCTCACACACCTGTCTCACCAGCTCCTACCCAGCAGCAGGCTTTACTGCTCACCGATCGGAAGAGGGAGAAAATCCTACTCTGTTTGCGTCTCCCAGACTCAGGGCAACAGGGAGGCGGTGGGGCTCTGTGGGGAAGGGCCCCTCTGCTCAGGGCCCCAAGCCACGGCCTCTGTCCCTGCTCTCAGTCGCTGCGCTGCACTAGGCGGAGGTCACTCTGCCTTTCCCGGCTGTCACCCCACACTTCCTGACCCCAGATTTCCCGCACTGTGTCAGGAGATTTTGAGTGGAAGCTCGGCCACCGTCTCAACTAAGAGGCCCCTGAGTCTGCAGAGACACATCCTCTGATGTCTGTGGCCTGACACAACACTGGCCTCTGCTGAAGGGGGCATGAGACTCGGGCAATGCCCCCGCAATCTGCACCGTGAAGAACCACGGCATTCGGGACTCTCACGCATCACCCAGGGCCCGCTCCAGAACTCAGGGCACACTGTAGACACCAGTGTTTTGTTCCATTTTACTCCAAAGAATAGTGAAAAAAAAATCCCCAAGAGGCTAGGATACCACTATCCAGATGTCTTTGAGAAAAAAGGCAAACTATGGGCCAGGCGGGGGGGCGGGTACAGAAAGGAATGTGCTCTGGGGTGAAAAAGTGAGAAAATCACTGACTGGCACCAACAGGCAGCCCTTGAGGGCAAGTGACGCCCTCGCAGGCCAATCCCCACTCCCTGCATGAGAAGCTCCGTTCGCACGGTGTCGGCAGGGAGGACGGCCGCCTCACCCAGGCACGTGCCAGGGTCCTGGTTCCTCCCAAACTCGCATCCGGGGCTTCCACAAGTCCCACCGTGGTCTACACGTGTCAGACACGACTTTTCCAGATCTCCACGATCCCGCGGGATCCATGACCTTTACTCAGTGAAGACCTATGTCAGGACACAAACCCCACGCGGCCAAGCAGGACGGACACGTGGGAGGGGATCGAGGGACAGCTGGGTGCCAGTGTGAGCCCGGCCGGCCAGGCATGCTGGGCGCTGCACCAGAGGGAGCGCCGATAAACGTCTTACTTTCTCAGTTTCATCCTCACCATGTCTTACTACGAAAAAGACTTACACGTATCTATCTGCATCACGATTCCGTCCCCTCTGAAAACCCACAGAACTTCCATGGACGAAGAAAACTTCAGACTCCAGGTAATTCCCGACTTCTCCCGCTTCATTTCACTTCCTCCTCCTCTATTACATCTTTCCCTCCTGGGCTGCTTCTCCCGAATTCGGAAAACCTGAATTCTCCACGTGGTGATTTTCATCCCCCTTTCAAGGGGCCACAGATTCCTTCTTGGCACCTCCCGGTTTCTAGCCCGGCTCTCAGCCCCATCCTGATGCCGTGTGCAATGCAGGACCGCTGGCTTCTCCTGCCCCGGTCCAGAGCTAGGGGTGGGTCCCCACCATCCTCAGGGCCCCCGACTCTGGGGGCTGTCCCAGCTCTTCCTCTTTACCTCAGGTCTCCTGCCAGCCCTCCCCAGGGCCACCCCTAACCACACCTGACTGGAGTCGTGCAACACAGAGACCCGACCCACCCCCAGTCCGCGGTGGACCAGCAGATGCTCACCGTCGTGTATTCAAAGTAGTAAAGGCAGTTGTCAGTCAGAATAAACCAGCGTCTTTTCCAAGTCTTGACCCTGCCACCTGCAGAGCAAATAGAGGTGCACGTTGGACAGGAGCCAACCGGCCCGTACAGGCTCCGTAACACGGAGCCCTGGGAGATCACGAGGGAACAGGAAGCGAGGGGCAGGGCACCCAGAGGACACGGAGACCATGGCAAGATTTACATCAGTAACAAGACACAGAGCCAAAACAGAAGCACCTTTCACAGAGTGAAAGTCTGTGGGAACAGGCAGAGCAAGCAAGTCAGGTGGCGCCCGGAGATGAGCTCAGGAGAGTGGGATGAGAGCTGGCACAGGGGAGGGCCCCGGCGAGGACACGCGGTGCACGTCTGGCCAGGCTGGAGCGGCGCCAGCGGGAGCGTCAAGTGGTGGAAATGGGCCCACGGAGGACAAAGAGGGGAGTGGGTCAGCCCCGGTCCCAGCTACACTGTGAGGGCGCCCAGCCCAGGGCACAGACGTACGCAGGGGTTCAGATGCATTAACCCTTCACAATCAAATCTAGAGTTTTCCTGGAATGTGGAACCCAAACTCCTGGGGTTTCACCCTCTACCCTACCTTGCTGATTATAGTGCACTTCTGTATGGCTTTCAGGCCCTGGGCCAGTGTCCTACAAATGACATCTCCCCAGAGTCCTGGAGGAGACAAGGCGGAGTTCCCGGATCGGGGAGGAACCCACCAGTGAGCGGGAGAAGCGCTCAGGAGCCTTTCCAAGCCCAAACTTCTCACCTGAAGCGCTGACCACTGAACTAGGGGAGGGGCCCGCAGGCCAAGGGAGCACGGACAGTGGGGCCGTGAGCGCCAAAGGGCCTCTCCGTCCTCCCTAACGTCTCCGTGAAACAGCAGCGCTGGGGCCGAGAAGCTATGCTCACGCTGGGGAGGGAGGCTCGGTGGCGGCCGGTTTCAGTGAAGCTGCCGCCCGCTCCACTCGCGGCCATGAGCCGAACCTCGTCTTGGTCTGCTTATGTCGGGGCAAGGGGCAGCTTTCTGAACGTGAACCACACAGAAGTCACGCAGAGGCCTTCCTGTGTTTCGATGCGTACACGCCACCGCGTGCACCTCTTACTGCCTCGACAGAGCAGTAGGACTTAACCTCCAGAGAACATCACTTCTCCAATCTTCGCAAAGACAGGCCCACGGGCTGCAGAGCTGGTATGACCTCAGTCATGCTTTCTCTCCTGTCCCTCAGCACAGGCGGCTGAGCTGAGAGCAGGGGCGTGCTGCCACGTGCTCACACCGGGTCTCCTAACGGGACGTGACGGCTGGAGCGCTGCACAGAACACTGCGGAGAGGCGCACCCAGCCCCGGTCCCAGCATCGAGCAGAAAGCCTGCTGGACTTCTCAGTCCCTTTCTCGGCTCTGTGTGGGGCCTGGAGTGTCAGGGAGGTTACGTGATCGATCGTGAACTGCACAGATCCAGGGTACGGAGGCCTTTGCCGCTGGCCCGCACGCACTGCCCACCTGCCGGGGCCCTGTGCAAGGGCCGGCCCCCCTGCCAGCAGCGATCTGCCAGTTGATGTGAGCAGGAGCCTCTGGTCCCTAAGGCCCTAGGGCATGAATTCAGAAAAAAACCACAGATGGAAGATGACATGCATGTGGAAAACGGGAAAGGCTGGGCAGAATCAAAACAAATGAGAAGGAAAAAGAAGACAAGGAATTTGTTTAGAACGGGAACCGATATGTTATAAAAAGGAACACCCCGCCCCCACTTCAGAGCCTGAGAAATCAGCTCTTCTACCTCTCAGACCTTCATCCCCACGCAGGGCTCCGTACACTGGACACCTCAACCCATGCTGACTCCCATGCACTCCCCCCGCAGGACCACCCGGGGGCCCTTGGGGCTTAGGAGGTCATGGAGGAGGGGATCAGATGCGACAAAGAAGGTGGAAGGAAATCTAGGAGGAAAAGCAAAGCTGGAAAGATCCCCTCCCTGATTACAAAAGCTGGATGATGTCCCCTGGCAACCGGCTGCATTACCGAGACCTCTGCTGCGAGAGACATCACGGTGGCCCGGGGGGGAGCATTTCCATGTTGAAGGAAACAGACATGAAACAAGCAGACAGACCAATGCGCGCACCTAGGACAGTCCCTGTGGAACTCACAGGACCTCTCCCACCCCCGAGGCGAAGGCCAGGCGTCGGCTTCCCTAGCGCTGACGAGTCCCCAAACGTGCTAAGGACAGTTCTCTCTGCGTGCGGCTCTCCGGGCAGGTAGTGCTGGAGCACACGCCTGAGGGGCTCGTCCTCCAAGAACACAAGCCCAAACCAGCAAATGGAGAGGAGAGACCAACAACATAACTAAGAGGCCAATTTTGGGTTTTTAACAATATTCACTGGAAGAGAGGAGGGAGAAAAACACAACGAAACATGAAATACGGAGCTCAGGTTGTAAGGCCCTCCCTAACACCTAGGACTTCTGGGGTGGGCTTTTGGTGTTTATCTTTCTTTTCCCCCCAAACCTGGCATCCTTTGAGTTTAGCAGATGCCACTTCCCTGTCCCATGCAAAGGCAAATGTCCCAAGCTGTCTCACTTGCTTCCTGTTCTGGCGTGCTTTCTGATCACGGCCTATCGGAAGCACGTGGTGCCGGAAAGCCAAACCTTCCCTCTCTTCCTCCTCTTCAGAAATCACTGTAACTCACAGGTGTGGTCAATTTGAACGCGACACATACAGAATATGCCTGGCCAACGTTTCCAAGAGAAAATTCAGTGAATACTTTCTCTGCTTTTAGAAACCCACTTAGTATGTTTTCTTGCACTACCGCATTCAGTAAGTTTAAATTACTCCGTGGCCTGGTGCCTAGCTGTCTGATGCACCCTGCACTAGTCCTAAAAGGGAAAACATGAACCCCTGATCCTGGCCAGTTCCCTAGGGACTGTACAATAAGTTAGAAGCAGCAGTAACACTACCACCAGCAATTAAAAAACAAAATAACCAAAAATAACAAAATAAGGAAACGCTGTAGCAAGTACAGTGGCCTTGGCAGAGCGAGCGAGCAGGCTGGGGGGTTACATACCTCCTGGAGTTTGGGGCAAGGAAAAGGAGAGCCAAAATCATGGAAACATACAAATGAGGGAGAAAAGAAAATTAAAACAAAGAAATTAAACCAAACTCCTTAATCTTAAAGTGCAATGTATTAGTCATTCCCATCTGCCCCGGGGGAGCCAAACATAAAATCACTAAACGGGCAACTGCCACTGCTGGCACGTGAACGGGGAAGCCTGTTTCACCTGCCACATGCCACCCGGGGAGGGTGGGCTCTGCAGCACTCCCGGAAGCCTGGCCCCGAAGATGCCGCAGAGCTGGGCTCACAAAGCTAAGGTTTATTAGTCTATCCGGAATCCAGAGCTAAGAGAGGAAAACGGGGGGGAAATTTAATGTCTTCCTGCAGATGGCTGTCACTTTTTAAGATGTGTGTAGGAATGCACACACATATTCCCATGAATGCATACGTACATATGTGTGCACACAGAATACACACTCTTACACGGACACACACACACAGCTGCAGAGGCCGGAAGCCTGCCTTCTGCAGCACGTGGGTACACAGGGGTGATCCTAAGTGGCTACGATGAAAACACGGTAGAACGAGTTAGGGGTTTAGGGGAACTTTAGAAAAGGCAATGCAATGACCTAAAAGTAAGTCCCACATTTTGCTAATTTTTTTTCCTTTTAAAAATACGGGATGCCTCATGAATGTACATGTCATCCCGGCACAAGAGCCAAGATCATCTCTGCACTGGTCTAATTTTAGCATCTGGGCTGTCAAAGCTAACACTCAGCATTAGCATTTAAACAAATTTCACTGGAGGGGAGGTAAATCCAAGCTTGGATGTACTTTTTAAATTTCTAGTCGTTTTCCTTTTAGCTCCATCCACTTGGCAGGAAAGGTGCAGGGCAAGATGGCTGTCTCTGAGGTTAGCAACTGTTTTCAAGGATTCTTTTGGCTTAAAGACCTGAGAAATGTTGACCAACTCAAGAGGGGAGTCAAACCTCCAACTGGGAAGTGGTGCTTTAAGGAGAATTTATGAAGGAGTCCTTATATGGAAACACGAGGACTTGGGATACGCTGTTAAAAGGACATGCATCCTACTGCTACCTGAACTTATTTAAAAAGACTCCATTTCAGCACTTCCCAGAGGTGTCAGTCATCGCCAAGAGAGGGGTGACTTCTAACTGCACCAGGGCTGGCAGCTGACACGGTAGCAGGCGGTGACCCCCACGAGCACCCGGGTGATGAGGGAACCTGTGCATCAAAAGGCCAAGGCCGAAGAAAAACAGAGGACCGTATCCTCTCAGGGCCAAAAAAAAGTGCCGATGATGGCCAGGGGCTCTCCCTGTGCTCTGGAACAATTACTGAAATAACCACATGTGGGCACAAACGTCATGAAAACCCTACTTTTCCTTTCGGTCACTCTCTCACCTCTAGGCATGACCGCAAGTCTAAGCAAGTAAGCTCACTTTTGGCCAAGGGAAGAGGAACACTTTTTAAAAATCTTTCTAAACGAGCAGAATCGTGGAAGTGGCTAATCTGGGTTGGCAGGGAGGTTTCGGGGGGGTGGGGGACCGCTGCCCGGGGATGAGTGAGAGCGCCGAGGGTCGCGGTGCAGCCAAGGGCTGGGGTTTGCCATGCACGCTGCCCGTGGGGAGCCGGATGCAGAGGTGGTGATGACGCGCTGGGGTGGGGGGGGAGGCGGGAGCGCCAGCTACGAGCCTGTGTGATGGGAAGTAGAGAGATGGACATGGCTGGCCACCCTCCCGGGGACCAAGCGGGCAGAGAAAGGAAAAGGACCAGGTTCTCCAGGGATTGGCTTGACACAAAACCCGGCCAATCGATTCCAGGGTAAACACGTGGCGTGCAAACCCACGGGAGCACATTGGTGCAGGGTGAGTCCGCACCCAGCGGGTAGCCCTACGTCCCGCGGGGGGGCACTGACCACATGCTCCTTTCCGGAGGCGGGTCTCGTTAAATGCCAGGAGCTCACACCACCGTCTCGCCGCAGCGCCTGTCGCCTCCCCCCCACCTTCTCGCAGCACGTGCGTGTGCACGAGCACGTACACACCCCTTCTCTCAGTGTCTGTACCGGGAGCCCCGACCCAGAGCACGGTACTCACCGAGTTTCAATAGCCAGCCTTCCCGGTCTGGGTTGAAGAACGTGTGAGTGAGGTCATTCCCATCATCCTCTGGGATTTTAAAAGGCTCGTTTTTTATGCTCTCATACAGATTCTGGGATAAAAGATGACACTGCATGTCTCTGGTTCTACAAACATCTCTGCGCCCTCCCCCGTCCTCTTGTTCATTCATTGAGCGTGGGTTATGTGCCGCGCCTTTGTCGGGCACCGAGAACAGAAGAACATGGCGAATTCTGCCTTCAGGCCGCTCGCAGACACAAAAATCAATAAGGTGCCTGAAGGATACTTGAGAAAGAAAAGAAGGCAGCCTAACTTGCACTCGCGCTTTCAGTTTCAGACTTCTAAACCCCTCCCCTCCCGATCCCCTCGCTCGCCTCACGACCCATTGCGTGCTAGGAATCGCAGTTAAAGGAGTTTTATGAGCGGACGCTCGGCGGAGCACCGGTCTCTGGGCTTCGAGTGGGCTCACCCGGAGCAGCTCCTCGGGCAGGTCCCCCCCGTCGTTGATGCCGCGGTTCATGGCGATGAACCTCTCCACGGTGGGCTTGTCTTTGACGTTGGGGTTGTGCAGGCTGGTGTTCAACATGATGATGGCGAACGAGAGGACGTAACAAGTATCTAAAGAGAAAAGCAGCAAGAGAATCAGAAACACCCCCCGGAAGGACCACAAACGTCCAATGCAATCAAGACCAGCGGCCGCGCAGTCAGAAGGAGGAGACGACCGCACGCCTGGACGCCGTCTAACGGAAGCTCTACACCGCGACCTGAAAACAGCCAGGCACCGAGAAGCGCGTCAAGCATCCAAGACTGAAAACGGATTATTTTCCAGATTGCAAAAGGAGACCACAGATGCCGCACCGCAATCTGAAAAACAACACGATGTATAAAAGAGAAAATACAAAATACCTATGACACCACTGCCCGGCAACAACATATTTTGCTTTTATCATTACACAAGTGGGCCCGGGGCAGCGTATCACAAAGGGGGCTCACAGATGCACCCTCTTAACAAAACTGGAATCTAAACAGAGACAGAGCTTTGAATCCTGCTTTCCTGCTGCTCTTGTTAGCATTCTCCCCATGCCAATAAAGCCTCTTTTCAAACGCGTACTTTTTATGTTTTTAGTTCTTGCACGAAACTGAAGGATGGCAGACCCGCGGAGCGCCGCGCTTCCGCTGCACACTCGCTCGAGAACATTACACGCCGCCCCGCGCCCAGCCCCACAGACGCGCTCCCCACCGGTCACGGCCGGTTACAGTGTCCCCGCACTTCGACGCTGTACTTATCAAACTTGCAGTTACAAATGGGCCACAGAGACGCAGAACACGATTTTTAATAGGTGCACATTGCCTGCCTCTCAGCTACCACGACGTCCATTCCCACCCCTCGCTCCTACTCCCTGGCCTTCTGGATCACTCCCGACTCTTCGCTACGCCAGCTACCATTTAAATCAACGTTCTCGGCATGAACCCAGGTCCTGTTGTTTTGGAAACTACCTAGTGCCAGGAAAGACGCCCGCAGGAAGTGCTGGCCAGCGGCGGGGCCTGCGGCCACCCTACCTGTGGACTGGAACACGCCGTGGTTGCACTGGCAGTAGCGCTGTGCGAACGCCTCCATCATCCGGTCGATCTTCTGGGCCTCTCCCGGTAGCCGGAAGCTCCACAGGAACTGCCTGAGTGGGGAGGACAGGCGTGTCACTGGGTGGGGGCTCGGGGACACCACTCCCTTCTCTGGGAACAGGTGCGGCATTTCCCATGGGTTTTAGTAAAAAGGGGTGAAAGGGGACCCACTGGGCCGGGGCTTCTGCTCCTGCAGCTCTGAGCAGGTGCGAGCTTACAGTTCTACACCACGGTTCTCTTAGTCAAAAGTACAGTATTGAAGAAAATGTGAAAAATTAAGATTTTCCTATATAAGAGAATGGCTCTCCTCCTCAGACCAACACACAAGACTGAGAGAGAAATAATGCTCAGGCTAATGAGTGCCCGTCTCCAGAAAACAAGATGAGGCAGTGGAAAAAGAGAAGATTTTCTATCAGCGGTTTCACAGCTGATCCGCTTAAGTCCAAGAGAGACCCGTGACCAACAGGTCTCACCGTGCATCACTCTCAGTTGATGCTGTTGACACCCCTGGCAGCGAGGTCACCGAAGGGCGATGTCTCAGAAGATTTTGTAAAAAAATGGGGGCACCCAGAGGGTTCAGTCGGCATCTTGGTTTTGGCTCATAAGCTGGAGCCCACTTAGGGCTGCATACCCAGCGTGGAGTCTGCTTGGGATTCTCACCCCCTCTCCCTTAACACTCCCCAGCCTTTGCACGTGTGTGTGTGTGTGTGTGTGTGTGTCTGTGCACGTGTGTGTGCACATCTCTGTACTCTCTCAAATAAATCTTTAAAAAAAAGACAACAAAAATGAAAATTTACTCTCTAAGATGAAGTGAACAGCTACTGACTTCCTATTCTAGGGTAGGGGATTCAAGCGTTTTCTACACTGAAAATTGGAAAAAATTTCAAAATATAAACATTCACCAATTTCCCAGTGAAATTTCCCAAATGAAAGACCTGAGGAGGAGTTGTGTAGAATTTGTCTTCAGGACGTGCTGTCATTCTGTTCTCTTTAACCAACCAATCCTCTCGGCCATGGGTTCTTCGGGATGTCCGAGAGAGCCCTCGAAACATCCTTCCATCAAAACGCCACACAGGACAGACATGGCATCGGAGACCTGCCTCTCCCACCTTCCAGAGCACCCTCCCCAAACGCACTCACCGTAGCGCCTGGACGAGGTTAAGGTCAGTGAACTCATGCAACTCCACAAATGCATGAAGAACCTGGATATTAAACTCGTCTCTAACAGGAAAAACAAAAGACGGGGGTGGGGAGCGGAAGTCAGACCCCGAGCCTGAGAACCCTCACCGTCCAGCCCCAGCCAGGCACTTTCCACGCTGAGTCCCGTGGTCCCGCAGGCTCCACACACAGCAAGGAAGAGGCCCACATCCCTCTGTCCCCGCACCTCCAGAACACCAGCCACTGTGCCGCAGAACTCAGCAGCCTCAGGACAGAACTCCCCCTGGGGACTTGAGCATGCCGGAGCTCCTGACCAGCCCGCTCTGCCCCTGGTGTCTGGCGAGGCCTCACCTCTCCCCCAGGTAGTCGCCGATGGCGGTCTTGTTGAGCCCCTCCCCTTTGTACAAGAACTGGGCGATGTCCTCACAAGTGTTCTTCAGCAGGTCATTCTCTATTAAGAACTGGATCCCCTAGAAGAGACAAGGATGCCGATGACACTCGCCCTGGAAACCTCCAGAACAGAGGGAAAGGGCAGAGGAAGAACGGGTGTCGGTGCTCTGCACACACAGGAAGGATCAACGGACACAAAGGGTCAGGGGAGCCCGAGCTGAGGAGCCGGGGCTGAGGACGTGAGGAGGGGTCGTGTGCTCTATGGAAGGGCAGGAAGCCGTGACGGACGGTGCCGGGCTCTGAGCGCCGCAACGACCCCATCGTGGAGCCCGAGGACACCGGCGGAACCCTCTCACTCACCTTTTTAGGGTCCATGTTAAATTTCTTCCTGCCCATGGCTACCTGTTTATTCCTCTGCATGTTTTTCCTGTAAAACAACCCCGGAGCCAACGTTAGTCCTCCAGCCGTCGAGAGGCTTGGAAAGACGAATGTCACTGCACCCACGGACTTGCTGGGGGGTCTGGAAAGCGCTATCAGGAGAGGACGGGCGTACGTAGGTCTACGTGCGGAAGGTCAGCTGAAATCCTGACCCCAGCCCCATGTCCATTTGTTCCTTCTATGCTAGGGCTTTTCTTTCAACGTGATTTTTCCAAAAAAATCTTTATCGAGGTATCACGTACGTATCACACAATATACGCATCTTACGGGTACATCTGAACGATTTCTAGTGAGCTGACAAAGCTGTGCGGCCCTCACCATGACCGGGTGTAGAACACTCTACCACCCAGCGAGGCTGTGCTGCGTGAGCGAATGGCCCTGTGCCCGCCGGCCGGCTCACCCGCAGCTGCAGCTGGGGCCAGGCGAAGCGACGGTGTCTTAAGCGCTGCGGCAGGAGCCTTGCCCCAGGTTCACCTTCACCTCTCGCCAGTGACCACCTAGGCGCTCCGCCGCCGGCCACAGCACAGGGCATGCGGCACAGGACGAGAAGGGGCCACGCCGCTCGCCAACGCCAGGGACCCCAGGCCCACTCTTCACTCTGGGCATCTCCTTGTCACGGACTTGCACTGTTCTCTGCACAGACATTCTGGGCACCAGTCCTCTTTCAGACACGCCACGGCAAACGTTTCTCCTTGTCTGTGGCTCATCTGTTCCTTTTCATGGTATCTTTAAGAGCTTAAGTTTTAAATTTTGATAGGCTCCAATGTATCCACTGCTTTAAAGCTACAATTTTTTAAAATGTGAAGTTAAGAAAGCTATCATCCGGGGCACCTGGGTGGCTCAGTGGGTTAAGCCTCTGCCCTCAGCTCAGGTCGTGATCTCAGGGTCCTGGGATCGAGACCCGCATGGGGCTCCCTGCTCAGCGGAAAGCCTCCTTTCCCCGCCCCCCTGCCTACCTCTTTGCCTACTTGTGATCTCTGTCTGTTGAATAAATAAATAAAATCTTAAAAAAAAGAAAGAAAGAAAGAAAGCTATCATCCCAAACTGACAGCACAGAGCCCGGAAGTGAAAACGGGGGGTTCTCGAGAGACCCGCGCTTCGCTCGTCTCTAATGGCACCGCCCGCACACACTTGAAATAACAAACGCCAACGGTCTTAGGAAGCCAGACAGGGGACTTAGGCTTAGAAAAATACAGACATGTAGTGAGTTAGAGACAGCCCAGTTAGTGCATTAAGTACTTAGAAACCGGTCTGGGAAGCCCATTCAAAACTAAACTCTGGAGGTCGCTGACGCTTCGTGCCGTCACCCTGCAAACAGCCCTCGTCGGGTTGCACTAGGATACCCACGTCCATGCTCTGCTCCCAAGCGTCAGGGAGGCCCCCTGGGGCACCCGCACACAGCTGGGCGCTCCAACCTTTGGAAACGGTGCAAGTGGCATTAAGCTTTTCCGGGACTCAAAGAAAAGCACAAACTCTAAATGCAAACACAGTGGACAGCAGAGGGAAGGAACACCAGTTCAGAGAGTCCCTTAAGGGCTGTTTCCGGTTTGGGGGCCTTTGGAGTTCTCTGGCTCAGTGTCTGCCATGATGTGAAAGGCTGTCACCTGTCAGAATCCCTGCACTGAACAGGGGGAACAGAAAACATGGGGACGCATGCGCTTGCCGGGGACCGAAGGCAGAAAGTGCCCCCTCCCTTATGTAGGCCACAAGCACAGGCCGGGTGCTCGCTGAGGCTGTGGCCACAACACCCAGTGGCCGGCTGGACAGACTCACCTTTCTTCTGTGGACCCGAGGTTTTCAATTTCATTAGCTACCTCTGCTATCTCATCCTTGAGCCTCTACAAAACAGACAGGTCAGAATTAGCAGGAGGGGCCGACGCCAGAGAGAAGAGCCCCTCTAACAGCTCACAGAACTCTCTCCAACCACAAACAAGACAAAATAAGCCAAATGAGATAAAATAAGACAAACCAGGGGAAAAAAATCTTTAACATTTGGAAAATCCATCTATTCGACAAATACGTGTTGAGCTCCTACCAGATGGTACACATTCCAGGGAATACGGAGGTGGAAGAGACCACTCCTCACCTCCAGGAGTTCACTGTCTAGGGAAGCTTATCATCACAGACGCTGCGTAAAATACGTACTTCTCCCCTGAAAGGGGCTGCCTCGATACAGTCTATCAGATCTGCGGCCACGACGCGACTGTGTCTGCAGGCTCAGGACGAAGGGGCCCCACGCCCAGCCTGTCGGGCCAGCGGCGCTGGGGCCCGGCTAACACTGCCGCCCAGCGGCGGGCCACGGGAATGTCCACCCGAGCTCCCGCCTCTCCGCCCCCGCCCCTTTCATGGGTAACCCCACACAGTCCCAGCGAAGGGGGCTTCAAGTGAAGAACTGCTAAGACTTCTGAGGAGAAGGGAGTTGGGGGAAACCGGAGGGGGAGATGAACCATGAGAGACTACGGACTCTGAAAAACAATCTGAGGGTTTTGAAGGGGCGGGGAGTGGGAGGTTGGGGGAACCAGGTGCTGGGTATTAAGGAGGGCACGGATTGCATGGAGCACTGGGTGTGGTGCATAAACAATGAATTCTAGTACACTGAAGAGTAATTAAAAAAATTAAAAATTAAAAAAAAGAAAGACTTCCAAGCATTTAGCAGTGAGACAGGGATCAAAGAATTAATGCAAATGATCAAATTCTACTGAAGTCAACACCGGAGCAAGTCTTTCCTTTGCACACTCTGCAGCTCTGGGGTTCCAGGGCATGTCCCCTCCCTCCCCTTCCCACCCCCGAAAGCCCAAAGGCTTTGCAAAGAATTCTACAAGAATAACATCTACTGCACCAAGGGCTAAAATAATCCAACTAATGGCTTCTATGACTTATGTCCTACAAAGCTTCACGGTTACGCAAAGGATCTTCGAAACATGGATGAAACCATGCTTGCGGCTGAAGTACCTCGCGGGGCACGGGGCCTCGTTTAACCCTGACAGCAGCCTACCAACAGGTGCTTTCGTGCCCATCTCACAGCGGAAGAAACTGAAGTTCAAAGAATCCTTTCATCTGAGATCGCTCGTCCAGGAAGAGGCAGCGTCAGGACGGGACGTGGGTCTAGCTTAGCCCAAAGTCCATGTTCCAAGCACCCGAGCCCTCACCCATGCCCCCCTCGGCAGTGAGAAGCCCGCATGGGAGTCAGGGGGCCTAGGATCCCCTGGTTCTGGCAACCGAGCAGGCGGGTGAGGCTTTACAAACCACCTAAGCCAGGCCTCCCTCTTCTCACCGGGAAAACCAAGGTGATTGTGGTTGTGGGTCACTACGCTCTGCTCAGAGCTGGGGCTGGGAGGGGGGCTGGTGTCAACTCAAAGATGTCATGAGGAGACCTTTGTAAAGGACACCTGTCACACCACACGCGTCACCGCCGTGACCTCCTACCTGAATGTCGGCCAGCAGCTCCTGCTTTCTCCGCCGGATGTTCTCCAGCTCCTGGCGCTCCTCTGCGGTCAGGTCACTGGGAACTACAAGAAAGGACGGAAATGTTACTAGGAAAGCTTTATTTCACCAAAAATAAACAGACTCCAGAGACCACAAAAGGACAAGGATGTCACGGAAGAAACCAGAAGCCCGTTTTGGAAATGGGGACAGCTCTGGCTCCCATTCTCCCTCAGCTTCCCTGAAGGAAGACAGCACCCTGCTCACAGAGAAAAAGCTCGCTGGAGAGCGCTTGCCATGGAAACGAGAGAGAAAAGGCCGCCTGAGGTCAGATGAGGTCGGCCGGGGATAAAAGGGGACTGTCCGCTGAGCCCTGGCCATCTTCAGCCCTGTCAGCGGGGACGCTTCAGGCCCCCGTGAACCCGTCTCTTGAGGCCTCGGCCCCCTCGTGGACCTCCCCAGCGACCCGGAACCACTTCTGCGACTCCCTGAAGTGGGGAGGGGGTGGCCCCTGCACAACAACATGAACACTTCTGTGCCATTCGGGGACAGGGAGGGGACAGACCAACCCGCACAGAGGGAAAAAGCCCAGAAGGATGTAGCCCAGCCGAGTGTCTGCTTGGCTCTGAGACTTTGCTCTCGGCCTTACGTGCTCTCCTGAGCCCATCCAGAGAACACAGTCACTGAATTCCCGTCACAGGACACGTCCCCTCCGAGGCCACAGCTCCTCACCTCCGGGAGCAGGGGCTTGGGACAGCAGCCCCTCGGAGGACCCTCTGAACGTACTGGGGAGAGCCCCGCGGTCAGAGGGGACACAAGCCCTCGGGTCAGGAAACCCTTGGCTCAAATCCCGCCTGCGACCGCCGCGCATGGCTGCCCGCCCGGCCCGCGTCACGGCCCCGCGCTCGGCGGGCTGCGCGTGGACGGAGGCCACCCGAGGAGGCGCCCAGAGCCCGCCTGGCGCTCCGCGGAAGCTGGAGAGCGTCGGCGACCGCGAACAGCTCCCAGCTGGATGGAGGGGCTGCAGGCGGGCGCTTCCAGACGGGGCTGGCGCCGGCACGAGTCGGAACCGCGGCGACGGAGCCCGTGACACGCGACCAGGCCCGCGTGAGGACCGCGTGCGATCCACGCCACAGCTCGTGCGCGAGGTACAAATGCCCCCGCAGTGCATTTTACATCGACCGCATGCGGAACTCATTACTTGAGTAAAATACACTATTTCAACCGCTCCACGTGGGCTACATACAGAAAGTAACGCTGCGTTTGTGGCTCAGACTACATCTGCGGCAACAGCGCGGAGCAGGGACAGCGGCTCTGCCTGAAAGCACAGGACCCACAACTGTGTTTCTGCGACTGAGACACTACTGCAGTCACAGCCACCCACTTTCCCCAAACAGTTCATACAAATCATGGAAGACAACAAGAGAGGGCAGAAGTGACAAAGATGATGTGTAGAGCACAGGTCGACTACCTCCATAAGATAAGCTGGCTTTTTTTTTTAAAGCAGGCTGCAGGGGCGCCTGGGTGGCTCAGTGGGTTAAAACCTCTGCCTTCGGCTCAGGTCATAATCCCAGAGTCCTGGGATCGATCCCCGCATCGGGCTCTCTGCTCAGCGGGGAGCCTGCTTCCTCCTCTCTCTCTGCCTGCCTCTCTGCCTACTTGTGATCTCTGTCTGTCAAATAAATAAATAAAAATCTTTAAAAAATAAAAAAAAAATAAAAAATAAAAAAATAAAGCAGGCTGCACACCCAGCATGGAGCCCAACGTGGGGCTTCAACCCACAACCCTGAGATCAAGACCTGAGCTGAGATCAAGAGTTGGACGTTCAACCAAAAGAGCCACCCAGGTGCCCCCAACTTTTCCTTTACGCAGAGTCCCCTGACCCTTCTCTAGAAAAGTGTCTTTTACACTTCCCCAAGACACACCAAAACATGCATTTGCTATCACGGCCTGATCTCCATACACAACAGTACCAAAAATGTACCTTCTTCATGGGACAGCCACTGGCATTTTCTATCCTTTTACCCTTCGTTTTCTTCACAGTGGCTGGGATGGCACAGCCTAACGCACCAAGTCCCACAGCAAGAGGCACCAATGTCGGAGGCTAGAGGGTTCCGGCAGATGACGGAAATCCAGCCCAGGTCACCTTCCGAGAGTGGCCTCGCTGCATCCCTGGAACTCCAGGGAACGCTCACCAGAGCCGCCTGAGCAGCGGGACCCGGGACGCGTCCGCTCGGGGCGGGGCGCACGCCGCTCTGGAGCAGGAGACTCTACGGACACGTGCTCCGTTCTCGAGAAAAGCACATTTGAAGCAGGGCACTCTAGTTTCTCTCCATCTCACAGAGCAGACTTTGTACCCCATGAAGACTGGAGGATCCCTTTAAGAAATAATTTCCTGAGGTTCTAGAAGACAAATATTCTTCTAACATAACATGGTTTCGGACATTTGAGGCAACAGTTCATTTGTAATAGCTAGTCCACGGGGGAGAATAACCAGGCTGCGGTTCTGAAGCTACACGACGGTGCAATCAGATCATCGCGTCCCTACCCAAGCAGAGAGGCAAGACTACGGCCCTCGGACGAGGCTGATGAAAAACAGACCCGGCATGTAGAAAATGTGCATCTCAAGACTTGCTGTGCGCCCGGAGAAGCCAGTGTTTCTCCTTCCAGAGCGGAAAATCTCTGCGGTTGCTTTCTTTCCAGAACCTCACACTCACCCGGTCCTGGTTAGCCTTCGTGCATGACCACTCTTCGGGAAGGTCACCATCTAGCCTCTGGGGCACCGATTCAGAACCTGCTGCTGATCCTGCCCCTGCCAGCACACCATCTTGGAAATAGTAAAGGAATTTTTTAAAAGCTATAAACCTCCAACACCAAAGAGTCATGGAGAGGGGACTATGGCAGAAGAGGTTTCAACAAACTTCTGGGACAGAGAGCAGAGTGCCAACTCCTCCTTCCAGGGGCCGCGGTGGCCTGTCCTGGCCGGGTCTGCAGAGCCCGGCACAGTGCCTGACAGAGCACAGGCTGCAGATGTCCGCACCCCCCGGCAGAACACAACCCCGGAGCAAGCAGCTGAGCCGGGAGACCGGGCACTGCCCTTCTGGCGAAGCTGGGTCCCGCCAACCAGACGAAAGCAGGGCCTCGATGCACACGAGGCCCGCCGCGCACACGGAGCGCCCACTCGACCTTCTGCCGCCGCGTCTTACACCACAGAGACGGTGGGACCTGCAGCCCAGATGAGCACCAGCAAGGCAGGGAACAGAAAACCCATCCTGGAGCCGAACAAAAGGAAACTTCAAAAGAACAGAAAACTCTGAAAAAGGGACAGTTAAACAATACGCTCCTGGAAATTAAACCTATTTTTGTCCCCCAGCTTCCTCCCATCAAAAAGGGGCTAAAAGATGGGGGGGGGGCACGTGCAGAACTAAGAGCAAAGAGACCTGAAGACAGAAGCAGAGATGGGCTCACTCGGGGAGACACTCACTGTAAAAATCCCCAAGTCAGAGGATTCGAGATATCCTAAACCTCCATGAGCAGGAAGGGGAGGAGGTGGCCGGTGTGACAGTGGGAGACAGAGGAGGGGCTTTCGAGGGTCTAAATAAAAATGACTTTGACCCTAGAATTAATTCGCAGTCGATGTGGAAGACAAAACAGGATCATTTCAGACACAGGAGAGCTCCTTCGGGAGGAGGAAGACGTGCCCACCAGGACGGGGCAGGAGCCCAAGGGAGCGCGTGTGCACGTGTGCACGCTCTCGTGCGTGGACGGGAAGGTGACCAGCGGCCGGCAAGCAGCCCCCCCCAGAGAAGGGACGGGAAGACCACCGAGAAGCATTTCTAAGATGTGGAGGCACCACGGGGCCTTCTCTCAACGAACAAAGAGGATCCCGGACACAGAGCAACCATGAAGGGGATCGTGGGCGGCCACAGCGGGCAGTGTTCAGGGGAGGCGAGGAAGCAGAGTCCTCTGGGCCTCCTCGCCGGGGGCAGCTCCTGAGAGAGCGCCAGGCCGAGCAGCAAGTACATCCGCGTGGCCGTGAGCAAACAGCCTCTCAGCCTCCGGAGTCGAACCGAAGACGCGGCCTAAAGGCGCCCGCAATCACGCATTATCGGTCGTCAGGCCAGAGCGAGGGGGTGGGGGGAAGGCAAGGCGGGTCCCCACGGCACCTGCTTACAAAACCAGGGACAGAGCTAACAGATCAACGAACAAGAAAATAAAGCTGCAAATAAATGAAGTTGTAAATATGTGTATGCAAGTCCCATAAGTGGAAACAAAGGAACCAAACACTGAGGAACCATCCAGAATGGACAGCGAGAGAGCGGAGAGAACGATGTGCAGTGGGAGAGGTTGCGGGACCATCTCTGACTTTGATAAACCCGTCAGTGGGATGAGAACATTAACACGCACTTGGCGGCACCTACCAGAAGAAAACAGCCGGAAAAAGTGAATGACTAGCGGCTGCTTCTGGGGAGTGGGTCTGCGAATAGAGAGGTGGGTCCTATGAGCTCCTAAATACTGGCTCAAAAAAATACATGTAGGCACTACTGCATTTTAAAAAAGATTTTATTTACTTTTTTGAGAGAGAGTGCGCACAAGAAAGCAGAGGTGGGGGCGGGCAGAGGGAGAGGGAGAAGCAGGCTCCCCACTGACAGGGACCCCCCCCACCCCAGGACCCCAGGATCATGACCTGAGCTACCCAGGTAACCCAATACTCCTGCACTATTAAAATGAAAACTTTGTAAAAACATTCGTCTGGGGTCCCCAGAGAAGATAGGCCTTCTGCGGCCCGAGGTCAGAAGGGACCCGCACCGCAGCAGAATGAACAAGACGTGTTCGCGCGTGCACCGACCTCCCGACACCAGCCGCAGGATCCCACTGCCCACCGCGTGCCAGCCTGAGCCGCCTGCGGGCATGGCGCTGCCTGCTTTCGGGTTCAGCAAATCACCTGAGAACTTCCACAGAAGGGCTGGTTTGCATCTCATCTGTCTCACGCAGTTCTCCCCGCGACCAGGAGAAAACCCAGCACCCCAACCCACGTGCCTCCCGCACCGAAACTCATCAAGGGCAGGTCACCTCCTCACTTCAAGCCCTGGTGCACACACTGCCCAGGAGGAAAGTCAAGGCCATGGAGAAAATGCTTCCCTTCACTTAACAGCAGAGAGGATCCAAACCATGGCTGGGGAGGGAGGGGGTGGGTGACCCCCAGGATGGGGCAGGCCACGCCAGGGCAGGAAGGCAAGGCAGAGTCGCGCACGTCCCACACCCCACGTGCCTGGAAAAGCAGCCTGGGCCCCAGCGAGGGCACGTACCAGGGCCGTGGCTTTCCCTCGAAGCCATGAGGGTTAAACAGAAAAGATCCGCTGACGGGCCAGATGGCAGAGAAACAAACAACTCCTCCCTCCCCCCGACTGCCACGTGGCTGCAGCATGCTTCTGTGCCAGCAAGACGGCTAAGCCCCCTTCTCTCAAAAAGAATGGCAACCAGTGAGGCAGCAGCCCGAGCACAAAAGATGGGGGGCAGAGCGCCTGGGGGTCTAGAGGCCTCCCGAACAACACACTCCTGCGAAGGTTAATTTACAAGGTGTCCCCCTTCCAGCAAGGGGGCCAGTGTAGGATGGGCCCTCCCCAGTCCCTTGCGGGGTTCCAATTCAATGCAGGGGATTAAAGTGTGGACAACAAGGGACCATTGTGCTCAGCTGTGAATAGAAAACCCACACGAGGGAAGCTTCCATTTATTTCTTTATTTAAATGTTGCTCTGCAGATTTTACCAGTCGGCAGAGCCCCAGAGCTGCAATGTGCTCCATCCAGCACACACAAAGGAGGACTGTCTTAAAGGGACAGCTCCCATAAACAAGCACACGGCCGCAATCCCGCTAGGCTCGGCGGCTCCCCCTCCGCAGCTCCCCCCTCTGCAGGCAGGAGCAGGTGCCCAGCGATCGCCATGAAGTCCAACCAAGAAAGCAATTCTTCTGAGAGCAGTTTCTGCTCAGCAGGAGCACAGGCGGCCGCGGGCCAACACAGACCACTCTGTCCTACATCCCTGGCAGTGTTAAAGGTGTGCTTCGGGACGGAGACGCCACTCACGGAGGTCCTCCGGCGACACCAGATCCCTCTGCCTGGCTCTAAAACAAGCCACTCGCCTTGTTTTTCCAACCGTGACCATCAGCCGTCGCCTTCTTATATATAGCCCCTGCCTTTCAGTGGATAAGAGGGGTCCAAATTTAAACCAGCACAGCAGGGAAATGTTTTAAGGGAGGCCAAGAATCTAGAAAGGTTCTTCTTAAACCCCATGCCT
This sequence comes from Pteronura brasiliensis, assembly GCA_004024605.1. Taxonomy (NCBI): domain Eukaryota; kingdom Metazoa; phylum Chordata; class Mammalia; order Carnivora; family Mustelidae; genus Pteronura; species Pteronura brasiliensis. Next base: position 108,966 of record PJEN01000681.1, read on the forward strand.
GGAGAAGGTAAACAGGCAGGAGAGAACACCCTAGACCAAGTTCCCACCCAGGCTAGGGAGGGCATCGGTGTGTCTGGACACTCTCCGGGACCAGAGGTACCCGCTGGTGTAAGCAGGGCCAAGCCTTCGCAGATCTGTGTGTTTTAGGAGACTGAAAATACACAGCCTCAGACACCCGACTGGGAGCCCCAGCCAGAACAGAGCAGTAGTGGCAAAGTATGTGCTTTCTTATACCCTCTCTAGAAAGTGCTGCCAGCTCTAGAGAGAACCCAGCCACTTACAAACAGCTTCTGGGTTCGAGAGGACATATCTGGGATGCCGTCCATGGGAGTAAAGGCGGTTTCCTCCCCTCCAGAGACTTAAAGGTGGAAGGGCCTGTGTCTACCAACCTCGGACCCGTGCAGATCCTACCGGTTCGATGCCTCATGCTGCCGCACCCGATGGGCTGAGTCACCTGGTCTCCCAGCAAATCCCAGTGACTTACAATGTGAAAGACTCAAGAGATTAGAGGGAGCTCGGGCACTGGAGACCAGCATTCAACAGACTTTCACAAACCTCTCAATCCCAAGCCGACACCGGAACACCTGGGGTCAGATCTTTGCGGCAGGGATAAGGCAGCGACCCAACACACAGAGCAGCTCTCAGCAAAGAGCAACACGCGGACACGGAACACAGAAAGCTGCGATGACTAAGGAACTGCAGTGAAAGCCTCGGTCCCGAGACAGGGCCAGGCCTCAGGACGGCCGGCACACCCAGAGGGCAAGGGAGGAGGACGGACACAGCACACCCACGGGACCAGAGCTGGAACCTGGCTGCGCCGGTGAACCAGCAGGGCCGATGATCACATCAGACCTTTACAGAAAATCTGCTGACTTGGGAAAACCAATGACTCTTCCTTCCTACTAAGTCGGGACCGGGCATTCTTTCTGACCTGCATACAGTATCATTCCACGTCAAGGAGGACGGACAGACCGACACCGGCTACAACCCAGATGAACCCTGAGGACAGCAGGCTCAGTGAAAGCAGCCAGCCATAAAAGGCCACTTGCTGTAGGATTCCACCTCCCTGAGGTCCCCAGAGCAGCCAAATCCACAGACAGAGAGCAGGATGGAGGCTGCCGGGGGCCGGGGGAAGGGAGCTGGGGGGGCGGTGCTGACCGGGGACCGAGTTTCCATTTTACAAGGTGGAAACTTCTGGAGCCTGGCTGCACAGCACGGACTACCTGGAGCGCTACCGAACCGTCTGCTTACAACCATCAGTTTTATTTCGCGTGTACATCACCCTCATGAAAAGTAAACTAAACATACGGAAAGTTAATGGCAGTATCTTGACTCCCTGATTTCTGCTTACTGTGCTCCTCTCCCCCGACCGACTTACGGCATGTCTCACCACCAATTTACGGCCTAGGAGATTTTATTTTTTTAAGGTTTATTTATTTATTTCTTTTCAGGGTGGGGAGAGGGAGGGAGGAGCAGCAGAGGGAGAGACAGTCCCAAGCAGACTCCCTGCTGAGTGCAGGGCCTGATCTCATGACCCGGAGATCATGACCTGAGCTGAAACCCAAAGTCCGACCCTCAACCGAAGGAGCCACCCGGGCGGCCCTGCCTAGATTTTGAAGGAACTTGAGCACAAAACGCAACCAGGAGTGAGATGAGCACGTGGCTCACAGCTGATACTCACTCAGCACAGAGGCCAGCTTCCCTCTAGCAAACGGCCACGCGAACATTTACTAGTCCAGTTTAACTTCTCTCCACACAAAAGCCACCAAGTCTCCTACTTGGACAGATACGTTAATGATTTTACTGCCATTTTCTGCATCTTTAAGAAAAACTCTGTTCCAGGGGGGCGCCTGGGTGGCTCAGTGGGTTAAGCCTCTGCCTTTGGCTCAGGTCATGATCTCAGGGTCCTGGGATCGAGCCCCAGATCAGGCTCTCTGCTCGGCAGGGAGCCTGCTTCCTCCTCTCTCTCTGCCTGCCTCTCTGCGTACTTGTGATCTCTGTCAAATAAGGAACTTCAAAAAGAAAGAAAAAGAAAAGCTCTGTTCCCGCCTCAGTCTTGGAGCCGGGTCATTAGTCCAGAGAAGCTACCCGGGGTTGAGGGTGGGAGGAGGACCGCTGCTGGGGGCTTTCCCCTCCAGGTCATTCCGGGATCTCCGGCCAACCCCTCACCCTGCCCCAACTGGAATGGGCGGTCATCATCACGGCCCTTCTCAAATGAGAGAACAGGTATCAAGCAGCCCCACAGACGCCCAGCTGGCTCAGGTACTGCGGCAACTCGCGATGGCAGGGTTGTGAGTTCGAGCCCCATGTTGGGTGTAGAGATCACTTAGAAACAAAAGCTTTATTAAAAAATGAAAACAAACCCACACAGCCCCATAAACTTAGGGGGGGAAAGGGTATTCTGTCCTCTTACCTTACACATGGAAGTGGACTGACACATTTTATCCAGTAAGTCCTAAGACTCCAGCACTAAGCAGCCAACCAAAGGGAGATGAGGTCAAATTTCAAGGTAGTAAAAGGGACGAAATCATAAAATTGTATCCTTAAAGTTTGGTTTGGAAAAACAAAGTTAGGAGCACTTGGGTGGCTCAGTGGGTTAAGCCTCTGCTTTCGGCTCAGGTCATGATCCCAGGGTCCACTGAGCAGGGAGCCTGCTCCCCCCCGCCCCACCTGCCTCTCTGCCCACTTGTGATCTCTGTCAAATAAATAAATAAAATCTTAAAAAAAAAAAAAAAAAAAAAAAACGAAAAAGAAAAACAAAGTTAACATCTGCTTTCAATGAAAGGTAAAAACTAGAGAACAATCTAGAAACCCTCTCCACCTTTTCTCAAGCCTGACAGCGATAAGATCTGCTCCGGCTGGAGCTCTGCAGCAGGATTCTCTCAGGTTTCAGACTTCCACTCTCTGTCTGCAAGGCTGTCTTTAAAAGGATCACAGGAACGGAAAGCAGAGCTGGAACCAGCTCAACAAGGGACAACCATTTTCTTGCCTGGCCCCCTTAAGACAGAGGCAGAGTGCTCAGCTCTTGGGGAAACCCTGGGAATTCCCTACCCAACAGACAGACCAAGTCATCTGAGCTCGCCGCCCTTTCTCCTGAGGGAAGGGCTCCAGGAACACCCCAGTGCCGGATGCGGCACCCCTTCCGTGGCATAGCTGTGTGGCCACACTCCTTTCAGTCCAAAACAGAGGCTTGGGGGGGTGGTTTTAAGAGGTCAGTTTTCTCTCACTTCACCTGCTCTTAAAACCTATTTGTATGCCAGCTCTTGGCAAAACCTTCATTTTTTGGCACACTAAAATATTCTCTGTCCGTCTGATTGCTGGAACGGACCCCTAGGATCCAATGAAATGTGCAATTCCAACTCCTTTCCTGGGCGTACTGCTGGGAGGAGGGCTACCCACTCCCAGGAGTGGATCCAAAGTCCTCAGAGGCACGCAAAGCTCACGGGCTGGGTCCAGAGGGGAGAGGATCGCCCTGCATCCGTCCATCTCTTCCTGCTGTCCTGTTTCTCACCTCGCCGAACCGGGGCCACCAAAATTGGCCATCAGCTTGCTCCTGAACCTCAGGCCTAGAAAAAACCACACCGAATACTGGAACATCTACCCCAAGAAGCCAGTGGAAAAACCCTAGGAGGAGAGAACACGCAGAACCCCGAGGCGGTCACGCAGAGACGGCCGCGTGTGCAGCACATCACGGGCTCTGCTGCCAGGAGGGGGAGGCCCGCAGCGGAGCCCACCCGAGCGGACCGCACACTTGGCATGACGCCCCGCCCGCCGAGCTCACGCGCCACCGCCCGGCCTCTTACCCAAGGCGAGTCCCCTCTCCGGCAGCCCCCGCGGCCCCCGTCAAAGCCTGGGCCGCTCGCCGCTCTGCGCTTCAGAGGCCATGGCGGGCCGGCACGGCGGCCCCACGGCGCCAGACTCCCGGGAGCTCCCGCGGCCCCCGGAGGACGGAGGGACGGAGCCAGCACGGCATGCGCGCCGGCACGGCCAGGGCAGGGAGGCGGCCCGGGAACAAAAGCCGAGTGGAAACCGAGGACGGAGAGGGAGCCGGTGCCGGCGGGGAAGGCTGGTGGGGACAGAGACGGCCGCGGAGCTGCCGCCCGGCTGACACTTGGCGTGTGTGCTCAGCCCCTGGCGGCGTACTTCCATGAGCGCGGCTGCAGCCGGCCCCTCCTACCACCCCCACGCGGCCTCCTGGGGGAGGGGTGCGGATCGCGCGCAGGCTGCACTTGCTTCTCTCTGCCCCAGAAGCAGAGGCTGATGGCTGCTTCACTGGGAGGAGGTTAACCCTTCCCTGAGGTGCCCTCTCGTTACTGAGCGGATGGACGAGGGGGCAGACCCGCGGGGCGGGGCGGGGCGGGGCGGGGGGAGGCTGTTCCGTCACACTCGGCACCTGGCTACCCCTCCTCCTGCTCTGCACCCCGGGAGCAGGCAGTCGTGCCGACCAAAGGCCCCCGTGCTCCGGGGCCCAGGCCTCGGTCTCCACACAGGTGTGCTCCGGCCTTTCCAGCAGAGGCCTGGCCTCGCACTCCCACACCGGAGGTGGCGGCCGCACATTCCAGCACATTCTGGTTAGCAGCAGCTCTGCGGGCTGATCTCGGGGACAGCACCGTAAGGAGGCCGGTGACATGAAACATCACTGCGGCCTGAGAGCTGTGGCTCTCAAACTCAGAGGACCCGGAGACAACCCACGGGCACCCTTAAACACACAGACTTGGAGCCCCAGCACCCAGGACGTGGGTTCCACGTTAGAACGGCGCACGAGAAGACTCGAGGCCGCGGTCTTTGGCTGGTGAGGGAAGAGACACAAGGTTCTACAATCAAGTGCCAAAGCAGCACTTTGGAGGAAAAAGAGAAGAGAAACCATGACACCAGCTGGGGGCTCTGTGACCTCCTGCCGGGTCGCTCTCTGTTACAAGGGCAACCAGGCAAAGCAGGGGGTTGAGCTGAGCACCCCCACCACCTCACCTCCAGATGGGACAACCCACAGTGTCTCTAGGCATTGCCACGTGTCCCCCGGAAGGCAGAACTGCCCTGCTTAACAGCCACTGCTCCCCACGACCAACAACGGAGAAGACAAAACCATCCCCATGCCCCCCAACCAACTTCCAGTCTTCGGTCCTTAGGAAGCTGCTGAGAGGAGGCACCCCCCCCCCGCAAGGCCTGGCCCCACCTCACCCCTCGTCCTACTAACAGAGGCTGCATGCCCCTGGGGATTCCTTGTCACCAGCACAGGGTCACCAGACCTGACCCAAATATCCCAACTCTGTAGCCCAGCCTCCGTCTTTGAAGAAATAGCCATAATAGGAACTATTTTACTTCTGTGCCAAAATGGCAGTTCTCATCTGTAAAATCTTAACAAGTCCATGAAAAATAAACCTCAGAATTACTCGTGAACCCTCTGCTTTGGGCTGCAAAAGGAACGAGCTTTCAACAGAGGCGCACCTGGAGTCCCCACCCGACACAGTCCCACCACCTGGAAAGCCAGCCACTCCGGCCCGCCCCCTGGGGAGGGTCCTCCTGTCCCCCCCCCATTCTCACTCCCAGTAACCCTTCACTTCCTTGTGTCTAGGGACCCATGCTCACAGTCCCTCAAAAGCTACCACTTGCAGGGAAGACTCTAGGGCCACAGCGGACAGATTCCCCTCTCATTCCACACGTGCTGTGACCGTCACCTAAGCATCTCAACCCACGCCGCCCCTGTGTGTCCACTCATGCAGCCTACCGTCGGGCGACGCCCTGTCCTTCGAGGAGGCTCCTCTGTCCAGCAGTAGCCCCTGCTCTACGTGAATAACCGGGGCTCTGCTTGCTGTTCTGAGGCAGCACCGCTGGTTTGTACACAAACACACACACGGTCCCTGCAGGTGGCTGCCGACCTCTCACCTCCTGCCTGAGACTCCGTCACGGTGCCCCCAGGTGACCACGCCCACGGCCGCCCAGCCATCGGAGGACCTGCCGCTGGGCTTCACCTGCGGCCTGAGAGCCGGGGCAAAGGTTCAGCCTGAACCCAGGCCACAGGCGGCTGCGAGCAGAACCCAGGACAGTCAATTCTCAGCACAGACCATAGGACCAGGACGTGAACAGACAAGAAGTCAGAGCAGTAAGCTACCGACAGAATGGCTGCAGGGTGGTCCTCCTCGTGTACGGAGAGGACAGATGCTGAAATAGCCCCAGACCAAGTTCATGAAATCACAGTGATCAAACACAAAGACCGTTCACAGCCTAACTAGTCATCTCAGGAAATCCACCGAGAGAGAGAATAAGTTTTTTAAAAATGGTTTTCTCAGACTGTTAATTCAACAATCTTTAAAGAAAAAAAAAGTGTACCACCATAAGCAAGGCGCCCTGTGAGCTACCGAGAAGATACAGAGATGGCGAAACACGATGGCTTACATGTCACTATTCCCTTGGAAGGAGGAAGAATCAGGCAGGTACGTGAGAGGACGCTGTCAACAGGTGAACACGGCGGCCACGTGCCAGCAGGCTGCCCACGGGGGCTGAGGCTGCAGCCTGCTCTGAAGGCCGGAGCCAGGAGGGAGAGGGCGCTCCAGGCTGGGGAGAGGGACAGGCGCGTGAGGAAAAGGGGCGAACACTCCGGAAAGGCGGGGAGAAGCCGGAGCCACACCATGTCCTCTGACCCTGACACGAAGACCTCTGGATTCTGCCCCTGCCAGGGGGCCCCCAGCTCCCCCCTGCAGGCTGGCATGAGACACCCCCGTGCATAGCTCACGTCCTGCCCTCCTCCTGCCAGCGTGGCCTCGGGCACACGGAGCCGGCCCCAGGGACCCCCAGCACGCGCGCGGGGCAGTCCGCACCACATACTCGGTCATCGGAGGTAAATTCCCACCTTTCAACTCGTCAAGGGCCCAAGCGTACTAACCCTCGGCGGGAGGCACTGCCAAGCCCCAGCTGACATGGGCAAAGCCCCACGCCCCAGCACGCACAACGGGCAGAGAGCCCGGGTCTCAACCCCCCACCCCTGGTACACGGCAACTGTGGCACAGAGCGTCAAGCTGTCCGTGGGTCCTTTCCTGACACGGAGGCACGCTGCTTCTTCTTTAGCAAGCTAAAGCACAACCACTTCTTGCGAGAGGCGAAGACTGACATCTGTCCCACAGAGAAGGGCCTGCAGACCTCCTGAGAGAGCAGCCGTGTCTCCTCCGAGCCCCAAGTGGGAGAACCTGGTTCCCAGAACCAGACACCGACCCTTATCGGAGCTTCCCGGCATCCAGAGAAGGCTTCCCGAAGTCTGAGAGAAGCTGAGGAAGGGAGGTGGCCCCGGTCTGGGCACGCACCTTCTGCGTCCTGGCCGGTCACGGCAGCCGCTCATGGGCAGGCCACAGCTCGGGCAGGCACAGAGGCCTGGCCGCGGGGACGGGGCCCCCTCCCAGCACCAGCGCAGGCCCAGCGCCCTAGGCCTTCCATTCTGAGAGGCTGCTCTCGGGGTTCTCCACCTCCTGCCCTTGGCAGAGGGCACGGCCGAGCGGGAGCAGCACCGCAGGGAGGACAGCCATGAGGCGGCAGCAGGAGACGATGAAGCTCGGTGCCACGGTCTCTGCCCTCGAGACCCCCGGTGGCACTTCTCCTTCTCCAGAATGAGCTCAGAAGGAGATGTGATCCGTGGGGGTGGGGGCTTTTGGCTGTGAACCCCTGACACTGGGAAGGTTTCCGGTGGCACCTGTCCCTCTAGTAAACAGATCCCCGCCTCCTGGTCGCTCTGCAGATTCTGTTCTGACTGGCTTCTCTGGACCAATTCTCCTCTACCCCCAAGCCCCAAACCCCCAGAGCCAGCATGTGGCAGGGCCGGCCTCTTACATGGGCAGAACAGAGTCACCCGGAAAACAAAGGGAGACCTGAGTGGAGGCGGGAAGACCCCAGCAGGGAGAGGCCTCTCCCCGGTGCGTACGTCACAGGTCCTAAAAGCACTACGTACATCTCCAACGAGATTTTTACAGAGATGATACAAATGAAGCAATAATAAAGTTCTAATGAAGAAGTTTATATACAGATAGTCCAGAAAAGCATTAGAGAAAAAAGGTGACACGAGAGAGTCGCTCCTGGAGGCTGACCTGTGAGGCTCGGTGACGGGACAGCACAAGGGACATTTGAGAGAGACTGACCCACCTGGCAATGCCTCGGGTCACACAGTCTCAGGAAGAAATGACAAATATAAACAAATGTAAAGAGAAGTGCGCTGTCAACCCCTGGCGGTGGGGCAATAAGCCAGCCAGGCACCGGGGGAAGACGAGGCAGACGCCCACCTCATTTACCTCAGCATGAATTCTAGCCGAACCACGGACTTGAACGTAGAGAAAGAAACCATCAAAGTTCTGGCATAAAGCACGGATGACTCTGGTCACGGTCTCGGCCAGCGTGTCTCCCGCATGAAGACGAAAAGCTTCTGAGTGGAAACGGAGCCCGGCCAGCTAAAGGCAAACAGCCAGGACAGCAAACACAGAAGCATGTGCCAAGGGTCATTCTTCAGGCCCCAAGGAGCAGCGGGAAGCCCAGGCAGACGAAGACCGACACCACTGGCAAAGGACACGGAGGCAGATGCGAGAGAAGAATACAGACGGCCGGACACTGAAAGATGCCTGACCTCTCTAGAAACAGAGAATTTAAAACATGCCCGTTAACACCATACCATACTGCTCTGCAACAGTCGGGCAGAAATTAAACGTCTGATGACATGGGGGACCCTGACGAGGGCGTGGGGGCACACGGGCGGCCAGGGGCGTGCAACCTGGCACCGTCCTTCTGCCGTACCAAAGCTCAAAAGCCACGTACCTTTCCATTCAGCACTTCCATTTAAGAATTGACCCAACCGACATCCTCCGGAAGTTGCGCAAGTTACAAAGTACTTAAACACCATGTGGTCACGAGAAAGAAGGAGCTGATCTGTGAGTGACTGTCTAGAAAATTCTCTAAGACATACTCAGTGTGATGACCAACCACGGAGCAGCAGGGGCGCGAACACAGACTCTGGAGGGACGCAGCTGAAGCTGGGCGCGGACCCTCCTCAGAGACCAGGGCCGTGGTCGCCTCACGGTCTACCTCCCTGTGTCGGGCTCCACAACTAAGGCCACGTTTTTTTTTCGATGGGTTTTTGTTTCTTTAAGATTTTGTTTATCTATGTGAGAGAGAGAGAGCAGGGGCAGAGGCAGAGGAAGAGGGAGAAGCAGACTCCCCTCTGAGCGGGGAGTCTGACGGGGGACTCGATCGCAGGACCCTGAGCCGAAGGCAGAGGCTTAACCAACTGAGCCACCCAGGCGCCCCTAAAACATCATTTTATGTTGATGTTTCTATTCAGAGAAAGTATGGAAATGCCACTGGCCATTTACCCCAAAATATCTACTCAGATTGATGCCTAAATATGTCCTTTGTGGGAAAAACACACTTGGATTCTGCTCTAAGGCTTTTTTTTTTAAAGGCTTTCTTTTTTTTTTTTTTTTTTTAAGATTTTATTTATTTATTTGACAGACAGAAATCACAAGCAGGCAGAGAGGCAGGCGGGGGGGGCGGGGGGAGCAGGCTCCGGGCTGAGCAGAGAGCCCGATGCGGCGGCGGGGCGGGGGGTGGGGGGAGCTCTAAGCCGAAGGCAGAGGCTTTAACCCACTGAGCCGCCCAGGGGCCACGCTGCTGTGGCTTTGTATATGTGACTCCGTCTGAATCTCCGCATCAGTGTCCTGAACTCTTACCAGAAAATACAGAAGAACAGAGACTTTAGACACCAGAAAGAAAGGAGATGCAGAGAAGCCACTAACCAGGAAAAGACATTTACTGGCTCTTTCATGACAGCGCTGTGCAGTAAAGAAGAGGTTCTTTTCTTAAGGAAGAGGGGGTGTACTGGGGTGAGTGCGAACACCCAGCAGAGTGACCTGCCCGTCTCCGCTTCCCCCAGCGTGTCACCCGCCTCTACGGAACCAGGCACATCGCATCCTTGGGAGACGTGTGTGGGGGGTCACGAGATGGCCGTGCCCTAGCTGTGCTCTTGAACATGAGCTCCCAGCTGAGCCCGATGTCCCTCCGGGAGCCATGGTGATGATGTTCGCTGGCAGAGCTGACTGGGCTAGACCAGGTCCCTTCGGAGGCCGTCTGAGTCCAGGACCACACTGCGTTTAGGGACTGTCCCAGGTGCAGCTCCTCAGAGGGCAAACAGGAGCCAGCAGCAGCCAACGAGAGTCTGTTTCTAACAAAGGAATCTCAGCCAAGTGGAGGACAAACAGAAAAGGGGCAGAGGGGAGAACAATGTCCCTTCGGGGGGTTATCCAAATGCAGGGTAAAAGTGAAACCCTGATACCCTAAAACATGTCTAGAAGGTCTGGCCCCCCATCCTTCAACCAGAAGCAAACTGCATGCAGGTTCTACAGCCCCCACCACAAACATACTCCAGAGAACCTTCCAGAACCACAGAGAGGGTTGTTGACAAGAACTGGAATGTCCTCGCCTCCACCAGCCACTCTGATGAGGGCCCTCAAGGCCCAGACCGGGGCCTGCCAAGACAGACCCCCAGTACCTGCCTTTTCTTCCCCCTAGGGCTGGCTGCTGAGACCATCCCACCTGACGCCTGCACATCCCACCCGTCTGCGGGACTTGGGGCCCCGGGTGCCGGCGGCCAGGCCAGTGCTTTCCGACTCCGTAACAGAACTCGGGAGGCTGCAGAGACGTTCAGGCCACAGACAACCGTCCGCTTCTTCAGAGAAGCAGGACCCGAGCCTCGCTTCTGCTCACCTTTGTAAGGAAAGGCACGGGCGGTTCCGACCCTCTTACGACGACACCGTGAGCATTCGTGTCTGGTGCGCTCACAGGAGGGCCTAGGAGGTTCAGCCCAGAGCGAGTCCCTCGACACCTGTCACGGCAGACGGTGACGCGGGATGCAGGAAGCGCTCCTGCCTCACAGTAAAGATGCGAACCCAACCCTCGCGGAAGGGAGCGAGGAGTACCCGTGGGAGTACGGACTTCCAGTCCCGGCACCGCAACCTTCCCTCTTCCTGCACACCCCACGCTGCGTGGCTTGTCCCGCGCAAGGCTGGCCCCATCCCGGGACTGCGCAAGAGGATGGGCTCGGGCCGTAAGTCAACGGCAGGGGGAGGATTTCTGTGGTCACCCGAGAATCCAGGATCCTGGCGGAGAGGCACTCTGCCTAGTTCTGCCCCACGCCTCCTCCTATAATAATAGGATTTTACACTCACGTAGAATTTCACAGCTTAACAGGTTTCTCCTTCGTCTCCGTTCTTATGTGCACGACAAAGCCCAGCTACGAACTCCGACGCTTCCTGACGGTGAAGGTGGCACTGCTAGCTCCAGTTTGCCGATGAGGCAGGACTCACTGAGCAGGACACTCTAATGACACACACAGCGCCATTCGCACGCCCCAGCCGAATCCCTGGATCCTCAGTGCCTCGTACCACAGTAACCGAGTTCACTGCAGCTCGGCGTCGCGGAGCATCACCTGTGCCCACCCTGAGCTCGGAGCTCGGATTCAAACGGCCCCGGCCCCTGCCCTGCACAGAACACCAGGGCCAGGCGGGAAGGCGAGCAGGCCTGGAGCTGCAGCCCCCGCGGCCGCTGGGGCCATGCTCACGTGGCACTCGCAGCACACCCGGGGACACCAAGGAGCTCAGACAGGTCAAGCCTCAGAGCCAGGGCTTGGAAGGACAGATGGATTCCCCAAATGGAGAAGCAGGGACCAATGCTGACACACATATCCAAGAAGGCGAGGCGGCCGGGTGCCTGGGGACTGGGGGCACAGCTGCGGTCAGGACCCAGGACCCAGCACACATCAGGACTGGCCGGCACCGGAAGAGAGCCCAGCATCAGCCTGCGAGGGCCTCGTGTTCCACACGCCAGGGAGCTTGGGCTCCGGCCCAGAGGAAAGGTTCAAGGGCGAAACAAGGGGACTACGCGTTGAAGAGATGGGCCGAGATCACCGGAAGCCGGCCTGTGGAAGCCGCCGCTCGCTCCTCGCCTGCACAGCGCCCCGCTGGGAACGGAGGCGCGCAGGCGCCACACAAGGACGGAGGCCAAAAGCATCTGTAACGTCCAGGTTATGGATCGGAGATTAGCGCGGCAGGAAAACGTCCCACTGCTTGAGACACAACCCCCACTTACCCTTTCCTAGGTGTGCTCTTTGGGTCCTACGGACCTAGAAGGGCAGCTCTGTGAGGGGCGTGGCGCTGACACTTCCCTCTCTGCCCTGGGGTCTTGGGGACCTGCCAGAGCCAAGTCCGTCTGCTCCCTTCACTTTCACGCCTGCCCAAGAGCCGCTGCTGCATCTCCTCGGGATCCCTGCGGGACCTGTTTTAGTGGCACTTTTTAAAAGGGCAACTGCGCTGGCCTCCTGAGTCCCAAACAGAGGACAGGACAGGGTGCTCCTGGGAGGGGTGAGGGTGACGAGAGCAGCCGGCGTTCCTGAAGGTGACTCATTCCAAACAAAGCTGCCCGTGAACCCTGTCTCTGAACCCCAAGCTCTAAGTCCCCAGCCCCAAAACGGCGCCCCGCTCTCACCACCGTGAGCCGTGCGTGTTGGACGTTAGGGCCTCCGCGACAGCTGGAGGCTGATGACACAGGACCCCCTGAGTCAGCCTCTGGAGGGACTCTTCAGCGGGGTCCTTGGGAGTCTGAGGCCGCCCCCCCCACCCCGCCGAAGCCCAGCAGGACATGAGGGGGAGCGTGCAGCACGGTGACCAGCAGTCATGGTGTGCCTGGACCAGGCTCACACCCGCTGTCCCGAATCATCAGTAAAGTGACCTCTTCCTTTCCCACGAGAGACCCTGGCGACCGTGGACTCGCCCGGCAGCTGGATCACCTCCTGCGGGGGTGCAGCCTCTCCTCACGGCCCCCTCCCGCGCAGAAGGATTACCACGAGCCCCTCCGTGCCCCCTCCCGCCGCCTTCCGAGTCCCCCGCGGGTACGGTCCAGCACAAGCGGTCTCCGAGGTGAGACCTGGAAATGTACTGTGCGGTTAGCCAGGTAAGGAAAAGCAGAAAAAGGCCCCCAAAACTTGTTACGACTTTCCCAAAACCTACCTTGGAAGAGAGCGCGATGTTTATTTCAAACTTCCCCGTGCTCGTTATGAACGACAAAGCAGCACCCACTTCGCCGTCCGTCTGGTGGCCATCTAGCGTGGGCATCGCCAGACAGACACGCGTCCACACCGCAGAGTCTGAACCCCGGCCTCGGGGCCGCCCTCCCCAGCTCTCTTCCGGGGCCCTCAGCTGTGTCACCCCCTCCCTTGGAGCCTCCCTGGGTGCCGTGTGGGCGCGGAGAGGGTGAAGGAAGTCCACAGACGCCACGGACCCCGCGGTCCCGAGCGACACCGAAAGAGGAAGGTCCGACGGGCTCTGCACGTTCCCTCCCACTCGTCTCGGCCCCTACCGGCGGCTGCCCCCGCCGTGCTCTGACGCCTGCGCTTTTCACCGTGGCCCTCGGTCGGGGCGCGGCAACCCCAGAGCCCGGGGCTGACTGTCACTCAGAGCCGGGGAGCACAGACACTCGCGCTAGGACACAGGCCCCGCAGAGCAGCGCCCGGGGTGATCTTCCCCGAAGAGCAGAGACCGGGCTGGGGGCCGGGCCGGGGCCCTGCTCTGGGTGAAAAACACACTAAGTCACACGCAGCCCCATGCAGGCCTCGCCCCCGAACCACTCACGACCCTCCAGTCCTTCTCCTGAGAACAGTGAGGGAAAACCCCGAGTCTGGGGGCCGCTCGTCCCCACAAGGCAATAGAACTGTCACCACAGGACGTCCTGACTGGACGGGGACAGCCGCAAGCCCCACAGCGGGCGCCCAGGCGGTACCGGGACTCACCGTCCTCCCCGGGGGCTTGCAGGACCATCTTCCCCGGCCCAGCAGGACCCTGACGGAGCCGGATGTCGTTTGTCTAAGGGGCACCCGACGACGTTTCCCTGGGCGGGGGCGGGGGGGGGCCGGGTGGGGCCCGGAACACCTGCCGGCCTCGGTCACCACTGCCACCGCCTCTGGGACAGCTCAGCGCTCCTTCCTGAACTGCAGAGCCAATGAGCCTCCGCGGCTGAGGCGTCACGGCCGCCGCCCAGTTCCTGAAGTCGGGCCCAGGGAGCTTCCGAGGAGTTAACCGCCTCCTCCCTGGATCCGGCTCGGGCTCGGGGCTGAGGAGTCTGCGGCGGCACCCGCCGTCCCTCCGCAGATCCAGCCGGAGCACGGGACACAGCCAGCTGTGCCCTCTCCCTTCCCTCTGCGAGCACTCGCTTAGAACAGAACCACAGCAAGTCCCGGCGCTCCCACCGCCGTGACAGCACATTTCCGAGGAGAATGACTAAGAGATCGCAATCATTACGGTATGCCGTGAGGTCACAGGCTAAAAGGAGAAGGCAGATGTCAGAGGAACAACAGCAAGAAAAAGCTAAGGGCAGTATTGCCAATACAAGTTTAATCTCATCTCCGTTCTGTTTTCTACCGTGTTGTATCAAACAGCTCGTCTCCCCATACTCTTACATTCACGAAGCATGTTTGTTGTTGAAATCAGATTAAAGAGTAATGAGGGGAAAAGCCTTATTAATCCCATCACCCAGGGGTGACCCCTGATGAAATTTTGGTAGATGTTACTTATATTGTTCCAGACTTTTGTTCTGTGTATTATACTCTCATTCTGTCTCGGCCTCGCTCTGTGTGTGTACACACATTTGCAAATATACCTTTATACCTCCACAGATCCTACACGTGATACGTGTAATAATTACGTTATATAACACATGAGACATATTTCTCTCTCAAGATGTACTTACACGACCTCAAGAGAGAAGTATGTAAGTAGGCATAAATATGTATCGATAGAGAAGTACAAAGAGAAACAAAAATTGAATATTTTATGTGCTATCTTATAACCTGCCATTTTTCACTTGTGACACTTTTCCATGACTGTAAATGGACACTTATCACATTTTTTATCATCCATGGTATAGACTGGGTACTTAACCCAGTACTTAACGCCAGACTGTAAGACTTCGAAGCGGTTTCAAGTTCTCCTGCCAATCTCACCGCCCACGTGCACACAGTCCGGTGCGTCTCTGAGGGTCCTCGGAGCAAACGTTCTCGGAGGCCACCGGCTCTCGCTACTCCCTTCATGTGTTCATGGGACGGATCACAGGGTCCCTGCCTCAGTCACTTCTCTCAAGCGTGTGCTTATTAGGACATCACCGCTGTAGGCCGCGTTTCCTGGATGCTCACCCTGTGCCCATGGCCAACTCACGTAACCCCGAGAGCACCCTGTGAGGGCTTCTCTTCGGCCCTGATTCGTGGAAGGGACACTGAGGCCCAGAAGCATCACATGACTTGCCTGAAGTCTGGCCGCAGGGTCCCCGCTCTGTCGGCTCCCCTGCAGCACCCCTGAGCCCCCCTCCCCTCACTGGTCCTGGTTGTGGGGGCCCCTCTGACAGCAGGTGTGCACGAGGCCTGGACCAGCCGTCCCGAGGCCCGGGCCGCGCTGCAGGTAGAAATGCACGTCTACAGCAAGACACCAGCCACGCTCTGGACGTGGCCACAGGTGCCTCAAGGGCAGCGGCCTCGGCCCACACTTACCCCTCTTGACTAACAATAAATAGACAAACATATTTTTAAAAACCACTCTGTTCTGCAGAGGCAAGTGACAGAGACCCAACTCCTTGCCTTTGGTTTAATACTTCAAAATCAGAATTAACGCTTTTTCCTCTGCGCCCCCTCCCATAACAAGGGCCAGGCCAAGTCCCCTCCAGCCCCATTTCAAAATCTAAGTTTAATGACTCCCAAATCAGCATTTCTGTCTCTGGTGCTCGGGCAGGTCTCTGATGCCAATCCCAGCTTTGAAGAGGCCGGGTCCCTTCTACTTCCCACGACTGTGGAGCAGCAGAGCGCCTCTCTGGAACCGACGCCCAGAGGCAGGCCGGCCCGGCCCCCAGGCACGGACACACACCACCTGCAGACACTGCCCAGGTGTGCCACCTCCCTGACAGGACAGACTTCATTTCTGCGAGTCTGACGGCCGAGAAATGGCTTCTCAGTGGCTAGGGTCTACACTGACCCGACGACCGGTGGTGCAGATGATATTTTTCAAGAGTCTGCGGTATTTGCTCTTTTATGAACGGCTTATTCATATCCTTCACCCGTTCTCCTCTTGGTTATCTTTCCTTATTGGTTTGCAGATGACGAATTCTTTTGTATTCTTTTCTCACAACCTGTCATTTGTTTTTATCAGCAGCTGTGGTAGCTCTGCCTTACGGAAGCTTCTGTGTTACAAGCAGGTCTGTCGTCTCTTCCTCCACCGGCTTCTCTCAGCATTTACTGAGCACGCAGAGTGTCGGGCAGCCCATGGCATCTCAGGGTCCGGAGGTGCACCAGATGGCCACGGCACCTGCCCTCGGGATGCTTACACTCTGCCGGGAGCTGGGGAGGTCAGGGCAGCGAGCAGCAAAATACACGTATGTTGGAAGAGAGATGCTACGTGGGCTCGGGGCGGAGCGCGTGGTCAGGGCTGGCTGGCTGCTCCTGGCCAGGGCAGCTGGGGCACAGCCAACGGCAGCCAGAGGTGAAGGCAAGGCCGGGGGCCGGGGGGGCAGGTGTGAGGAGGGCGTGCTGAGGGCCTTGATGGCTATTTTAACGACTGGTTTCCACCGTGGGTGAGATGGGAAGCCGCTGCCCAGGGCCGGAGCGAAGTGAGGGGCCTGACTTCACCTGTGAGGAGAGCGCTCCGGCTGCTGGCTAAGAACAGACTGCAGGGCAGCAAGGCCAGAAGCCGGCGGGGGTGGGGGGGGCGGGCACCACAGTCTTCTGGGTAAGAGAGGAAGGCAGCTTAACGCAGAAAGTGATCGGATTCATGTTCTATCCTAAGGCAGAGCCAGGAACTTGCCAATGGATCCCACGTGGGTGTAAGAGAAGTCAAGGATGGCCCAAACCCTCTGGTCTGGGCAGGCCGAAGGATACGGATGCCATCTTCCAGGTGGCAGGCCGCCAACAGGGTCCCTGCCCCACGGCCCAGGGCGTGCCTCAGCCTGCTCTCCGGCCCTGGACCTCGCGACTCACAGCCTGCCCCACTCTGCACGCCCTGAGAGAGGGACTGTAAGTGGCTCACACGGCATCCACCATCCCTGTGTGGGGACAGTGCGCCCCCTTCGGGCCAGGTGCCTGTACCGCTCTGTGAGCTGCCGGGAGCACGGTGGGGCCCGGCAGGCGGGGTGTCACATTGCCTCCCGAGCCACTATCCTCTTCCAAAGCCCGTTCAACAAGTAACACTGTTAAAAAAGGAAGTAGCGACTGAAGAGGCACGTCTCCAGTTCCTTAAAACAGAAGGTTACCTACTAAAGCACCAAACTGTATGCTTGACTCGCTCACAAAGTGACATCGTAACTTATCATCCAGATCTTGGGACGTTCTCAGGTCGCAGGCGGGTGCTCCTTGCGATCCCGTGGGCCAGCAGGCATAACCTGGGCCTTCCTGGGCTAACGGAGGCAAATCACCAGCAGGCCCAGCGACGGCCTCAATCCCGAAGAGAGTGGGTAGGACTGCAGCGCAGCTCTTTCAGCAGAAGCTGTGCCCAAGTTCAAAGGACACTATGAAGTGCGTAGGAGAACGGCATGCTACAAAAGCAGGACAGTCACCTAGGTCTCAGAGCCGTCGGAGTGATGAGACGAGAGGCAGAGGAACTGGCCCGGAGCCCCCGTCAGCATTAAATCAACAAAGTGAAAAACAACACTTTATAACTACTCTCATTAAAATCACACAGAAGAGGGGCACCTGGGGGGCTCAGTTGGTTGGGCATCTGCCTTCGGCTCGGGTCATAATCCCAGGGTCCTGGGACTGGGTCCTGCATCGGACTCTCTGCTAGGCGGGGAGTCTGCTTCTCCCTCTGCCTCTCTGTCAAATAAAAAAATAAAATCTTCAAAACCACACAGAAGGGTGTTTGGATTGCAGGTGCTTTGACGTAGGCATTTTATATTTTCAATGAATAAAATACCTTAAACAGCCTTAATCCTGTACCCCAGCGTCATCTTCTCCGGTGACAGGTAAGAGCATGCAAATGTGAAATGGTTTAAAACAACACAAGGTGAAAACAACACATGAAAAACGTTCATGTAGCGTTCCAGGGCAAGCTTCTTCTCAGCATGATACCCACGTCATCTGTCGTAACCCCGAGGGGACAGCACACTCCAGGTGGGAGCTGGGGAGCCCACCAACAGACTGTCTAGAAGTCATGGTGGAGTCCGCGGCGACTCAGTAGTGGAGCTCCCCAGGGTTAGCAAGGGGCTCCTGACCAAGGCTAGGCTTGCAGGAGGAGGTGGCTGGCTGCAGAGGAGGACAGGGCTCAGCTAAGCCTCAGCTGGGGACAGGGAAGGGCTGGGGACAGCTAACCCTCAGCTACCTGGCAGGGAGAAAACACCTTGACCTCTTTCTCCTTTGACCCTCCGAGCCTCTGGACAAACCCAGCGGGGGCCACAGGGCAAGGCAGCCTGCAGACGCAGTCCACCCCAGGCAGCCTCCAGCCCGGCAGGACGGAGAGGGCAGATGGCAGAGGCCTGGGGTGCAGGCCCCCCCCCCAGCAAACCACAAACTGCCAAGAGCCTCTCCTCGCGTCTGCATGGCCCCATCAGCTGCCTTGAAGTCTCAGCTCCTCGTCGGTGTCAAGACCCTCCTTAATGGGACCCTGCTGCCAGTCCAGGTTTTTCTCTTCCCCCTCGTGCCTGGTTTTTCTTCTTTAACCAAAATAACATGCACACATCACATAAAAAAAAAAAAAAAAGTACCGATGGCTT
The DNA here is from genome assembly GCA_004024605.1 of Pteronura brasiliensis. Lineage (NCBI taxonomy): Eukaryota > Metazoa > Chordata > Mammalia > Carnivora > Mustelidae > Pteronura > Pteronura brasiliensis. The sequence goes on from PJEN01000681.1 coordinate 127,725, forward strand.
AAAACAGAAACGCACAGCTTCCTGCCCAACGGTCCCCCCCGCCCCCCCCCCGCGGTCGTATCCTGCTCCGCAGAGGCAGCCCTGTCAGCTCTCTGGTCCGCGCCTCACCTCCCTGCTTCCCAACGACACGCACACCCTTTGTTCCCAAGTCCCCAGTTCTGGCCATCCACGGCCTGTTGTGCAAGCTGAAGACTCTGCTTTGACCCTACGCCCCCTGACCCACGGCGCACGCCGGGATGGTTACCTATAAACTTGGGGCTAAATCAGTACTTACTACTCCCATAAACACTGCCCACAGCTTAGCGGTACAACCTACTATGATCACAATCAGCACGGGATGCCGTGAAGGGCCTCTTCTGTCTCTGTGCGCTTGGCTCTCGGCACCAACGGATAAGACTGTCCACAGGAGCAAGCCGGCCAGAAATCCGCCCCAAACCCCCCGCCCCTCCCCCACCTGGCCTTGCTTTCACCCTGCACCCTGGCCAGTCCTTTCGCCCATTCCAAATGCCACCCCCGTTTCTCTGACTCCATTTCCAGGTCCTTCTCCTTTTGCTGGGGCATATCCTCTGTAACTACCAGAGAAAGCACGTGGAGGGGTGGGTTTCCATCACTGCTCTGGATTTTGTGTGTCCAGAAACACCCCTGTTCCTCTGGCTGGACAAAGCACTGCACCCTAACATCACTTCCTCACGATGGCAAAGGCGTCCCCTGTCTTCTGTCCCCACAGCGCTGTTAGTGACCGTGCCATTCCGACTCCCAGAATTTTCTATGGGATCTTTTTCCTGCTCAGACAGCTCTCCGGGTCTTTACCCTCAGCGCTGTGTGGTTTTGTAACAAGGTGTCCAAGTGTGGGTCCATTCGCATGCACCGTGCTAGCCCATAGGCAGACCCCCCAAGTCTAAAGTCTCAGAATCTTTGTTTTTTTTGTTTGTTTTTTAATTAATTTATTTATTTGACAGACAGAGATCACAAGCAGGAAGAGAGGCAGAGAGAGAGAGGGAAGCAGGCTCCCCGCTGAGCAGAGAGCCCAATGCAGGGCTCGATCCCAGGACCCTGAGATCATGACCTGAGCCGAAGGCAGAGGCTTAACCCACTGAGCCACCCAGGCGCACCCGTCTTAGAATCTTTGATGTCCTACCCTTTTTCTCGGCTCTCACTGTGCAGTTTCTGTTGGACAACTGGACCTCCACTGTGGATCTTTTAATTTTTATATTTTCACTCCTATTTTTCGTCTCCTCGTGGAAGTGTTCTTGCAATGGCCTGAATGTTTGTGTGCTGAACCCCTGAGCTGATGGCATCTGGAGGCAAGGCCTATGGGAGGAGATCAGCTTGGGAGGGAGCAGCTGCAGATGGACTGGCGGCCGTAAAGGGCCAGCTGGCTGTCCTTGTACCTTGAGAGCACACGGCAGGATGCCGGCACTCCCCGAGCTTGGAAGGGAGCTCTGAGCAGAAAGCACTGACAGGGGCCCAGCTCGGACCCCCACCTGGCTCTGGGAGAGCCACGCCGCCCCGTGTGTGATGCTGTCACGGCCACCAGCACTGGGATGGCACTCTACTTCATCTTTTAGCCTTTGTACTGTTTTCTTTTGGCTGTTTTTAATTTGTACAAAGTCTCTCTTAATCTCTGAATGTTCCTTTTGGATAGCATCCTATTCCTGCTTCGTCGATGCCACATCTAAGACTCTTAAGTATTCTCCCAGTATGTGTTTCCTCAAACACTTTTTCTTCTACTTGCTTTGTTCTCCTGTTTATTTTATTTTTTTTTAAAGATTTTATTTATTTATTTGACAGACTGAGATCACAAGCTGGCAGAGAAGCGGCACAGAGGAGGAAGCAGGCTCCCCGCTGAGCAGAGAGCCCGATGTGGGGCTCGATCCCAGGACCCTGGGATCATGACCTGAGCCGAAGGCAGAGGCTTTAACCCACTGAGCCACCCCGGCGCCCCAGTTCTCCTGTTTCATGGTGAGGGTATTTCTTAAATGTCTGGTAAACACAAGCTGTTTCTCCACATCGCTGGCTCCTCCATGCCAACAACCTGATCAGAAGTGGTGTGTGCTGGCTGTGGCCTGCGGAGTGCTGGGTCTCACTGTAAACATATATATGTAATATACGTAATATAACGGAGGGGCGCCTAGGGGCTCCGTCGGTGAAGAGCCCCCCCTTCAGCTCAAGTCATGATCCCGGGGTCCTGGGACAGTGCCCTGAGTCGGGCTCCCTGCTCGGCGGGGAGTCTGCTTCTCCCTCTCCCCTCTGCTTGTGCTCTATCTCTCACTGTATGTCTTGAAGATGAATAAATAGAATCTTTAAAAATGAGTATTAATAAATAAATAAATAAAACAATAAAGCAGTAACACGGGAGAGGCTCTGTGTATTCTCTCTCGTATTAGCCTGAAGAACCACTCTCCGATCTCCTACCTGGGCTGTGTGGGCTATAGACCTGGCCGGCTGCATCCGGGCCGCCAGGTGGAGGGAGAAAGGACGGGCCACCCACACGGACCTACACGCACCTCCACTCACCGTGTGCCGCAGCCTCTTCAGAAATCAAACCCTCATGTTCTACCAAGAGTGGAAGAGACATCGACTTTCTGCGAGACACGGACAGGAGACCTGAGAGCCCACATGCCCGCCGTGAACACCTCCCACCCGCCCTCCAGTTTTCAGCCTCACTGCTTGTCTCCACTTGCAGAGGCCCTCGGAGCCCCGCAGCCCCTCTGGGATGGGAGGGCAAGTGGTTCTGGTTCCCGACGGCCTCCTCCTCTGCAGCTGGGACCTCTCCCGACAAGCCGCCAGTGGGAGAGCGTCACGGGGCACACAGTCTCGGGGGGGTCCCGGGTCCTGAAACTCCCAGGAGTGCAGCCGTGTGCCGGGGTGCAGAGTGACAACGACACGAGTCCTCGCAAAAGGAAACGCGCGGGCGCCTGGAATACTCAGGCTCTACGGAAGCTACTCCTGCTCGGGGTACCTGAAGAACATGGGTTCCGTGCTCGCGTCGCGGCACATACACCAAAAATTGGAACGAGAGCAGATGAGCACAGCCCCTGCGCGAGGATGACACGCAAATTCGTGAAGCGTTCCATATTAAAAACAAAAAAACGCGGATTTGTACTGTTTTTCCTCACAGACGTGAACAGACCTTGCCAAAAAATAGAAGGCTGAGGACAGAGAAAAAATGTACGTGTTGTGAAGACGCTCAACGGAGAATTCGAAGAGCACTGCCATTCCCTGACGAGCCTCGCACCTGACAAAGGACACGGGGCCAGGGGCGTCCCTAATTGTATTTGCCCATATGGGCCTCTGGGAGGCAGAATCTTTAGCACTTTTTTTTGGTGCTTTTATTACAAAAGAAAAAGGCAAAATCAATTAAGTATATATTTTAAAAGCCCAATCCAACCCATATCCTTCTGCCCTTTGTATCATACACAATTTATTTATTTTTTTTTAAAGATTTTTTTATTTATTTGACAGAGAGAAATCACAAGTAGGCAGAGAGGCAGGCAGAGAGAGAGAGAGAGAAGCAGGCTCCCTGCTGAGCAGAGAGCCCGATGCGGGACTCGATCCCAGGACCCTGAGATCATGACCCGAGCCGAAGGCAGCGGCCCAACCCACTGAGCCACCCAGGCGCCCCTCATACACAATTTAAATTTCAATTTTTTCCAAGAAGAGTTAACTTTTGTAGAAAAAAAAAGTGCCATTTTTCACGAAGTCTGACCTCACTTTCTGTGTAAAGAAAATCCATCATCAGTGCCATACAATGCCATAAATCTGAAACAAACCGCACAGCTTTGAGTTTCCATGAATCCTTTCCTGAGAAGGGGGTGGACACATTCACGAGACAACCACGCAGAGCCCTCGTGCCAGAGAGCCCACATCCAGGTCGCGCCGTTCTCGGGTGGGGCGGGCAGCACCGGCCCTGGAACCCTAGCTAAATGACCCTGCACTTTCTGGTGGCGGTGGCACTCTGCAGCCACGGTCCCCAACCTCACCAGCCCGGGAGACAGCTGGAAATGCGTCCTGGATACCCGGGAAAGTAAAAACGTGACAGTATCCACGATGCTACCCAGGGTCATCACACCCCGCAAAGACCGAGGAGCCACGGTGCGATCTGCGGATGAGAAGGGAGACGACGCCAACTGGACGGGAAGTAGCTGGCAGAGGAGCCTCAGACGCCTTTTAAGATAAAGTAAAAATTACTGACGTGCTCAGTGCCATGTGTGCTGCCCTCTGCTGGCTCCGTGAGGAAACTGCTCCAAGGTTTACAAGTGGCCCTTTCGGCCAGTAAATTCAGTTATCCTTTGAACGTACATGGGGAAAAAGAGGAAACTCATGTTCTACGGAGGGTGGCCCGTGCCCTGCCGATACTCAGCAGTACTTGTCTCTTACTTTCTGAAACGGTTTTCTTAATATTACAACGGGTTTGCCCTTTGTCCACACGCGGCGCCTTTGTGGGAAAAGGTGCCAGCCAGTCAGAACTTGAAGGGACGGAGGTAGACCAGACAGACACACGACACACAGGACAGACCGTACAGACACTAGCATGCTGGAAAGCTGGGCGACAGGTGACCAGAGGGGACCAGGAGCGCGCGTGGGGACAGGCATGTGAAAGCACTAAATCCAGTGGTCACCACGGGCCTTGCCGAGAAGACGGATCTGAGCTGTAGGGACAACACGCCCCGAACAAAGACCGTGGACAGGCCTCTCTTCTCTACGGTTCAGTGACGCACGAAGCACAGTCACATTCCTCTCTGGACGCCCCCCTCCGGGTCCCTCACAGCCGCAACTCACGGGGTTCACCGCACCACTGCGGCAGGACCGAGGAGCCGGCCACTCCTCGGTGACGAGCCTGCGCTCTCCGGTAACCTGAGTCAGCCTAACCTGCTCGGACAAGCTGCCCCTGTCTTCGAGCGACTCACACCCATCACTCCTTATTTCTCAAAACAAGAATCTGCCGGGTGCCCTCATTCATTCGAAAAAGGCTCGGAGGCTTTACCAGTGTCCGCTCAGCGCCCGCTGGCCTGCGCGGTGCGCCCTCTGGCTGTGGGCCGGGGGCTTGCAGGAGGACACTGTGCCTCCCTGGACACGCGACAGGGCCCGGGAGGATGCAGGGGGCAGCAGCAGTTCCGTAAACCGCCACGTGGCATGCTAAGGACTCGCCCATGGAGACCGGGCCCTCCAAAATCTTGGTGGGAGAAGAGCAAAAGTCAGCCCGTGGGAGAGGAGGGGAGAATGGGGGCACTGGGCCGTCCACGTAAGTGCGGCGACCTTTCAGAAAATCCCCGTGGCATTCTCTGGTGTTGAGGCCTGGGGAAGGTCCGGCACGACCCCGGTCCACGTCCTTGAAGGACACAGACACTGGCCATCGTCGGGGTGAGGGGCCGCTCTCCGGCAGAGGAAGGGCACACTCAGCCAGAGGCCCTGGGAGGCCCGGCTCTCCCCAGCTCTCCCCAGCTCTCCCCAGCTCTCCCCGCCGCAAGAAGCCCACGGCCATGGAGGCCTACCTGCACTTCTGCGCTCACACCATGCTGTCTCGTCCTTCCTAGGGTCTGGCCCCCAAACAAGCCCCCTCCACTAAACAGATCCTCTCCCCGGTATTCCCGTTTTCTGAAACTGATTTTTACCCAGCGTGCAGAACAAAGAGCTGTGTGAGCTGCGTGCTCCCTTCCCGGCTGGGAACCCACCTGGAAGAGAAGTTTGCATGAACAAGAGATGCAGTCAAAGCAGGTCTGAAGGTAAAAGGTGGGAGGGTCCAAACGGGAAACAGGCCCAGAGCCGGCGGAGCCCGGGAGGGTCTGCCTTGTTGACTAAAGGGACACAGGCTAATGCACGGGAACTAACCAGGGAATTGTAAAAATCATGTATCAGTTTGCAAACACAGAAACTTTCACAGAAATACAGAATCGCTTTTCAGCATGAAACTAACCCTGGAGCAGAGCAGGGGACTCTACCCCCATCCCCTCACTTGCATCTCATGACGAGGCAGGCCTTGGACCCAGGAGCACGTCAGGAGCCACACCGACCGGGCCCGCCAACACCATGCCCCGCGCGGGCTCTCTGTGAGCTCCCCCATCCCATGGGACACACGCTGTCCACCGTAAACAGAAACGGGCAGCCTGGAAGGCAAGCATTTCTCTGACCTCTCACGTTGCCCAAATGACAGCACCTCTCCTGAGACAGGAGTAGGAACCCCAGCCGTAAACCAGTCGGCACAGCTCGCTAAAGGCTGAATTCCAGGCTCCGTGTTTTTATCAAAACAAACTGCTCAGAGAAATAAAGCAGACACATGAAACGATCACCCTAAGTATTTTTATCCCAACGAAAGGATCATCTCACTGAAGGCAGAATATACCAAACTTACTTTGTTTTTATTTTAGTATTATTATCTTCCTAAAATTCTTTTTAACTTTATTTTTTCAGTGTTCTAAGATTCATTGTTTATGCATCACACCAAATTAATTTTTTTAATCTTAAGCCTTTTTAAAAAAATTAATTTGTGTCTGTGTGTGTGTGTGTGTGTGTGTGTGTGTTCCAAAGTTCATTGTTTAGGCACCACACCCAGCGCTCCATGCAACACATGCCCTACTGAATACCCACCACCAGGCTCACCTAACCCCCCACCCCCGCCCCTCCAAAACCCTCAGTTTGTTTCTCAGAGTCACACGAAACATACAAGTCCTTGCTCATGGCTCACCCAACAAAGGTTAGTTAGTTAATATGTACTTTCCTGTAAGTTATTTTTTTGCATTAATAGGTCTTGGGAATTTTCCTTTACTGGACCATATGGATCTACCGCAATTTTTAAAAACTGGTACATTGCACAGTAAAGTTTTGCCAGACTTTGAGCCCGGACGGATGACCTTGAGGTTGCTTCTGATACTCTGCCGTCGCAAGCTGAGCTACCATTCCCAATCTTGCAGGTCGGGCTTCCTGCTCTGGGCACCTATGTCTGCGAACGCGGAGTCACAGCTGGTGCGGGCACTTAACCGTGTACTGGGAACCGCGTTAGATCTGCAGAGAACCGGCATCAACATGGAGTCCCCAGACCTCCTTCACCCACTTCCACAGCGCCACCGTCCCTGCCTCACGTAACCATAGGACAGTTACTGCGACCAGAAGCCGACAAGGACGCGTTGCCGGCCACTGGCCAGCACTCCCACTCCCACGGACGCCACCAGGCCTCTCACTGCCTCCAATCCAGGAGCCCCATTGCCTGTCGTGTGTCTTCAGTCCCCAGTCTGTGACCGCTCCCTGGTCCTTGGTCATGGGCTTGACCCCTGGCAGAGCACTGGTCACTTATTTTGTAGAACGTTCCCTGGTTTGGATTTGTCGGGGGTTTCCGGCTGATTTCAAGGAGGCTGTGCACTTCTGGCAAGAACGGCACAAAGCGCGAGGCTGTGTTCCTCTCAGAGCATCATGGCTAAGGCCCGTGACGCTACCCTTGACCGCACGTGGCGAAGGTGAGCAGCGGGTCTGTCAGTGATGTCCCCTGGAAACTGGTGAGTGCTGTGAGGCGAGGACGCACCCTGCCACCACGAGATTTTCCGGGTGGGCTCAGCCCCTATTTCCCGCTGCCCCAGCCCCAGAATCAGGAGCTTCCCCCACGACCCCAGGCTCCTTGGAATGGAGGGCGGTACTGAGAAACCAAGGTCGGGGCACCGGGGGGTACAACCACCGGCGAGACTACGAAACCGCCTCCGGGCCCTCCACAAGAACACCCGCACCCCCACAGCCCCGTCAGGGCTTTCCACTTGCTAACCTGCTGGCTGTGGTAATGTCTCTCTCCGTTTACTAGGAACACCCATCACTAGGTTTATTGGCTCTCTATGCTGCTCCTGTGAACCGTTCCTATCTTTTGTCCTATTTCCTACCGTCTTCTTATTAACTTGTAGGTACTCTCCCTAAATAATGGATAATAATCCTTTGCTTGTAAGTGTTCCAGATATCTTCTCCAACTACCCTGGGTGTGCTAACTTTTCTGAGAGCTTCTGTCACACAGAACAAAATATAAATATTTATATGTTAAGTTCATTCATATGAAGCCAAGTCTGTCAATTATTTTTTCTTTTATGATCTGGGTTTTTGGGACCCGTTTAGGAAGTGGTGTTCCTTCCCAATGAAACTGTACAAAATACTTTAAAATTCACATTATATGCATGTATGTATATAACGCGTACTTTGTATATATTTACACATTTTTGTCACTCTATACTTTGAAAAACCAACAAACACCTTCAAACTGAACAGAGGTCCAAGTATATACAATAGAGGGGGGCACGCCTGGGCGGCTCAGTGGGTTAAGCATCTGCTTGATTTTGGCTTAGATCTCAGGGTCCTGGGGTCGAGTCCCGCACTGGGCTCTGTGCTCAGCAGGGAGTCTGCTTCTTCCTCTCCCTCTGCTCCTCCCCGCGCATTCTCTCTCTCCCTCAAATGAAGAAAAATAAATAAAAATCTTCACAGTACACGTAGTACGTACGTGCACATACAAACGTACACAAACTACATATTAACGTCTCTATACTTTGATCTGTAATCCACCTGGAGTTTCTTTGTTTGTTCTTTTAAGTACAGAACGACAAAGGAATCTCAATGTTTCCTGAATGGACGATCAGATATCCTCACCATTTACTGAGAAGCACACCCCTTCCCTGCTGCCGAGAGATATCACCATTGTCTGGACAGGTGGGGACTAAGGCACAGACCCAGGAGCCAACGGCCTGGGGGGCTGTCCTGGGTGTCCCACTGGCAAGCCGTGCATCTTTCCACATCTGTGAGTTTGCTCATCGAGGAAATGGAGATCTTCCCTCTTCACAGGGTTATTGGGAAAGTGCTCAGAGCAGCGCGGACACCCAGGAAACACTCAGTGCCGGACAGCTGCTGTCGTTACGAATGAAGCTCGCACACACGCGCTGGTCCACCCAGCCAGCAGTATCCAAAGAAACATATAATGTCAGCCAAATATGTGATTTTGAATTTTCTAGTGGCCACATCAAAAAACTAAAAGAACAGGTAAAATTAATTAGAAAAAAATTGTATTTTTTAAGATTTTATTTATTTGACAGACAGAGATCACAAGTAGGCCAAGAGGCAGGGAGAGAGAGAGAAGGGGGAAGCAGGCTCCCCGCCGAACAGAGAGCCCGATGCGGGGCTCGATCCCAGGACCCTGGGATCATGACCTGAGCCAAGACAGAGGTTTAACCCACTGAGCCACCCAGGTGCCCCTAGAAATAGATTGTATTTAATCTGTCTATCTGTAACATCCTTTCAGCATATTATCAACATAATAAATAACCAACAAGACACTTGGCATTATTTTCTTCCCACTCAGGTTTCAGGATGCGGTGCTGTTTTACACGGGAGCACGCTTCGTGTTTTCAACTACGGCTGGTCAGCAAAGGGCTGAGACAGGGGCTGGGCTGCTCACTGATGTGGTCGTATATCCCTGCAGCAATGTGACAGGTGTGTGTGTGTGTGTGTGTGTGTGTGTGTACACACGTGCAAGGAAAGAACCAGAAGGACTGAGCATCCACTCATGACACAGAAAAAACCCCTCGGCAAACGAGAAACAGAGGAATCTTTCCTTAACGTGATGAAGGTGTCTATGAACGATTTACAGTGCGTGTTACGCTTCGTGGGGGAAAGGTGAAAGCTTCTCCAGGAAGACCGAGAAGAAACGGAGAGTGTCCCTCTGGGCACGTCGCTTGGCACTGGGCTGGAGGATTCTCTAGTCCGAGCTTTCTCAGGCAAGGAGCACAGGAGACTCTGGTCCTAACGCCCCAGCACGCTAAACAGGGCGAGAAAGAAGACGTCAGGATCGGAGAGAGGGAAGAAGAAATGCAGCCACCACCTCCACGGCTGGTCCGACTGTCCACACAGAAGAGGTAAAGGACGCGAAGACGAGCTGCCAGACCATCGCCAGGGCTGAACGGCACCGTGGCCACGACAGGATCCACGCGGCCGCCCGCGTGCACCTCCGTGTGCTCGCAACCGCCAGGAAGCAGGTGCCCGGTAACGGGCCAATCAACGGGCAAGCGTTAGTGGAAGGAGACCCGACAAGGTTCCTGGAACCTGAAGACGACCTAAATGAGTGGAGAGGGGAACCGCGTGAGGACCCGTCCGCGAGCGACAGCACTTTCCTCCCGGATGACCTCCAGAGGCGGTGCCTGCGGAAGGAATCACGGCCCCAGTGGGCTCGAGTAGATCGAGCAGGGCCTGTCAGATCGCGTGGGCCCGGCTTGGGAAGAACGAAAAGAACGCAGTGCGGAGCCCCAGACACGTGCCCTCGCCGCGGGCCAGGCCGGCCACACCGCCGGCAGGGAGGACAGCCCGCAGACGCGCTCTCCTGCCAACGCTGCTGGGGGACGCCGCGCACAGACACCAGCAAGTGTGAGTAGGGGCGGTCAGCGCAGCGATCGCAGCAATAACGCAAAACTGGAAACCCCCCGAGTTCCACCGGAAGTGGAATGGGTTTTTAGAGCCACGTTACATCCCAACGGTGAAATACGAACATTGGTAAAACAAACAACGGGCTCCAGGACACAACAGGGACACAGGGACACACAAAAGTAACAACACGAGCCACCAGAGTTACAAGAAAACTTCTCTGGGAGAATTTTACATTAAATGCAAGAACAGAAAGTGTTAAGGACACATCAAGACATTTTCTAATATGCAAACCCGGGACATAAACCTCCCACATGGCCTTTCTTAGGAAACTTCTGGAAAATAGGCTTCTATAAACTTAAGGCAAACCCAACACAGAAAACACGGGAGACCCCTTCCAGCAGAGCAGGAACCCCAGAATGACGTGTGGCCAAGTCCCCCCAGACGCCAGAGTGAGGGAAGGGGAACGACTCCAGATTTGAACAGAAGGATGCGCCCTCTCTGGGCGGACACAACGGACTGATGTGTTCAGGCAGACAGAAAGCACCAGAGAGAAGCTCGGGGCAGAAAAGGATTATCTCAGAAAACCTCCGATAATTTCCAAGCAAACCAGGCAGAGGCGAAGAGCTCCCGGAAAAGCCGCATCGTGCTGGGGAGGCCATGCGGCAGCTCGGCGAAGGACGCCATGTGTGACCGGGAGTCGAGGGACGTCTGAGCCGGGCGGTCCGGCAGCCATGGAGCGCGCAGTTTGGGACTGGAACTAACCTGAGTGACAAACAGCTAAACCAGTTTGCCCCCAGGAAGGTCTCCAAGTGGGACAGGGAACTGCTGGTTTTCACACGTTAGTCCATTCTACAATCTTCTTTTCTCCTAGATGGCACACAGGGGCTGAAATCAGCCCAGACCTTCCAAATTTTAAAGGTCGAAGGGAGTCAGTGTTGGTTCATGGTGGGTTCCACTCTTTCTGTGAAGACTTAACAATACTTGAAAAATTACTTCCACTGAAAATGGTATCAACCCACTGAATTTCCTTAAGGTAGAATTTTTTTAAATGAAGACATAATTCATAAACCACAAAATTTTTTTCAAAGTGTACCAGTCAGTGGTTTTCATGCATTCACAAAGCCATGTGACTACTGCCAGCATTTAATTCTAGGGCGTTTTTAGCACCCCCAAAAGGGAAATTCCATTCCCATCAGCAGTCACTCACTCCCCAGTCCCTGGCAGCCAGTAACCTTTCCGTGTGTGTGCACTCGCCCCCGTACAACAGTGGCCTTCTGTGTCAGGTGTCTTCCCCTCCGCGTTTTTAGGATTCAGCAATGCTGCGGCATGGAAACGTCCTTCCTTTTTGTGGCTGAGTACTATTCCGCTGTAGGACCGTACCGTATTCGGTTTATCCATCCCACAGCTGAGGGGTAATGCTGTTGTAAGCATTCAGGTAAACCTCTGTGTGGCGTGTGATCTTTTAAAGCACGCATGCACGTCACCGTGACAAAGATAAATTCTCTAACATTGTCTAGTGTTCCACCCGGAGCCTCCCTGTTCTTCAAAATGCAGCCCCACAGCCTCCTTCCATGGCTCTCTCCCGTCACCCACCACGCCCATACACGGGAAGGTGCTGACCCTGATTTATAAGCTCCACCTCTGAACATTCTATGATCCTATGAACTAAGGTTCCCATTCTCAAAGCTGAAAAGTTTCTGCTGGGCCAGCAGGCTTCGAGGTGACCACAGAGGAATCACGGTCGGTACCCCATTAGCTCAGCAGAAATACTCCTCCGCCCGCCGTGGAAGAAACAAGACGGTTAACACCGTACCGGGTCAAAAGGAAAACGTTTAAAGATCAAACAAACCTAACAGTGTTATAGGAGGGCAGCGGCGACCAAGCGCTCTGGAAAGTTCATTCTTTAACTCAATTAAACTAATGCATTACAGGCACCAACCATTCATGACAAATTCGATTGGTATTTCCAGAAGTGATCTTTCTGGTACTTTTACTACTTGAGCAGCGATGATCAAACCGACTCACTGGGTTTTCTACGCACTTCCATACCAAATTCAATCAGCAGACTTGGAGGGAAAAATGCCCAAGCTTCCGAAGTGTGCACACAAGTAGCGCCACGGTGTGAAACCCCAGCAGCTCTCCGGCAAGTCAGAGGCGGTGGGGTGGGAGCGCAGGAGCTCGCGGTCTGCTGTTTTCTGCCTTGGGCATCCACGCTGCCATGTGAGCACCGCGTGTCCCCTTCCTGCTTCCTCTGCTCCCTTTCTGTCACCCCTTTCTCTGTAAAACCACAAGACCAATGTTACAAAATCCACGCTCCACCCATCCTTTTACTCAGCTGACAGAGAACAAAAGGAACCGGAGGAGACGAAGCCCTCACGCGACAGCCGAGCTGGCCAGGAGGAGGGACGGTGCCCACACTGTGTCGTGGGCAGAGCCACGAAGGCACCACACAAGTCAGCGCGGCCAAACTTCCTCCTGCTACCGGCTACCGATTTTAAAACAAACTGAGCAGAAACCACTGTTTTGTCTAAAATCTCGTCTCCTTGTTTCAGAAGGCAGAGGGCTTCAGGAGGATACGAAACAAGAAAACTTTTAATCTATTTTTGAAAGCGTGCTTCTTCAAGATTCTCTTCAAGCTCTTAAACCGTTGTTTCGATGTTTGCTTTCTAAAAAAACAAAACAAAACCAACAACCTCCCTTCCAGTGTCAAGAACATTCCCACCAGGTCTGGAGGCCGTTCTCGGGTGGCGGCAGCTGCCATCCCGCGAAGGAACAGCCCGTCTCCCTGTGTGAACGCTCTCCGCCCGCTGCCTCTGGGCCCCAGAAGGGCCACCCGGCGAGGGCCAGTAGGGCCCACATGTGCAGGAGTAGGAGAGCATGACCTGAGCACACGGTGACGTCTGTCCCAGGAAGCTCGGGTCGCACCCTGGACAGCAGAGCCGGTGGCCTCCTCTAACCTGGCAGCAGGAGAAACGGAGACAAGTGGATTGCTTCCGAACAGATCCTGGAGGCGGACCACCTGGCACAGGAGAGCGAGGAAGGAGTCGGGCTGGTCTCCCGACATCTGGCACGGACACCTATGTGACCAGCGTGCTGTGTCCTGGGATGGGGCGAGCTGGGTCACCCTGAGTGAGACCCCTTCGGGCATCCTGGGGGCATGACGAGTAAGCCGGCAGAGCCTAAAGCTCTGAGGGCGGGGGGGTGGGGTGGGCAGAGATGCGGCCGACTGTGGTGACATGGGTGGGTGGGTTCTAGAAAGCCGCGCTAACCCTCGGCAGCCCAGCACTCGGGCCGCATGCCCGGGAAGGCCAGGGCGGGGCTCCCGTGAGCCCCTGACCCCACCGCTCACCATCACACACGTAAGCGCCCCTTGCGTGTGCTTGTCATCAAGGACCCCTCACGTCGTCTACACTGCTGATGCGCTGACGGGGGACGCAGGCCCGACGGCCGCGCCCGCACGTCTTCTCGGCGGGGCACGCGACAGCCCTCCTGTGCTCGCGGATGCCAGCCAGCACGTCAGCACCGTGCCGGGGCTGCTGTCGACGGGGACGTCACCAGCACACAGGGCGAGGACGTGGCGCCCGACGGGCTGTAAAGCCCTCGTCGACAGCGGGAGGGCCGGGCCGGGAAGGCAGGACGCCACCGTGTCGCACGCACACGGGAACCTGCGGCGGGCCCCGGGCGTTCTCCGCGGGCCCGCACACGCTCGCAGACCACGGCCGGAGCACCGTTCTCGTCCCGGCTTGGCTGACAAATTTTAGTGAGCGGGTGCACTCACCAATACGGACCCACAAACAATGAGGATGGACCGTAGGAACGCAGGCAGCATCCAGAGGAAGGCGGTTCTTGAAGCTCCTGGCCGTGTCCAGTGGTCACTGCAAACACTCGAGAGCGCCGACCGCCGGCGAACAAAGAGGGAGAAGCGTGACCCACTTTCCAAAACCGCCACCCCTTCCCCAATGCTCCCGGCGAGGCAGCTCCTCCAGCCCCTCTCACCAGGGACAGAGCTGGGGGTGGGGTCTCCACCTTCCCCACTCCCAGGAGTTCAGAACTTGGAAGGAGAAAGGAATCTGACCCAGCGCTCTCTCCCTCTGTAAAGGAAAGAGCTTTATCATATGCTCGACAGGGGGATTTTCATGGAAATTACCTTCTGAAAGTATCAAATTGAAGTAAAGTCTCTATCGCCAATTACAGGGCTTGAGAGTCATCGGGATAAATGCCGCTGCTGGCGGTTCCGGCATCTGGGAACTCTGCAAGCCCGTACGTTCCCTTCTAACTCTGACCAAGTCAGAGTACTTAATGCCACAAACCCCACGTCACAGAGTGACTGCACAGATTAAATTTTATACTGAAAATGCAAAGTGCCTAATTAAACACAAGGCTTTAAGTAGTGCTGCGGAACATGAAACTTGTCTGTTTAGGGCAACGCAGTCCTGCCAAAAAGTCCACCATAGCACTGGTTGGGAAACAAGGCATCTGGGGACACATCCGGAAAAAGACGACTGCTCGCAGGGGTAGCCAACCGCCCCCGGAAGATATGCCCTTCCTTTCCCCAAGTCTTCAGGCGCACGCCCGAGCGAGCTGGGTGACTGCGGAGTGAGCACCCAGGAGCATGACACCCCACGCACTCCACCCCAAAGGCGGACAGGTGGTCGATAAAGGGTATGAGGACGGCTGGCAGCCCCTTGCTAACCACGCGGGACTCGCGCACTGTCCTCGGAGAGTCTTGCAGGAGACGACAAGCACTCAGTTAAGTACACTAACGACTGGGAGGGAAAACAGCATGTCGTGAGGTACGCGAGCAGACGAACAGGTGACTTGCCAACCGCGGTTACGAACAGACTGGTCATCCCACTTGAAATTACTTTCAACTCCTGCCATCTAACTTGTTCAGGGACATCAGTCATGGATTCTTCAGAATAACCTTCAACGGACACCTGAATTCCCACTTAGGTTATCTACCTACCCGGTCAAACACCCCAAACCCCTAAACAGCAGAACTGCTCTAAAACGAATCTATATAAAAATCCCTTTTAATACTAACACCCCCCCCCCATTTTTAAAGAGGACCGACCTCTCTGAGTGGCAGGGGTGTAACGCAGGGGTGACAAACACCTGGCTAATGACCCCGGTGGGGGGCCTCTCCCCCAGCCACACCAGGTGGCCCACAGAGGTGCCTGCATGTTGCCTGTCTCATTAATGTCGTATACAAAAACCGTGAACCCCAGAGGAGAAGGAGACCGTGCTGACGGAAACGTCCAGAAAGCCTCTCCACCAGCCCCCTGACTTGCACAGTGCTAGGAGGATCTGCCTGGCCACAACAACTTACACTTACTTGTACGTTTTTGTGAGGCTCTTCCCCCAATGTGAAGTAAAAAATTGTGATTTTTAACTCCAAAAGAGAAAAGAAAAGTTGTGACTGTTTAGTTTCCTGTCACTTTTTTTAAACCCAGATTTGACACAAAATAACATATTAAAACATTCTTTAACAGATTGGCATATCGTGCTTACATTAAAAAAAGCTTTTCTCTTGCCTATTTCAAAACTAGTTGCTTTCCATTTGTACGTATCATTCCTTACTATCTCTGTTGCATTTTACATAAGATAAAACAACTTTAAGGGAAAAGAAAAACGCTGCCACAGAACGCAGCCATTCCATTCACAGGTATTAACCCAAGAGAAATAAGAGCGTGTCTTACACAGAGACTCGGTCCTGCCTGCTCACAGCAGCTGCATCCAGTGGCCCCAAGCTGGAAATAACCCACACACTCGTGATAGGTAAATGGGTACATAAAATGTGGTCTGTGTAGATAGTGGAAATGAAATAACTCGGCAATAAAAAGGACAGACTGATGCTCCCAACAATGATCTCAAACACTTTGTGCTGAGCGAGAGCCAGCGCCAGAGAATACACCGTACGACTCCATTAATATAAAATTCTGGGAAACGCAGACTCATCTGTAGTGACAAGAGGCAGGTCTGTGGGAGGGAGGGCGGCTGGGCTGCAGACAGACATAAAGACTCAGGGCAACGAAGTGCTCTAAGTCTTGACTGTGACGGCGGCTTCACTGGGGCAAAACAACAATCTGTCACACACGTCATCAAACTGCACACCCGCCACATACAAGTGCCTCAGTGAAGTTAGTTCTTTCGGGGGTGCCTGGGTGGCATCCGACTCTTGGTTTCAGCTCAGGCCATGTTCCCAGGGTGCTGGATGGATGGAGCCCCACGTGGGGCTCTGAGCTGGGGGCTGAGTCTCTTTGGGACTCCCTCCCTCCCTCTCCCTCTGCCCCTCCCCCACCCCGCTCACGCACATGCTCACGCACATGCACGTACTGTCTAAAATAATAAAATCTTTTAAAAAAATAAAGTTAATTTTGTTTCAAGAACTACAAGAAAAGGGGACCCGAAAAGTGTACTGAGACAGGTAAGTGGAAATGAACACATTCACTGCCTAAAGCTATTTCAATGTCACCTCTGGCGTGTTAGGTCGCTGTGGAGGCCCTGCGAAGCCCTGGAGTGTCTGCCGGTGACAGCCGTGGGCGCTGACACCCGCCCCCGACTGATGTCCCTGAACACCTCACCAGACCCTTCAATAGACCCGACCGGAGAGGTAGCTATGACTGTGGCACTACCGCAACTCGCCGGCCGTTGCAGAACAGACAATTTGCTCAGGCCGCAAACAGCCCGAGTTTCCAAAAGGAAAGCTGACGAGGGATCTGTAAGAATGCATCCTGGAAAGAGTATGAGAAGACAAGTAATCAAGCAAAGGTCAAGCTCCTTTTGACCAAGAGGTCCCTGAACAGGGACTGTCTCCTCTCTCCTGACACAGAAGGACTGTAAAACCTCCCTGTTCACAGCTAAAGCATGGTTCGTGTGAACTCACTTCCACAAGTCTCCAGCGCGTTATGGGAACACAGATGCCTGATGTCCATCAGCGGGAAGGGGACACAAGTTCAAGCCCCACCCACATCTGGTAAACATGGAGAAAGTGAAGTCAGTAACAACCCACAAGGCGGGGAGCAAACGGATCCCACCTTAACATTGTTCCTGAGAGGCCGCATCCAACTCCCCACAGAAATGGAACGTGATGCAACACGTATGATCCACAGAAACCAGCTGCTTCTACCTACAACGTAAGGTCCCCGAGAACCCCGCTCATGCCTGAACCCCACGGCCAGCAGCACCCCCAGCTCCGAGCAGGTGCTCGGTAAATGCCTGTGGAATAAATTAATGAGGAACGACCTGGGGAAGAAGCTGCTATAGTCTCCCCATTCTGACTTAGACACTAGACAAGATCGTAGAACAGTCAACGCTCACCCCACCAACACTAAGAGGAGAGAGAGAGAAAAATATTTAAACATTCTATCAAAAAGCAATGATCAAAATACAATTCAATGAGGGGCTCCGGGCTGGCCCTGCCGGTGAAGCGTGCGAGTCCTGATCTCGGGCTGTGAACTTGAGTCCTTGAGTAGGGGTTGCGCCTACTTAAACACACACACACACACACACACACACACACACTCTTCAATGCTGGGAAGGGTACATTAATCCGAGCACACATGAGTGAGACGTCAACATGTCTGTGGCAGTTTTTGGACAGCCGTGTGACAGTACCTACGAGGAGACTAAAAATAAAAAGCTAAACTCACTGACCCAGTGATTCAACTTGCTGGAAACGAGCCCAAGAAAACAATCAGAAATGTAGGCGACCTTCTACCAGTGATGATGTTACAGCATTGTCTGTTTTAAGAACAAAGTGGAAACTTCTGAACAGCCAAGAAGAGAGGTTAATGAAGTGCGGGGGGCGCATCCGCACACACTGTGTTTGGCAGAGGCAGGCCACCATGGGGCCCGCGCAGCCCTGCACGTCTCACGGTCACATCTGGCTGGCCAAGGAGACCACACGGCACAGCTCGCTGGCTCCAGGGGAGGGGGTCTGGCTCGTCTGCCGCCTGCTACACAAGGTGCTTGGTCCTTGGCTCCTCAAGTGCAGACTGACCCAATTCAAGCGTGGCCACCATCGAGGCCCCTCACGTCGCCCCCGTGGGACGTGGGGCGGGGAGGCGGCACTCCCAGGCTGAGGTCCTGCGTCTGCTGCGCTACGTGCCACCAGCTGTCTCGCTACCGCTTCCACTCCCGTGTGAGGCTGCGGTGAGCCGGTCGGCCTGCTGTCCTCTCCTCCGGGGTCTGGTCTTGCCCTCTGCTACGAGCACAGGCCCTGCCCTGACAGATGCCACGAAAAATTATCCATGTACAAATTTTAATGGCAGAGAAAAACACGTGTTTTCTTTCTAGGAAGCTACAAAACAATCTACAGAACTGGAACTCATTTTTTAGTTTTATTTGTTTAATCCTACATTTTCCCAAAGGGACTCAGGGGGTCAACAGGCCGGAATACGCACAGAGTAAGAAAAGACTCCAAGCAAAGTACACCAAACTGTGCACAGCAGCGGGCCCTGGGGTTCCGGATGCTCCTCCCTCCACTTTCACACGCTGCTGAAACTCCGCACTGCTCTGTCTGCCCAAGCGGTGAAGGACGAAGGACACAACTACAGCCGCCTCGCAGGCCGCCTGGAGTGGGTGAGCTTGACACGAGCCCCAGAGCCCTGAGGGGAGCGCGCGCTGCGGGGGGGCCCTTCTGGCGAGGTGACCGGGCCTCGCTTCCCCCACAGGTTCCTGGGCCTGGCTGGCCAGTCCCAAGGGGGACAGGGGAAGGATCTTTTTAGGTCACTTCCCCTGCTGGACAGACCGGCGCTCCACGATGGCATCAGTCCAGGGGCTGCCTAGCAACAGAGCAACACAAAGGGAAGGTGTCTCTAAAAGGAACAGAACGAAAACCACACAGACTCTTGGGGAACCTGAGGTGGGGAGGCCGCTAAACCCGGTAACTATAACAGAGGAGTAAACAAACCCTAGCCCGGCTGTGTTGCTTTTTTTTTTTTCCTCCTTTTTCTTCTTTTTTGATCTGTGGAGCCTCTTCTTAAAAACCTCTGCTTGACTTCAGCTCGGGTCATGATTCCAGGGTCCTGGGATCGAATCCCGCATCCGGCTCTCTGCTCAGCAGGGAGCCTGCTTCCCCCTCTCTGTCTGCCTGCCTCTCTGCCTGCCTGTGCTCTCTCTGTGTCAAATAGATAAAATCTTTTTAAAAAAAAAAAAAAAAACCCTCTGCTTGAAAGCTCCAAACCCTCTAAGGAGAATTCTAAATGGCCTGGAGCAAAACCGCGTCCATTAGAGGTTCCAGCTGGAGACGCAGCTACACTCAGCGGGCACTCCTCACAACCCTGGACGCACAACGACACACAACTCCTCACACTGTCGGTTCACACAACCAACGTGGGAAATGATGACATCCACCCCTAGCACACCAGCCCAAGCCAGGGCCCTGCCGCGTGGCCCCAGGCTGTGGGTGGGGGGAGCGGCGGCGTTCCTGAGCAAGGGGCTCTTCCGCACCTGAGCTCCTCCAACTCAGGAACTCTGAAAGTGTGCGCCTGTGTGCGTGTGTGCATGTGTGCGTGTGTTCACGTGTTCCTTCCCGGATCCTACCCTGGAAGATCCCAGTTCAGCAGGTATGGCTGAGGGGGGCCCCAGGAAAAAACCGCTTGCTTGCTTGATTTATTTGACAGAGAGAGAGACCACAAGTAGGCAGAGAGGCAGACAGACAGAGGGGGAAGCAGGCTCCCTGCCAAGCAGAGAGCCCGATGCGGGGCTCGATCCCAGGACCCCGAGATCATGACCTGAGACGAAGGCAGAAGCTTAACCCACTGAGCCACCCAGGTGCCCCAAAAATTGCTTTCTTAAAAAAAAAAAAAAAAAAACACCTCACCCAGAGTCTGTAGATTAGCCAGGTATGGGAGCCACCACGCTAATCCCAATTTCCTAGATTATAAACTGCAGAGAGGTTAAACAAAGCACTTGTGTGTTTATCTTTGTAGGACACTTGACTATTCCAACCATAAAGGGTCTCCATCTGGGGCGCTTGGCTGGCTCATAGGAGCATGCAACGCTTGATCTCATGGTCATGAGTTCAAGCCCCACATCGGGTACAAAGATTACTTAAAAAATTAAAATGTTAAAAAAAAATGTCCATGTGGAACACAGCTGTAATTACAAGTTCAGATGTCTGAGAGCCAAAAATTCAGGAAAGATTTTAATTCCATTTTTTTTTAACCACTGATGTTTTAACCCCAGTCTCTTATTCAAGTAGTTAGAATTTTACAGTTTAACAAAGAATGTAGCGACATTCTACTAGTTTAAATGACTTCTCCTAAGACAAAAATCCCACTATTCCACAAACCCTAAGATTTTTAAACAGAACTAAAACGTAATTCTACACGCAAGGCACCACAAGCCTACCTTTTACCTTACACAGATACCAAACAAGTCTGATGGCATCACTTCTTAAAATCAAATTCATCCCAATGCAAGCATGATTAGGCCACTGTCATTTTCCCGATAACAAGGAGACCAGAGACCTACTCCTCTCACCTTCCACGCTCACCTGTGAAACTCGGGGAGCTGCACCCACCCATCCCCCTCCCCTGCCACCCTGTGCGCAGTCCACAGTTCTGTTCTGGGGACAGCGCTTGCCTTGAATCCTTATAAAGGTTACTGAGGTTTTCTCTGCACATACAAATGTGAACTGATGCACGTTTAATAAAGTGGATAGGTAGGAGCAGCCTGTGTTTTCACTCAGCATCCCACAGCCGTCCTCCACGCCTGTAGTAAGCACAGATCTCCTGTTCTTAAAGACGCACCTGATACTCTGCACCACCAACACAGTGCGGTGTATTGAAGCGTCTCCCTCCTGATGGGACAGTTAGCGCCTCCCACATTCTGACTCCCAGAGCCAGGCTGGGGCTCACGTCTGCGCTCAGGTCACCCATCCTGAGAGTCTGTTACTCCAAGTGCCACCAAGTCTCACAGGGACTGTTTCCTTCAGTCCCGCGGCTCCAGGCTGAGATAGGTGAGGTGACCTTGGAGATAACACAGAGAACAAAAACCGTGCCAACATCCCAGGGCCTATAAAAACTGCTTTAAAAAGTCAAAAGTGACTTCTAATTATGTACTTTTCTCTAGCAATTGAGTTTTTAATATAAAGATGTGTTATCTTTGTAATTTTTTAAAGCAGAAGTTTAAATTCCTCTGTAAAACGCTATAAATACATTTATGTGTTTAAGAAAATGGGAGCTTAAGTAAGAACAGTAATATTTAGCCAAAAATTCAATTTTATATCCCTGCAGTCTATTGGGGGTGGAAATTAAACCAAATGAGTCCTTGCCATGAGTGTGTGGGAGAGGAACAGCACCTCGCCTGCTTCCCCCACACGAGGAGAGGTCCATCATGTGACTCAAGGAAAAGGCAGATGTCTGGGAAAATAATCACCGCATCATGTTATGCCAACATCACCGTCAAGAATAATGAATTCCTTTTTCCTAACAAGCACCATTGTTCAGGGATGTTTCCATTACCTGAAACCAAGAAAAATTCTCCTTACTCTCAAAGAAAGTACAAAAACATTCCTAAGAACTGGCTGCCATAACACGGCCT
Organism: Pteronura brasiliensis; assembly: GCA_004024605.1. Lineage (NCBI taxonomy): Eukaryota > Metazoa > Chordata > Mammalia > Carnivora > Mustelidae > Pteronura > Pteronura brasiliensis. The sequence continues at coordinate 149,652 of PJEN01000681.1, forward strand.
TCCGACTGAAGACGTGCTTTGTTCTGATGTGTAATCTGACGACAAACAGGGTTGCTGAGGAGCAGAAAAAGGATGGACAGGTCAAAGTTGGCTGCTGCTTTGCACACACTCTCCTCTACCTTGAATTAGGAATCCTCTTCGAGAACCAGAAATGCTCACCGAGACTAGACAACGTCTGTACCAGGACCATAATCCTTACTGTCCACGTGGAACATTTCCCCAGGAAGGAACTGCCTGCCCTTACGAGAAGCATCCCAGGGACAAGAGCACTAGGGTGATGTGGCTGCAGAACAATGGCCCCAAAGATGACAACATCCTAGTCCCCAGAACGAGTGGATCTGCTCAATCACGTGGCAAAGGGGAACTGAGGCAGATGTGATGGAAGTCTACACAGCTGCCCGGAGGTGGGGGGATTTTCCTGGGTCATCAGGCGGGCCCCGCGGGGTCACCAGTGTCTCACAGGGAGGAGGAGGAGGAGGAAGTGGAGGTGGAGGTGGAGGAGAAGGAGGAAGTGGAGGTGGAGGTTGAGGAGGAGGAGGAGGAAGTGGAGGTGGAGGTGGAGGAGGAGGAGAAGGAAGTGGAGGTGGAAGAGGAGGAGGAGGAGAAGGAAGTGGAGGTGGAGGAGGAGGAGGAGGAAGAGGCAGGAGACTCCGTGTCAGAGCGGTGAGACCTGAGACAGGGTTTCGCAGTAAATGCCGGCGTTGAAGATGGGAGGAAGGGGTCGGGAGCCACGGGACAGAGGTGGCCTCCGGAAGGTGGAAAGGGAAAGGAAATCTCTCCAGGAGACTCCAGAGAGATCCCGCCCTGCTGACACCTTGGTTTCATCCCAATGAGACCCATTCCAGACTTGCAACCCTGGAAAAGCAACGTAAGAAATTTGTATCGTTTAAAGCCACTAGAGCAGGCACAGGAAGAGAACACAGCGCAGTCACTCCCTCCATCTCTCAACGGTGCTGAGGGCGTATCTCAAGTCCCAGCCGCTTCCTACCACGATGTCCAGCTGCTTTTCTGATCTGTTAATCATTGAAAAAGAAAATCAACAACCCAGGTCTCATCCTTATCAAACATCTGTCAAACACCTTAACACTTCCTGGAAAAGAGTGAGCTCACACCACAAACCACCTCACCGTGGAACAGATCAGCCCCTCCTAAAGAATTTCTCTGCCACACGCATCTTTCCAGAATAGAATAATCCTACATTTCATCTAAATATTCCTTTTGTAAGATCTGTACTGGACCCTCTGAATGCTTGGGAAGCGTCCGCATAACCCCCCCCACAGCAGGTCAGCAGTGAGGGGCGTCCCACCTGGTTACTGCCACGACCTGTGGCAGAGGAACCCAGCCCCCAGATAAAGCCCAGAACAACCAGGGGCGCCTGGGTGGCTCAGTGGGTTAAAGCCTCTGCCTTCGGCTCAGGTCATGATCCCAGGGTCTGGGGATCAAGCCCCACATCGGGCTCTCTCTCTCTCTGCCTGCCTCTCTGCCTACTTGTGATCTCTGCCTTTCAAATAAATAAATAAAATCTTAAAAAAATAATAAAAAATAATAAAAAGCCCAGAACAACCAAAGAACGCGTGAGGTAAAAGGGAGACAGGAGCAGACAGGAGCGACTTCAATGGCCTTTATCTCCCTGTCAGACACGGACGGGGAGAGGGAGCATGGCTTGAGTAAGTCCTTCAACAAACCCCGAGGGAGCCTACAACCGGCCTGGCGCTGGGCCTCTGGGTAGTGGCAGATCACAAAGCTGGAGGAGCCCAGGCGCACACAGTAAACGTAAGTAGTAGGAGGTGATGAGTGCTGTGGGGTGGGGAGGAGTCTGGGGAGGGGCTTGCAGGTGGTCTCATGTGCTGGGCAACTGGACAAGTCTCCCTGGGGGAGCGGGGACTGGAGCCGAGGCCGGTCGGCAAGGGCATCGACTATGAGGATGTCGGGGCGGAAGGCACCCTGAGCCCCGGGAACAGCCAGAGAAAGGGCCCAGAGGGGGCCGGTGCCGATGCCTCTGGGCGAATGGGCAGAGCAGGAGGCGGGGAGATGTGTGAGGGTTCGGATCTCAGGGCGGGGAGGTAGAAAGGGGCTCTCTGAGGTCAGCAGACTTGGAGGAGCCTCCCCTGCACAGTACGGACAGAGCCGGAGGGTGTGTTTTCTAGAGTGAGATCACAAAGTCTAGGGTGGAAACCCTATTTCTGTTGGGTTATTATAAATCCAGGAAATAATCTTCCAATTACAATCCTAAGAATCTTTTCAGAATTTCATTTCCTCCATGCTTTGTCTGGACACAGGGAAATCACTAAGGTCTTTGTCAAGTTGCTGAACAGAGTGAAGGAGCACCTCCCTTCATATCAGGACAAGTCACGCAGGGAAGGGAGGAGAACCGCCTGGGGAGGAGGCCTGCCTGACAAGGCCACCACAAGACCCAGAGGCTCAACTCCGGGGAGATCCCCCCAGGACACGGTGGAGCTGTGCGCGCCAACTCCATCACCATCGCGCATGGCCCTGACACGAGTGGGAGGCCCCAGGTGGAAACTAGGAGGCGTGCCCCAAGCCGCCTGGGATCCTGGTATCCCCTTGCAGGAGCTTCCACAGCTGGCCCGCGGGATCCGCTGGGCAAAACCTGGCTTTCGGAACTCCTTCGAACACAGCAAGCAGCCGGCGTTCTCAGCGCACAGAGGGTAGGAATCTAGGCCTCCGGTGTGTTTCAGAAGCTGCAGGGCTGAAGTCCTGAGTCAGTATCCTCAGTGACCCCACCAGGGACTGTCGCCCGGATGAGGCCCGGTGCAAACCTGAGCCTCTCCTCTGACGGGAGATGAGGCCGCAAAGTCAGAGTGTCGGCTAGCAGATGCTGGAAGATACCGCGCCATTCCCCAGAAGAAACTCTATTCTTCAGCAGTCCTCTCCCATGTCACTGCCAAACTTGGTTTTCCAGTAGCCTGTTACGTGTCACCACAAAGGGCAAAAAGGCAAGGAAGTGGCAGGACAGGGTCCCTGCGAGGGGCTGAGGCCAGCTCCAGTGCAGGCCCGGCAAGGGGCACGATGACTAAGGTTAACCCTGCCCTGCTTACCCGACTTTCTCAAGAGAGTTCCCCTGCCCGGGTGCCACGCACGCTCTGGCCCCAGGGGATCCTCAGAGGTCAGGCTGTGACACTCCCATTGCCATCACACCAAGCCTGGTTCCCCAGAGGCCCTGGGAGGGAACTCTGGCCTCTAAGCCAGCACCGTCCGACAGATGGAGGAGGAGGAACGGCCTCTCCTGTTCCGTCCGCCAACTCCTTCGACTTCCACCCTAAAACTAACAAGGGGCTCTTTCTATCTCAATCCGCTTCATAACCCCCAGCACAGGTCTTAACCGCAACACTATCTTAACTACCAGGACATGGAACTCTGTGCCCTAATTCTGGGAGAAAAGACAGAACATTTAGAAAGCTTCTAAAAAGTGGACCGGGTACAGAAAAGTGGAGAAGGGGTCTGAGACAACAGGCATAAGAAGGAGCGGGTGGCACAGCAGAAGCAACTGGGTGTCTGCGGCCTGGCTTCCGGTGCGGGTCGCACGCACGACCCTGTCCCTCGCCTGTGGAGGGGCGGGCACCGCGGATGCTGCTGCGTGCGGAACGCTCCCGTCGCATCCGACCCCCGGGCCAGGTGTGTTCCCCCAAAGCAGCTCACACCCACAAGCAGAGTGAAAGCTGGATCGCAGCAGGCTCCCAGGGCGTCCACTCACATCTGTCAGAGCACCTGTCGCATGCTCTTGGAACTCTCCGACACGTCAACTCCCCACACCACGAGCTTCCTGAAAGCAGGCTCACACTTCACCATTCCCGCAAACACCCCAACACCAAGAAGATGATGAAAAAGGGGCTGAGCCGGCGGAGGGCTGGCGGGGCCACCGGAAAACGGAGGGCAAAAGGCAGAGAACGGAATCGGCTGTTTCTTCAAGCCTGGGTAACGCGGTGAGAGGTAACGGTAATAGAAGTTCGCTGAAAAGAAGAGAGGAAAGGGAAGTCTGGAGGGAGGACTGGAACGGAGAGGCAGGAGGCCACCTTCAGACAGGCAGGGGTTGAGATGGTGACGAAGGTCAAGGGGACGCCCAGGCGGATGAAAAGGCAACACTGCGGCTCCAACTGCAAACACCCTCCCCGCCTCCGCCACCAGGGCTGCTGGACGCTGTGTCGGGGGCAGCGCGCAGCCTCTGGGGCCGAAGCGAACAGGGGCTCGCGCTCACGTGTCCGCCAGCGGCCGGCTCGAGCGGCCCCACAGACGGGCGAACACGAGCCCCGGCCTGCCGGAGCTTCGCGGCGCGCCGCGAGTCGGTCTGTAGCTCAAGACTGGCTCAGGAGAGTTTTCAAAATGTGTATTGAAAAAAGTCTACAGGCGGCCTGGCCGGCTCAGTCGGTGGAGCACGTGGCTCTTGATCGTGGGGTCGTGAGTGCAAGCCCCACACCGGGGTAGCACTACTTCAAGACTCTGTGAGGACATACAGTATCCCCAGATTAAAGCAAGTCTCTCCATCCCACATCACCCTCCAGCGGCCGCCCTCTGCCCGCGGGGGGTCCGCTCATCTGAAAGCGCCACGCCCGCAAGGCCTCCTCCGCAGACCTGGCTCCACCCAGCCCTCCGACAGGGGGGCAAGACGCCGTGCCCAGGACGACAGCCCTGGCCCTCTTCTGGGTCAGCACGAGATCTCCCCACTTCCCTGGGCTCCACTCCCACTCGTGTGCTGCTGAGTTCTTGGGTTCCAGTGACAAAGCTGACTGTCTAAACGGACCTCTCTCGGGGGACGGTCTCTAAAACCCCTCGCGTTCCACTCAGTGTGTCTAAAACCAAGCACCTGTGTGTAACCGGAGACCCTCCCCAAGCAGTGATCTGCGTCGTCTGCGTCATCTGAGACAGCACCCTGGCACCACCTGGAGCCCCACTCATCTCCCACACGCTATGTCTCCCTAAACCCTGGTAACCAGTCCCATGCTTTTCCCTTGTCTTGGAGTTACCGCCCCCTCCAGCCCACCAGGACGGCTGCGACAGCTCCCTGGGGGTCTCCCCACTGCCCGCAGGAAGCACACCAGGCAGTAGGATCTTTCTAAAATGCAAAACAATTGGGGCACCTGGGTGGCTCAGTGGGTTAAAGCCTCTGCCTTCGGCTCGGGTCGTGATCCCAGGGTCCTGGGATCGAGTCCCGCGTTGGGCTCTCTGCTCGGCGGGAAGCCTGCTTCCTCCTCTCTCCTCTCTCTGCCTGCCTCTCCGCCTACTTGTGATCTCTCTCTCTCTCTCTCTGTCAAATAAATAAATAAAATCTTAAAAAAAAAAAAAAATCATCACGAAATACCCCAGTTCAATCCCCCAGGCTCCTCATGGCTCAGAGACCCGTGTCTGGAAACGCAGAGAAGCCTTCCAGGACTCTGGCCTCCTCTCTAGACCCTGTCTCTGGCCTTCCAGTCTCCAGGTACAGAGAACCAGGCAGCTCCCCAGGGAGCCAGGTCCCCCTCCCTGCTGGCCCTGGCTCGTTCTCTCTGAACTGTACCGCTCGGCCACATTCACCGAGTTAGCACCAACTCAGCTTCCAAACTCCAGTTCTGGGAAACGGCCTCTGTGCAATCAGTCCCGCCCCACCTCCAGGCAGGACTGCGCCCCCTGCCCACCCAGGGTGCTCACTCACACACCTGCCACAACCACTCTGACCCTCGCCGCCCCCCCCACCCCGCCTGCCGCCACATCTCTCTTCCAGGCACAAAGCATCCCGACAACAGAGGCCGCGTGCCGCAGAGCGACAGGGGACATTCTGGCGTGTGCCGGACACACCGCCTGCGGACAGCACGCCCACAACGGCGCTGAGGAGGAACGGAGCATCTCACCAACGCCATCATTCATACCCAACGTAATAACTACAATACGGACTGTAACAACGCCAGAGAAAAGCAGTCATCTGAAATAGAAACCCTGAGGATTCAAAAAAGAAAAAAAAAAGTGAAAAACAGGAAAAGACTCCGATCAGGAAGGTCCCATCCTGACCCTTACAGGAGCCAGGCGGCACAGAAAACAGCTCATAACCGCCTCACCGCCGCAGACACAGAGAGGCGCTGTCACCGACACCATCCTGGAAACGAAGACTCACAAAACCCCTACAACCCATCTTAGGTTTCTCCAGTCAATGCGGAAGGAGAAGCAAAACAACATTACCAGCAGTTTCAGAGGATGTGGGACTCACTTCTTGAACATTCTAAATAATTTTCCACCTCCTCCATGCCTCTATTACTGCAACTGAAACTAAGCAACAACAATCAGACAATCAAGAAGCAGTGCGGCAACAAAGCCAACGGACAGGTTCAGACAAAGTGCTCGTCTTCAGAAGCCTACTGTCCAAGCCTTCCGTGTGGGAGGGTGAGCAGGACAGGGGCGGACAGGCCTCTGCGGGGAGGCGGGGGGACTCCAAGCTGAAGCTCCAACCTACGCCTCACTGTCCAGAGGTGCGCGCACACACACACACACACACACACACACACACTCGCCTCCTCCCTGGCGGAGTGACCTATATGTGAGCTCTCAACCCTGAAACCAGAAGGCACTGTCCTTCCAGCTCTTTCTATAGAACTACCTGATCTTCAACGCATGAAACACATAAAAAATCATCTATTTGGAAAGACTGTTTCTGATTGCTAAATGGGACATTTAGAGAGGGGCGGGTCAGAGCCTTATGATCCCACAGACTGACCCACCTATCAGTATAACCGAGACCAGTAAGAGCTACCTAACTCACAATTTCTCCTCTAAAGGAAACATTTGCATTTGCCCATAAGACAAAATACAGGCTAAAGACCACCAATCGTTAAGAGAAAAATTAAGGAGAGGTAAACAGGTGACCACCACAATTGGTCAAAATCTCACCCCAACCCCAGTCAGACTGAATATGCACGTCTCCCATGCTGAAAACATCAGAGTGAGAAAAACAGTCATTTGATTTGTTCAAGGCCATTAAAAAAAAAAAAAGTTAATCTCAGTCGAGTAAATAAAGAAACCAACATCCCACATGAACAGGCAGGTCACAATACACAAATACGCAAAAGAAATTTTTTTCGACCTAGCTGGCAATCAGTGGATTTAATGAGGTGCCATTTTATAACCATAAGGTTGGGTTAAAGAAAAAAAAAAGCTTTCAAATGCAAATCCTCACCACGGCATATCCACAGTGACACTCAAGCGTGTTAAGCCCATACGTAGCTAGGAGCGAGGTACATGGGTACTGCCCTTTTGGAAAGCAAACTGGCACCACACACCAAGAATCCTAAAAATGTTTACCCCACCGACATGTTAATATCACCCCTGGAACTCTACCTTAAAGACCACAGAATGAGTAATTATGGTAACCTTATGTTCCAGATTTTCTAAGAAAACCCTGACTTCATAATGGTATTCTTTTCCATAACAGCAAATCACCAAGAGTGTAACTGAATTCGACAACAATGAAAGACATTCACCGAAGAACACGGAAAATCGGTTTGGCATTCGGGCAAACACGTACAGAAGAGTGTTCTAGTTTCTGTTTGGGATGGAGAGCTGAAGACAAAAGCTCAATCACTGAACATTCACTTTTGCCACAAGGAACCTGGTTCAGCCTGTTATTCCCTCAAGAGCTGCTGAGAAGCTGCTATCGGGTACCAGGCCCCGTGCTGGTTCTGGAGGCGCGAAGATGAAAGAGCCCAGCTCCCCTGCGGACGGCGGGCTCCCACTCGCCAGACCACAGCAGCCAGCGTGCCCGCCGCTGCCCGCACCTCCTTTCATCTTCGGAGGGTGGAAGCCTTGCCCTGGCTAAGAGCCACATCTCCGTGCCCTCGCAGAGCAGCTTACTTCTGAAAGGCCGGTTCTCCCTCATGTCCAGACTAGGGGTAAGTCTGAAGCTCATAAAACGCCAGCGGAGCAGAAACTGTGTTCAAGAAGTAAAGGCCATAAACGGCACTGGAGGTTCAAAGACCTTAAGAACCTACGCTCAGAGATGTGCTGATCTTGTCGGACTTGTGAGGCACAATCATCACCACTGAGACTTCCAGGTCACTGCCAATGGCCCTGCCCATCTCTGCCTCACAGCCTATCCTGGGAGAGGTGGACGACGCCAGCGGTTCCCGGGGTCAAAACCTTTAGAGAAGTGACCTAAGGACCCTCCGAGTATGCACATTCACAAAAACTTCCCCAAACTGGGGTGCCTGGGTGGCTCAGTGGGTTAAGCCTCTGCCTTCGGCTCAGGTCATGGTCTCAGGGTCCGGGGATCGAGTCCCGCAGGGAGCCTGCTTCCCCCTCTCTCTCTCTCTCTGCCTACTTGTGATCTCTGTCTGTCAAATAAATAAAATCTTAAAAAAAAAAAAAAAAAAAAAAAAAAACTTCCCCAAACAAACCTCAGAAGGGCTCCAGAGGCAGTCTGCGGGATAAAAATGCTCAAGTTCAGAAGTCACGGAGGGGAGTGGTCAGAGTCTTTTCTCGGACAGGGTACCCTACGAAAGCAAAAATACCTCTTCCTTCTGCAAAGAGAACCGTAAGTCCAGGAAGAACCATGACCTATGAAGATTACAGGAGTCTTTAAAAAAAAAAGTCCCAATTATTTCACAGTGTTTAAAAAGAAAACTGTGGGGACAAGTTCCACCAGCCACAAGCAATAGGGACATCTTTCTTCAAATGTCAATTAAGCTTCTAGAAAATCACTAATTCCACATCTTTCACAGAAAACTAGGCTTGAAAAGGACTTGCGTTTAACTGTCCCCATGCACCCCGCCCCCCAGGTCTTCGCAGTCCGGTGTGTCACAGCACGCGGGCAGCACCAAGCACGCTGTACCTGCCTAGGGAGGGAGTTAAGAACCTCTGATAAACAATTCGGTATCACAGGAGTGTCACGGGAGGAAGGACTTCGAATTCAGTGGTGCAGTCGCTGGAGAGACAGAACACCAGACTCTGCAGTCCAGAAAGACTGTTCTGGTGATTTCTGAAATTCTCTGTAATGAAACTGGAAAACTTCAAAACTCATTCTCTTTCTTTGGCATATTAGATGAGCGTTCTCTTCCGAAAGTCCTTTAGGCCAAAATGGCAGCTGGGAAATCAGTCATCTCCCCAAATTGCTCCGAACAGTCCTAGGCTACCTCACGGCATCACAGAGGTTCTAGCTTCTGAGGGAGCGTCTGGGCAGGCATTCCCCGTGCTTGCAGAGTGCACCGCACAGGGCTATGTGCATGGCTGTCTCAGCCCTGGAGGCAGATTCACTGTAAAACCTACGAGGGAAACGGACAGCTCTGGAGACGAAGGGAAACCCTGAAGAACTGAGAATCTTATTCTTTGTACGACCAACTTACAGTATTAGGTACTTTTTGTGTGGGGAACACTATGAGTAGGGAGCCCTCTTGGTTCCTCCACAATACACAGAAGATGACATTCTTAACTATATAAAAGGGAAGAATAAACCTTTTTCTCATCTTTAGTGTGTGGTCAGCAGACTATCAGCCTCCAGGGACGACTACCACCTAATCTCCAGAACCCACGACTGTTACCCTTATGTGGCAAAAGCAGGATTAGCCCTGCAGAGCCAAGGTTGTTATCCTGGATCACCCTGGCGGCTCCAGTGTCGTCACAAGGGTCCTAAGAAGCAGCAGATGTCAGAGAGAAAGGAGAAGGGGCTACGGGCTGGCTCTGACGATGGAAGGTGGCCCAGCCACAGAGTGAAGGTGGCCTCCAGAACTTGAAGAGGGCAAGGAAATAGATCCTTCCCTAGAACCCCCAAAAAAGGAACACAGCCCTGCAAACACCTTGAGCCCAGTGAGACCACATTTGGACTTCTGACCTCTAAAACTATAGGATCATATGTTTACATGCTGTTCGGAGCCACTGTTCTGTTCGTGCTAATCTGTTACAGCTGCCCTAGGACCGAATGCACCGGCTTCCATTCACCCCCTCCAAGTACAAATTCGTGTCATGCCTGTTGGCAAAGCAGCCACTGTATCAAAAGCGAACAGACCAAGAGCTTCCTGCCTCGCCCTGTGGGTACAAACGCCAGCAGAGGGCAAGAAGAAAGCCTGGCAGGACTGTGGGGTCCGACAGATTAAATGGCAAGAGGAGGCAGACAAAACGGCAGCGGGCACAGCCGCGAGAGGCCTCTCCCGTGCAGAAAGACAGGTATGGACGGGACGAAAACCCTCTGGGACCAGCCTGGACGGAGGTGGGGTTTTTCCCCTATCACAAAAGGAGAGCACTAAGGCTTTTACTTGGAAGGTGACTAGAGGACAGCTGACGGCCGCCCTCCCTAGGGCGCTCTCACTTCAGGCTGCCAGTGGGTCCTGGGGGCAGCGGCACCCGCTTCGGATCAGGCTGCAGGTCACAAAGCCGCCTTAGCCTCTTCCCCCTCCGCAGTTCCCCAATGACTGACTTACTGCACCCAAGCAGAAGTAAGACCTGCCCCAGTGAACACGCCGGGAGCGGTCCCCGCAGCCACGCGAGCCCGTTGGACTCCGCGGGGCGGCCCCGCCGCTACAGCCCACGGCAGCTCACCCCCGTCCGAGCTGCCATCCCCAAACCCTCACCAATGCGAAGTTGGTAAATTAGCCAAAAGCATCTCCCAAGAACCCCTGGCAAGCCTGCCGTCCCGGGAGGAAGGTCCCGGCTGGCGGCCACCAGTGCTGGGGATAAGGTCAGCAGGAGGGGGATTCGGGAACTGTCAAGGGGGACGCCGTGCGGCGTGAGGAGCAAACTTGGGGGACCCCGCGCGCGGCCGGGGGGTACCGGAGCCGCTCGCCGGGGAGTCGGCGGCCGGCTGCGGGGCCCGCGCCCGCCCGACAGCGCCGCGGGGGAAGCCCGTGCGCTCCGGGGCCGCCCGCCGTGCGTGCTCCCCGCTCGCGAACAAAGACGCAGACCCCGACACAACTTGCGGACCCCACCGAGGCCCGAAACTAGGGGGCCGCGGACGGGGCCTCGGGGCGCTCGGGAGGCACCGCGCGACCCCCGACCCCCTGCCCCGTCCGGCGCCCCGGTCCCCGCAGCCCCCGCCCCGGCCGGCCGCCCAGGGCTCGCGTCCCGCACCGCCGGCCCCGCGAAGCGCCAGCAGCCGGAGCCGCCTCAGGCACCCGGACGGACACGGCAGGAAGCGCGGGAGGGGGCGCCGCACCGCCGCGCCGCGGGCCGCACTCACCGTAGCTGTCGTCCTCCTCCATGGTGCCGGCGCCGCACTGTGCGCCGGGTCCCGCCGCTCTCCTCTCGAGCCCCGCCGCGCCGGCCCCACGCGCCTCGGCCCGGCTCGGAGCCCCGCCCCCGGCCCGCGCCGCCGCCGCCGCAGCTGCCGGCCCCTCGCCACCCGCGGGGCGCCCCGCCCTCCGTCCGCGCGCGCCCCGGCACGCGGCCACCGCCCGCACGCGCCTGCGCACGCGCGGCCTCCCGGGCCCCGCCTACCGGACCTGAGGCCCCGCCTGCCGCCCACGCGCGCGCACCTCCGGGCACGCCGCCAACCGCAGGCCCGCGCCTGCGCACGCGCGTCCGTGCGGGACCCGCCCCCGGGGCCCGAGGCCCCGCCCGCCACCCACGCGCGCGCACCTCCCGGCACGCAGCCAACTCCAGGCCGCGCCTGCGCACGTGCGCCCGCCGGGCCCCGCCCCACCGAGGGGCTGAGGCCCCGCCTCTCTCGCCCCCGCGGGCCCCGCCCGTTTCGGGTTTCGCTAGGGCGGCGCCGACGGCCCTGCCCACAACGGGCGGGAGGCTGCCCACGGGCCCAAGGTCGCGTCCGGCTGCTGAAGGGCAGGGTGGTCTTCGCTGACGTCAGCCTCGAAGGTCATGCCGGCCCCAGCTCGCCTGAGAGGGCCCTGTCCTTGGCCAGAGGGCGCGTTTGAATTCATTTACTTCTGAGCTCCGAGCCTCAGCGAGCCTCAGCCCCCGAGTGTCCTGACTTCCCTGCTTTTGGACATCCCTTCAGGAGTCCCCGAATTTTCCTGGATCACGTTTCAAAGGGAGCCGCCTCATCTCCCCCTCATTTCAGGATTTTCGTGACCCTGATTCATCCCGTCTGAATGCACACGTTTCTAGACTGTTCTGGGAATTTTTTCTTTGGCTGCACGAGGTTTGCCAGTCCCTCTGCCCCTGGTGAAGTGAGCGGCCCTTTGCCGAGCTCGGGCAGCGGCTCTGCTCCTGGAGAGCCTCTGCTCTCCCGGGGCTGTCCTCCTTAACGAGCATCTGCTTGCGTCAGCCCGTGAGGGGACACCAGAACCAACTGGAAAGTCCCGTGCGGGAGATCCTGTCCTGAGAGCTCTGACCAGCAAGCCCAAGGGGGTGCAGGGGCCGGGCGCAGGTGGAGCTGAGGCAGGACCCGGCAGGGCCCTCTCTCCCTGAGGTCTCCCAACTCTCCCAACATCACCACTCTAAACCCCAACCACTGAAAAGCATTCCTACCTGACCTTTTAAAGGAATTGCTCAAAAGACAGCAAACAAACAAAAAAAGGGGGATCAAGTGAGACCCTAAGAAATTTGGAGGCTGTTTTCTCTGTCACAAAAAGGAAAAGCCCAGTGTGGCAGAATGAGAGCCCCAGAACCCACAAGCTCCCCTTCCAAGGACTCGTGACTCCCCAGCCAGACACAGAGCAGGACCTTAGGAACTCCATGTTGATCCACTGACTCTGCAGCTTGAGATCCATCCGCAAAGGAAGGTGAAGGCGAAGAGCCCTTCCTGTGGGCCCTTCTGTCCCCAGTCCAGCCCTGTCTGGGCTGACCTCCCTGCTGGAAGTGTTCCTTCCTGAGAGCACCGGCTTGTCCACATAGCTCACAACTGTAACAGACAATTCAGTGTCTCCTAATCCCCAACACACTGCCTCACACTTGTCTACTTTAAAACATTCACTGATGGATACAAACACTGCTACATGTGTTGCTGTGTGCAAAACCACATTTCCCGGGAAGGAGACACAAAAAATGGGAATCAACTGGGAGAAAGGGAGGTTGAGACCTACTTTTCATTCTGTATTCACTTTGTCGTGGTCTTTCCGTGCCTTCTGGTTGTTTTAAAACACATGAATGTATCTTTGTTGTTGATTTGGAAAAAGAAAGAAAAATGTCACTGTTCTAGCTACTCCCAGATGCACAAGCTCTTTCCTCGTTTGGTGCTCATTCCGTAAAGCATCTGCCTTCCCTTTAGGTCATGATGCCGGAGTCCTGGGATGGAGTCCAACGTCAGGCTTCCTGCTCATGATCTCTCAAATAAATAAATAAAATCTTTAAAAATTTTTCATTAAAAAAATTACCAGAATCTCAGATGAAAGGGACTTCAGGATCACTCATCTCACAGGATGGTCCAAGCCCCTCCTAGTGGAGGAGACCACCACACTCCGATTCCATTGTGCTGGACCTGGGGCTGCTGGGGGAGAGCTCAGCCTAGGCCTTGGCAAAGTCTGGAAACTTACAGGACCTGTCCTGAAGTATCTCCATCAGGGGGAGGTGTGACCCCTCTCGGCAGCCTGTTTCATTATTGGCCAACCCTAGGATAGACCTCCCAGGATTTCTCGATTGTTCTAGGCAACAAAGAAAAGTAATTTCCATGAGGAAACTCCGTGCTTTTATTTCAGATCTGCTTCTGATTAGCCTCCTGACCCGGGCAAAGAGCTCAACACTCCTGACCTTTTCCTGCCCACAGAATGCAGCCTCTGCCAGTAAAATCCAGGCTTCTGCCCAGAAGTGATCTCTGAAGTTGCTAGATCGGTCCCGGTCTTCCGCTCAACTTCTACACGGCTGACAGAAATTTATGTTGGATGGGATTTCGACATATCAGCCCGAGGAGCCCTAATCTTTGCATCCTGTTGGGGGTACAGCTCTGGCCCACTCTTCTAAGAAAACTGCTCATTCACAAACATCCATCTCTAATTTCACAAACTGACCAACCCAGCCTTCGTTGGAGAACCTTGTTGTCTCCCTAAAATCTAAGAAGATGGTCCCTATTTCCTTAGGCACATCCCCCACGTGCCTTTCTTTCAAATAATTGCAGAAATGAGATGCTTCTCTTATAGAGGTTAAGTTATCTTTCTCCCAGTTTGATTCTGGTGGATTTGTGAGGTTTGGCCACCCTGATTTCGCCAGATGGTCTAGTTTCACAGGGCACGTGACAGTGGGGAGTCCTGTTCTGGCCCCAGTGTGCCCACGTCCTGTGTGTGTGTGTGTGTGTGTGTGTGTGCGCGCGCGCGTGTTCAGTGATCTGGCTACACTTCCTTTGGGCTGGCCTGGATTTTGATGCTCTCAGAGTCCACTGGCTTTGACTGAGTGATCTCCCTTCGCCCTAGTGGAGCACGTAGTCTCCCTGCCACCTGCCCCCTCCCGGCTGTTCCTGTGCCACTCTCTAGGCCAGAGTCACCAGGGGACTCAAGGCATTCCAGCTGGCCTTCTTCTAACAGCATGGTAGAGGTGTCCCCTGCCACCTGAACTCTTGCTCAGTGACCAAACCTCAGGAAGCAAAGCCATTGGGATGACAGGTTGGTTCTCACTATCAACACTAAAACTGTTGTCTGAACTCCCAAACCTAGCACCTCGGGATAGTGAGGCATCCTGCCGTGAAAGCTAATCACTGCGATTAGCACAGTACTCGACTGTTCTCAAGTTCCTTTGCCTTAACCTGGATCTATTACGGGTCCCAACTCCCAGTGCCTGAGAAACCAATCCTTGTTAGATGAACACAGAGTACAATTTTTAAAAAATCAGCGCTCTATCCCATGGAACAAGGACAGCTTTTGTTTGGGTTGTGCGTAAACACGGGCAAGGATGTAACAGGATTTCTGACCTGGAGTCACGGTCAAAGACGCTCTGTTAGATGACATTGGTGACGCAGAGAGATGGCTTAGACGTCATCCCTGTGCCACAGATTTGGAAACTGAGGCTCACAGTAAAGGGCCGAGTCACAGGATCCGGCTTTGCTGGCTACCCGTGTCCTCTCCCTGCCTGCCTCCAGGCAGAGCCGGGAGCAACGGGCCCCCTGGAGCAGCTGGGACTCCCTCCGGTGCACCGGTTGTAACCTGGACGTCCTCCCCACGTCGCTGTTTCTCCAGAAAACCTTGGACATCTGCCATTTCCCTGTGGTCTATCCTCAGCAGCTGGTCCACTGACAACTTTTTAAAGCTGGTTCTTCTCTCTCACCAATCCCTCCTTACATAATAATCTCAAAAATTACAATTATTAGGAAATTTTTTTTTTCTTGTGCTTATACTGTGGTGTTTCAAACTTCTTCACAAACAGTGTGTGTTCAACAGGGGGCAGGTTACTGTGCTACAATGTTTTCATTACAAAGGGACATTCACAGGCTTTAAAGAGACGGAGGCTGATTTCCGTATTTACCAACACGAAATGATTC
This sequence comes from Pteronura brasiliensis, assembly GCA_004024605.1. Taxonomy (NCBI): domain Eukaryota; kingdom Metazoa; phylum Chordata; class Mammalia; order Carnivora; family Mustelidae; genus Pteronura; species Pteronura brasiliensis. Next base: position 164,980 of record PJEN01000681.1, read on the forward strand.
GCAAGCTGTAAGAAGTGAACAAAGCACGGATAGGACTGCAGTGTATATTTCCGTTTGTAATAAAAATATGTGCACTCGTAAGAGACACAGGCACTCGCATGTGCCACCATTCAACAAATATTTGTTGGGGAGCCTGCGCGGTACCAAGCACCGTTCGAGGTGCTGGGGGCACAGTAACGAAGAGGGTGCTGGGAGAGCCCGGCCATCACGGGGCGTCCACCCTCACACATGGTCACTCAGAGGGTGCCTGTTCCTGCCGCTGGAGGAGAGCTGACCGCCAGAGAAACAGGACTGGGAGGGACATACCCTTCCATACTGCTAGGGGTTGGATCGTGTCCCCCCAAAACCCTAACCCCCAGCACCTTGTGTGATCTGATTTGGAAATCGGTTCTTTACAGATGTGATCCAGTTAAAATGAAGTCACTAGCGTGGCCCAGATCCAACGATGGATGACTTTGTCAGAAAAGGAGACACAGACACACGCAGAGTAGAAGGTCGTGGGAAGGTGTTGGAGAGCTTGGAGGGATGGGGAGGGAGAAAGAGAGACAGTCCCCGCTGAGCTTGGACTCTCTCACAGGACTCTGACATCATGACCTGAGCCAAAACTGAGTAGGATACTTAACCGACTGAGTCACCCAGGTGCTCCTAAATTAATTTTTAAGGTAAAAATTTTAGGGGCACCTGGGTGGTTCAGTCATTAAGCATCTGCCTTGGGCTCAGGTCATGATCTCAGGGTCCTGGGATCGAGCCCCGCTGAGCAAGGGAGCCCGCTTCCTCCTCTCTCTGCCTGCCGCTCCCCCTGCTTCTTGTGCTCTCTTGTTCTCGCACTCCTCTCTCTCCGTCTCTCTTTAAAGGGGTGCCTGAAATCTTAAAAAGCCAACCCAGGTGAGCAGGCAGAACTGTGCTGATACAGGCAGGCATTGGAGCCGGCGTCCTCGACCGACACAAGGCAGAGGGCCCGGCGGCTGGCCTCGGAGCCTTGCTCCGCTCCCCGGGTCTGCTCTCGGGGGAGGCAGTGCGCCGGGGGAGAAAGGGTGCCTCACTCACGGAGGAGACCACAAACCAGATCGCTCACGCAGGCCAAGACTGGCGCATAGTCTTGCTTTGAAAACCCCCCGATTTTATTTTGCTAAAGCTTGCAATTTCTTCTGCGTGAATGGCACTTAAAATGTGTTTGTAATGGAACTTGATTGTATCCAGCTGTCACCAATGGCTCCCGCGCCGCCCAAAAGGCAGCTGGCCACGTGCCACGCAATTCAGCCTCTCGCTTCAAATGGGGGCTGATGCTCCAGTTCCCGCCGGTCTCTGCCCGCATGATTTCACTTGTGAGACAAACAGGGTCGGACAGGGGCTTGGGCTCAGAGAAGACCACGTCACCAAGAAGCGGTGCCTGCAGCATGTCAAGCCGGTGATGTCCACGGGGGGTGGGCTGCCCGTTTTCCCAGCAGAGGCCAGACGCACAGTTATTCAGGACACTTCCTTGAGTGACCTTTCCGGGACACTGACCTGGCGAGGATTTCCCGGGCCCTGCTGGAGACAGTGACCGCCGCTCCCTGCTGACCGGAAGCACCTAACCGTGGCCATGTGAGATAGGAAACAGAGGCACACGTGTGGAAGAGGAGGGAAAGGTGCATTAAACACAGATCACTTCTAAGACCGTACTAAGGGCAAAAGACCATATTTAAACTGTCCCAGCTGTAAGCACAGAGACATGAAGGTGGGTGCCTTCATTTAACAACACAGCCGGGAAAAAGTCGCTCATTTACGTAAAAGCACTTGAATTCCCTATCCCCCTGTCCTTTCCAATCTGGCCCAGTGACGGTCAGAGGCATCCACGTACCTGGGGTCAGAGGCATCCACGTACCTGGGGCCTGAGGGACAGCACGTCTGTGACATGAAGCAGACAAGGAGAAACACCAGGGAGAACGAGCACAGGAGGCACTCAGTGTGACGGTGACCAGAGTCACGAGGGCTTCAGCCACAGAGCGGTGGTTAGGTCACCAGCCTCACGCTGCTGGCTAGCGGCGGAGCACCCGTCAGTCGGAGCGCGGGGCTGGCCTCCCTTCCGCAGTGAGCCACCAGTGAGTCTGACCCAGACCGACTCTTCTCTGAGTTCTTAAAGCAGGAACAACACACAGCAGCTGATCCTGGAGGCCAGCCGGGAGGAGACTATGTTCAGAGTAAGCACGCCCAGAGCGCAGAGACAAGGGGCATTTTTAGGACGGCAGACATGTGAACATGTCAAGAGAGAAGGCGGCAGACAGATCCCCAGAGGGGAAGAAGAGGCTGATCTCGAGGGTGCAGGTGGGACACCAGCCCTACCGAGGGGGGACACCTTCTGGTGGCTACAGTCTGCGTCCGTCCCCGCAAAATTGAGGGTAAGTCTCTCGTCCATATCTCTGCCTGCCTTCCTAGACTCCCGGCCCTGCTGACCACTGCACCCGAGAACCGTCAGATCAGAACCTGCCCCCCAGGAACGTGAGAGATGCGCGCTCTCAGGCCCCAGCCCACCGGCTGAATCAGACTGCACGGGGGAGGGGGCCCAGCGGTGTGGGTGTTGGGACGACCCCCTGGAGATTCTGATGTTCGCTCTTAATTGAGGCACGGGACCAGAATAGCGCTTCTCTGCACCGGCTGCCCGGGAGAATCACACAGAAAGGTTTTACATGCCGGTGCCCAAGCCTCTCCCCCAGATTCCCGTTTCATTCATACCAGTCCTAAATAACTTCCCCAGCTGATTCTGCTGCCCACCGAGTGCTGGAAGCATCAGGCTAGGGGGAGAAAGGAGCAGATGGCCATGGAGAGAAGGTGGTTCCTCGAGTTTTGTTTTACTTTGGAGTGGGAGGGGATTCCTGGAGTGGGATTAGAAACCATTTGCCAAGAGTCAGCGGCACATAGGGAGGAGGAGAGCCAGGGTGTTTGGAATGGGCGCTGAAGCGGCTGAGAGAGGAACAGATCTCCGGGGCAAGCAGAGCCAAGGAAGATGGGCAGCTGGTCCGGACCCAGGTCGGGGAGGAGCGGGACGCTGTGACGGGCAGGGTCTGCGAGGAGAGTACCGCGCGGCCACCACTGCCCCAGCACAAGGGTGGCTGGAGGGAAGGGAAGGGCCGGGGGAACCACCCTGCCGGAGAGTGCCACCAAGTCCTGTCTGCACTGAGGCTGCCCGCGCTACTCAGACTCAGGGCAGGGACTGGTGCTCTGGCCTTTCTCTGGGCTGGAGGGTACACTGGCTGCTACAGGGACCCCAGCCAGCTCCTGGGGAGGGGTGGGGAGGTGGCGAACACCTGGACTGCGGGCTTGCGGCTCCCCTACCTCTCCCCCCTGTGATTCTCCCTCCGTCTGGGAACATGCAAGTTCCCCAGGCCTGGCTGCATGGCGGGGGTGTGGGATCTCTCACCCACCTGCCTCTCTGGCACTGTTTGGCCCTGCCACTCACCTGCCCACCCAAGCCAGGAGCTGTCCTGCCCCCACCCCTGACCTTCCATTTCTGTTATGTCTCCTCTTGATCCATCTCCAAAGACCCAGGGGACCCCACCTCCCAACGGCTCCGCCAGCATCCACTCCAGCCGGAGCCCTTGTTGGCTGGTCTGGGGGCTGGTCATCCTCACCGCGCTTCTCCCTCCTCTCGAACTCCTGGGCCTCCGTGCGGCCGTCAGCCTCCAGAGTCTGAAGCCCCCGCAGACCTAGTCAGCTCTGGCTGACGTCGCGCAGCAGGTCGTGGGGCTCTCGACATACCGAGGCTGGCAGACTGGGGTGCACACGGAAATCGTCAACCACGACTTCGCCTGTGCTGTCGCCGTGTCAGCGGACACTCAAGTGGGCCCTGCCTGGCCGGTGGCGCTCGAGGCAGGGCCAGCCACACACTCGTTGCGGTCCCACCCTGGAGACCACAGCTGCCTGAGAAATGGAGCCACGTCCATCTTCGCGTGTACGCAGCTCGAGTGGAAACGTCTGGAAAAGTAACGACGAGAACGCCGTGGTCCTGCCCCTGTGACCACTGTGCCCCAGGGCGGAAGGGGACCCCCGACCTCCCGCGGCCCAGCCTGACTCAGGCGCTGTGCACATGAGCTTGGCTTGCCAGCCCACACTCTCCCACCTGACCAGGCACCCTACTTGTTTGGGTCCAGGGGTGTCCGCATCTCCCCTGTTCCTACTTTGCTGTCTGGCTAAGCTCCCACAGTGACAGGGCAGAGTCCCCGGGTTTGAGGGGCACGACTGGGTGGGAGCTCGGAGACACTGAAGGGAAGAAAAAGGAAGGAGCAGTGGGACTCAGGGGATGGGCCCACCCGGTGGCATCCATGGAGTGTCCGGAACAGATCCCACTGGAAAGCTGCCGTTGCCCGGGGTGGCTTTTGCTTCTGTCTCCCACTTCCAGGTGCTGCTCTGGCCAAATGGAACCTCCCAGTCCCCGCCGTCCCTGCAGGCACCTGCTGCCCCGTTGGCCTCACCCAACTTCCAAGACACGTTATCAGCCGGACCCTCCCGCTCAGCAGATGGCCCGGCCTGACAAGACCCGAACATCTCCCCGGAGCCCACAAACACGTCTTCCTCAGCACAGCCTCCAGCGTGCCCCAGAGACCACCTGGGCTCGGCCGCCTGGGTACGGAGGGGCTGCGGGCGGCGCTCAGCACGTGGCCACACGGGCTCCTGACGGCGCAGCTGCCAAGATGGAGGGTCTCAAACCGGAGGAGGCCTGTGCTGCTCTTGCCGACCGTGAGCAAAACTCAGTTTAGCGAAACTGTCCTCTCCCTCTCTCCCCCCGTGGAAATCCAAATGGTATTCAGTAAAAAACTCAAGCAGCAGCAAACCTCAGTGGAACACGGTTTCCCCGTTTCCTCAAAGCAGTACTTGCTGCGAGCCCCCAGCGAGTGTGGTGGCCCCTTCAAAGGGTTCCTCTGTCTTCTTAAATTCAAATGAATGTACTTAATACGGTTAAATAAATCGCTTTATTCCTCTTTACCCTTAAGGAAGACCTGCTCCAAACCTGCCCGAAGGGGCACCCCGGGGAACCCTTCATCTGAACCGGGAGCTGGGACGTTAACTTTTAAAAATCAAAGGGAAAAAACACAAAGACAGGCAGGGCTCACAAAAACTCCTTTTATTGCACCAGGATCTTGGCCACATCAGGGAAGCCTCAGTGCCTGGAGCAGAGGCGGGGCGCAGGGGGATGTGGCGGGCTGAGCCCACCAGGAAAAGGCAGGTGAGTGAGGCCACATGGGACCACCAGGAGAGGCGACCCCCCCCATAAAGTTAAGTTAAACCCACATCCTAAGTCACCCACGTGACTGCTATTATAAAAGCTTTAGTTATTTATATACACTTTTATATTTACACATGCCCTAGGGTTTGGACTGATTCTCTGGGCGCATCCTCTCCCTCCCCAGTTTGGCTAAGGACTGTGTGTGGGAGGGAAGGGCCCGCCCCGACCGAACAGTGACAAATGCTGCGGACAGGCCGTGCTCAGCACCGCCCAAGACGCAACGGGCATGTTTTCCTCAGGAGAAGGTTTCATAATCACACAGTGGAGAAGGGAAGAGCCTGAAGAGGAGGGAGCGAGAAAAGAGACGGGCTCTGTGCGGCCAATGCCGGCCTCCATTTCCACTGGAGACCACCACCAAGAAACAGGGCCGTACGGGGATGAGGGTCAACACTGAAAGAGGGAAAAAAAAACCAATGTCTGCCCACAAAGGCACCTGCCTTCCCTTCGGAAGTGGCAGATAAGAGAGCCACAGGGCACTGGGGGGTGGGGGGCGACCCTCATCTTTGAACAAGGGGAGGTCAATGCAGAGAAATCCGTCCTCCCAGGCCGGCGTCCGCAGCCAGTGCCCTGCTAGCTTCCTGCTGGGCCCCCGCTCGGACCACAGGCATCACTAGTTTCCCCACCTTTGCGAAGAGAAATGTAAGAACAGGAAGAAAAATCTAAAAGAACCTACATGAGAAAGTTGACTTATGTCCCCACCCCTGCCCTGCGAAGGATACTTTTCTCTGATCCCCCCCGCCCTCAGGCCCTGAGCGAGAGGCAAGGCTCGGGTGACCCGGGGGGGCCAGGCCATCGGGGGCCTCAGGCCACAAAGAACCACTGTGGAGGACGGACGTCCACGTCAGAGGTCTGTCTGTGTCCACTTCCGACGTTCTGGATGAGAGGACGCGGAGACATCCGTCCGCGGAGTGGCTTTCGGACTGATTGCTACACCCTCTGTGACTGGGTCGTGGGTCTGTTCTCTGGAAAATGTCACCTTCACCGAGGGTTTCCGTATTTATTGAATTACGAGTTCGCACGCACAGCTTGAGCAAGAGAAAGAGCGACCGCGAGGGTATAAGCAGCTAGACTCGGGCGCGCTCACAAAACGGAGCAAAGCAAGCCGGTGCCGCAGCTCAGGGAAAGGGAACGTACTGCTGACAGAAGCCACAGACCGCGTCACAACGGAAGTCTCTGTTAAGTAGTAAAATAAAAGGATTCTACCCCAAGACCACCACCTTGAGAGCCCCGTGGGTCGCGGCAGCTGCAGGGGAAGGGATGGCGAAGCCGCCTCAGCACCGGCGGCCGCGGGAAAGGCAGCGCGCCCGCCGTCGCCCCACGGCCCCCCCGAAAGAGCCTTCGCTCTCCAGAGACGGTCTCAGTCCTTGCGAGGGAGGGACACGCCGCCGGCGCCCCGGGGCTTCCGTGCTGAGGGCACAGCTAAGGCAGAGACGGCAGCGGGGCACGGGCAGCCCCGAGAGGAGCCCGGCGCGAGCCACCGTCACCCCACGGGCACCTGCCCCTGCTCGCTCGACGACACGCGGGGAGGAGCGCGGCCGCCGCCCCCTGCTCCCGCCCGGAGACCACACGCAAGGTGGTCCAGGCTCCCGGCCAGTGGGCTGCCGCCCGCTCCACACATCGCCGTGGGGTCATCGCGGCGCCAGCGGCGATGCCAGAGGTCCCGACCCGACGAAGCCCGGCTCCGCGGCCACGGGGCAGCTCGGTCCTTCAACGAGGCCGCTCCTCGGTTCACACGGCGGCGCCCAGGATGCGCCCCGCATCTCCAGAGGCTGTGGGGCACACGACATTGCTCCTGACGAGGGACGACACCCCGGGAGCCCCCCAACACCCCCGAGCGCCCGTCGGGACAACACGCAGCCTTAGACGGCGCTCGGAACACACCCGCTCCTGCCCCGCACGCCGCACACCTGCGGGCGCCAGACGCTCGCGCCCCACGCCAACGCGCACCTCAGCACACACACCACACACACGCACACACACAGTCTGGACTCCCCCATCAATACACACACGCAGACTAACAGCCCAGCCCCTCCCCCGCACTAACCCACCTCGACAGCAGCCACGTCAGCGACGGTAGCTGAGGCTGGTAGCCTTAGCTGGGTGAGTCACAGACCAAAAGTTCCGTCTACTCTGAAGTTTCTGGAAGGCGTTGTAGGTTCTTTTCTTCTCTCTTTTGAACTTTTTCACTTTCTTTTCCTACATAAAAAAAACCCCCAGGCGTCACCATTCCCAAAGAGGGCTCTCCCCTGGTCCCCGCGCCTCCTTGTGAAGTCTTCTTGGGTGGGGGACACGATTCTCAATGTGCTACAGAACCAACCCGCTTACTCTCGTAAGCCTGAGGGAGGTGTCACCGCTGTCCCCACCCTGCTGACAAAGGAGCAAGCCACCGGGACAAATGCCTGGTCCACGGCCACACAACGTTCACAGTGACCAGACTGGCATCTGAGCCAGCAGCCTGCCTCCCGTGGTCCCTAACCACTTTACAGTGTCGCTGCCACTTCAAACGGACCCAAAGGGTCGAGTCCTCCCTGCCCGGCCCTCAGTGGGACCGCCATGACTGCCACATCACGCCAGATCCAAGCACAGCCCGTACCTTCCCTCGATCGAACTCTTCGTCCCAGTCATCGATGACCGTGGCTGTGCGGGCCCATGTGCTGTCCTGAATGGCATCCTGACTGACAGCTGACACCTCGCCGCCCCACGTCAACACTGCAAAGCAGACACCGAGTGTTGGCACCTTCATGCACTTGCTTCCAGAACGTTTACGACCCGCTCTGGCCTACGCCTGATACATTTGGCCTGGTCGAGACACACCTTTCGGTGAAATGGACCACGCAGAGGAGGATGAGGGAGGGCAGGGAGGTCTCCGCATGCAGGACAGTGGTCTGTCCCTTAAGCACACACGCTGTCCGCTCTGAACCACCAGCCCCCAGTTAAGCTCCTTTCAAACCCATGCTCTCGTTGGAGACAGAAGTCTCACGTTCCCTCTCCAAGACGAAGGACATACAGCACCGGAGAAGGGCGATTCCCATCCACTCCCTTCCCACGCCGGTCCTCACTGCCCAGAGGCTCAGGCCTGCTCTACGCACCCCCGCCCACACCCCCAGGAGGCAGCATTCTGGACCTTCCACAGCAAAACCACCCGCGGGGCCTGGTTCTGCACTTTGTGCAACAGCCACAGCTCAGGGAGGTTCTCAGCTGACATTCCTCTCCCTAAAGCCCGGTGACCTCCTACCCCAGGACCACGGCACAACAGGTCCATTCCCGACCTCTGTGTGGCCCCATGAGTGAACCATAGCACAGAAGTCCGTTCTCAAAAGCAGTACCTTTCCTCCCGTAAGCTTTATCGGATGAATACTTGAGCAGCTCCCGGAGCACGTCGGACTCCCGCTCTCTGCCCCAGGACGCAAGGGGAGCCGGGGCCTGCCCTGCAACCAGAGAACACTTAGGTCCACACGCCTCTGACGGGGCCCTCAATTACTTCTCAAGGGGGGCTACTGTCCAAATCAGCTCTCGGAAGAGCCTAAACCCCAACCCCCCACATAAGACTGAAAACCAGTAACCAGCAGTGTGAGCCCTCAATCTGGTGCAGGAAGAGCGAGAATGAGCTCCAGGGGGATCCCACCCCTCCCACAAGGAAGTGGCCAGGAAAAAAGTGGCGGTAACTGGAAGAAATGACAAAGTGCTGTTGTCACCACAGCTTCCAGGGAGGCTGTCTTCCAGCCATGTCCTGGAAGAGCCTGGCCACCACGACGGCTGGATGCTGACAGCAGAGACCACCCGCCTCAATTTCCAGAAATGACTGTCTGCCTGGTCCCCGCTAAACACCTACAGCTACTAGAATGGGCTCCCCCTCCCTCAGCAGGAACCTGACCTTGCTCTCCATGCCTCCAATGTATCCGTGACCCCATGACCTTCATGCCCAGTGTCTAGTGCGATGCCCCACCGCTGGTCCCTGCTGCCCTCTCCAGCCCCGCGCCCCGTGCTCCACAGCACAGCACAGCCCGGTGGTAACGCGGGGCCGCCCACGACGCTCTCTCCATGTCTGGGCTGGGAATGCCCTTCCCCAAGGAGCCAACTCTTCCACTAGTCAGGACGGAGAGCAAACAGAGGAGGGGCTGGGCTCCCGCAGCCCGAGCACCTGCACCGGGCGGCGGGCCCTGAAGCCCGGGCAGCAGCCCCACGTGGTCGGTGGCTAACGAAGCGGGCGCCGGGGGCTCATGCCCACCGCCGGCCTGCTCTGGCGCGACCTTTGAGCAGCCTCTCTTCCAAGACCGGCCGTGTTCCTTGTTGCCCAGTGGTAGCGTTTCGTCACGGGATTTTTTTTTTTTTTTTAAAGATTTACTTGAGAGAGAGAGAGGGACAGCACCAGCGGGACAGGTGGGAGGGAGAGGGAGAGAGAGAGAGTCCCAGGCGGACTCCATGCCGAGCCTGGAGCCCGACGTGGGGCTCGATCCCAGGACCTTGAGATCACGGCCTGAGCCGGAACCAAGAGCTGGACACATAACTGACTGCGCCCCTTGGGGCACCCCTTGTCCTGGGATTAATGTTTAGTCACAGGCTCATCTATCAGGAGTCCGGCAAACACACACCATCCCCAGCAGCCTGTCACCCGCACACACGCTGGCACAGCTGGCCCCTAGGCTGTGCAGCAGACCTCGCAGCAGCGCCGCCACGCCGGGTCCCTGCCCAAGCAGGGGCGAGCGTCTCTACCCTTCGCTTAACGGACACTCTATCAGGAGAGCCCAGCTGAGCCTGGTCAGCCCTGGAGGAAACACCCAGGAGAAGTCACTCGGCCATGGGCAGCCAAGGCCTGGGGAACAGCCCAAGCACTGAAAACTGCAATAGCAAGAGGCCGCACTGTCTTCAGAAAGGCCCAACTTGCGGCACTGGGGTGGCTCAGCCAGCTCAGGTCGTGATCTCAGGGTCCTGGGATGGAGCCCCGCATGGGGCTCCCTGCTCAGTGGGGCCCTCTCCCTCTGCTGCGCTCTCACAAATAAATACAATCATACACTTGATCTTAGCCAAAACCAAATAAATACAATCTTAAAAAAAAAAAAAAAGGCTTATATATTAAAACGGGCAGTGGAAGGTTAACTTCTGAACCCAACCTTTCAAGTTCAAGAATCACAGGAAAAACTCTAGGCTGGATGCCCCAGGACTCCTCCAAACAGGAAAGTTAGGCAGAAGCGTGTTGAATCAGAAGAAACACTATGTTCTCAGAACATCTGGAGTTCAAGCGTCTCCTAGGTTTTCTCTCGGAGTGGTCTCGGCTGACTGCCTCGCCGGATGGGGAAGCTGTGACCCACAGGGCACACAGCCTGCCCAAGGGGACGGACGCAGGGCAGAGGTAAGAGGTCTTTCCGGCCCTTCCCCTGCACTACACCTACTCTAGCCTTATGGCAGGGCCGGGCACAGGTGTCCCCCCGGGTGTCCCCCCCGCCCTGGCCCCCCGCCCCTGCTCCTCACAGGTGCATACCGGCTCCGTTCCCGGGACGCCTGCCGTTCAGAGGTGGGGAGGGCGGGCTACCAGGGAGAGCAGAGTCCCTCTGCCTCTCGCCCCTGCAGGCTTCAGGATGCTCATTCTCTTCTACTTCCTGCCATGACTCCTGCTGTCTTTTTTTCTTTTTCTTTTTCCTTGGAGACGCTACAGTGGCCTCCAGCTCGGTGACGTCCAAGGGAGAGCAGCTCCTGGGAGGTCCGAGTCAACAGTCAGTTCCGGGCAAACTGAGGGTGAGTCGGGGTTCAGGTCACTACCTCGGAACTCCCAACTGACACGGGCTTCAACTGCACAGAAGAGCCACCCCGAGCGCACCCCACAGACCCGAGCAGGAAAAAGCACGCCTGTGGTCCAGGGGCCACCGTCAAGCCTGAGAGATGTCAGAGAGAGAACCCCACAGCTGCACCAAACCCAGGCGAGTCCTCCAGGCCAGAGGACGCTGCCGCAGCGCCTGCCGATCCGGGGGCACGTGACCCGCTGCACCACACTCACGTGCCCGTCCAGGAAGCCTGGCCAGCTCGCTGGGTCTCCAGACCGCCCACCTGGGACAGATGCAGGACCACCTGGCTCCCGAGCTCACCTGTGCCACGGCGGGTCCCGCTGGAGGCCGTCTCCCGCACCGAGGCCCTCCGTGCCCTTCCGTCTCCTCTTCTTGCTGCTCACGGGGTGGCCATCAGTCACGCTTCCCACTTGCCGGCCATTCTCCTGCAGCCATCCGCCCTCGTCCTCTAGTCTGTCAGTGGGCACCTCTGCCCGGGCCTCCTTCCCGCGCTCAACGCTCTGGGGCTGCCTCTGCATCTGCCCCTCCTGCAGGGGGGAGGCGTCCAGGGCCTCCGTGCGCTTCCTCTTCCTCCTTCTTCTCTTCCCCGGAAGGGCTGTCGTTGCTATGCACATCTCTGAGCCCTGCCCCTGGCTCTCTCCCCTGCGGTTCCTCTTCCTCTTCTTACAGAGGCCCCGGGGGGACTTGCTGGCCTCTGGCAGCTGGTGTGGAAGGGCCTGGAAGCCCCCATTGGCCTGAGGTGGGGGAGCAGAGGCGGAGGAGCAGCTCTGTGGGTCTGACATCCCGAGAGGTTGGGGGCTACTGGACAGTGACACGGAGTGGGAACCGACGGGGAGCTTCAGGTGGCTGGATGGTCTGGGAGCAGGTGAAAGCGCCCTGTAGGGGAACACACTGCTCTGACGCACAGGCAGGCTCCTCCTGCCCACCCGCAGCCCCTGCCCGTCCAGCCAAGGATTTCCAACGGTCCCTCGTCACCGCGGGAATCTCAGAGACACGTAAATTACACCAACTTAGAAAAGAGAGAAAAGTTAAATTCTACTTTACTGAAAATCAAAGTGAACAAAAATCAGAACCTTTTAGTTTCCTGTCACCAGGTAGTTCAAAGTATTTTTCCAAACCCGTGTTACTGAGTTTCTTTTTTAAAAGATTTATTTATTTTAGAGAGAGCGAGGGAGAGAGCAAGCATGAGAGCGGGGGAGGGGCACGGGGAGAAGCAGAGAGAATCCCCTAGGCCCCGGTGAGCTCGGAGCCCGAGGCAGGACTCCATCTCACAACCCTGAGACCACGATCTAAGCTGAAATCAAGAGTCAGCCACTGAACCGTGCCACCCAGGCGCCCCTAACTCACGTTTTTTATTTCCGGCACAAGGGTTAGAAGAAAACTTCTGTAAGTTCACCCACAAGCCTCAAGGTGTTCACGCCCGTGATGCCAGCCTCGTAAGAGGGGCCAGCACGGGCCTATATACTGTGCACTCGGACTCCCTCTAATTCAGGGGCTCCGGAAAATCAGGGAAACGGACTCTACAGCCCATCACACCATGAGAAGAGGTGGGGCAGGACGGGCGCTCTGTCGGGTTAGGCTCTTTGACCCGCCTCTCAGCAGATGTGACCTTGCAAGAGTTAACCTTCTGCTCTAGGCCTCATGCTTCTCATACAAAACCAAGTGACAGTAACGCTGACCTCAAAGGGTTATGGAATCAAACAGGGCTGTCGTGACCTCAGCTAGGACAGACGCCCAAACTGCACTATTCCGTATACTGTTTTCTGGGAAGCTTGAAAAAAAGACTGTACGTTGAAAAAGGAAAAAAAAAAACCACAGTAAATATCTCACACACTTAAGGACCTACCACGTGTAAAAATACCGTGCTGGTTCCCATGGGGGCGGCCCCCGGTGGCCGGATGGTGGGGAGGACCTATCAGCGCCCAAGGCAAACAGCAAACCACCCAAACCACCTCCCAGCCTCGCCCAGCTTCCTCCCTCCCTCCCTCCCTCCCTCCCTCGGCAGCTGCCAGAGCCTCCCAGAGCCTCCCAGAGCCTCTGGAGGTGGCCCCCGGGCAAGCAGGTGTCAGTAACTCAGCCATCGACACCCTGAGGGAAAGGAGCATCCCCGTGTGTGACAGGACGGGAGGTGCGTCTGTCGGAATCTGAAAACGGGTCCCGGAGAACCACTGCTCCCCGCTCTGGACGCTCGCCCAACGCTCTGCAAGCCAGTGTGAAGGGACAGTTGGGGGAGCCCCAGCAGGGAGGCAGAGGGGAGCCCGGGGAGTGCCGGTGGGAGAGATACAGTGATCCCGGCAGCAAGAAGACAACCCTCAGCGGGGCACAGGACTCTGGGTTCGCGCAGGGTCCTCCTGGGACTCCTGCCCTCCCCTCCTACTCCGGAGTCCCGTCTCGAGGCCGGGAAGAGACTCCAGGGCACAACCGCATCCCCACACGGACCCGGCAGGTGGATGGAAAATGAAGACAAAAAAGTGAAAAGATCAGGACCGCAGACAGCAGGCTGCCTCCGACCAGCGGAGCTTCTCTGCCCGACGGAGAGAGAGAAAACAGAAAGGAGTCGGTGCAGGACCCACCCTGTACCTGTCCACCAGCGCACCACTGTCCATCCTGCCAGGCCGGAGACCATGTGTCCTCACCAGCCAAGCGCACGCTAAGCACAGGGGGTAGCAGCCGGCCCGGGGCCTGCGCCCACGGCTCACCTGATTGCACAGACGGGCCAGGAGGCTGCGGCGACGGGGTGAGTGGTTTTCCTGGGGTAGGTGAGGTCGGACAGTGGAGAGAGGGGCGGACGGAGGTCATTGCCGGCTGCCCTCCGCAGGGTGCTGGCCTGCAGTTATCGACATAAATAAAAACTTGGTGGTCTAAAAGAGGTCGCCGTGAGTGAAGAGGGAAAATAAAAATAAACAAATAAATAAAAACAAAAAATAAAAATGAAAGAGCCCAGAAAGGATGATGAGGGGACAGAAGGAGGAAAAAAGGGGGGAGGTAGGGGAGGGGAATGGTAGAAGAAGAATCAGAAGTGTTTTTGGTTAGAAACAAAAAGGAAAAAAGGAAGGAAATTTAAACAAAAATCTCAGCACAATTACATCATCGAGCTTCACTCTGCACACACAGGTGCCAGCCAGCCCGTGGCCCTCACGCCCCCGAGCTCAGGTTCCCTGCCAAGCCCACTGCACCTGCCCCATCTTCCCCTCGAGGCTCCTCTAGGAGATTCTGTCTACAGACAAACACGGGGACCTGCTGCCTCTCCCCAACCCCCAGCAGCCGTCCGGCGTGTGGATCACATCAGGGTCTCCCCAAAGCCCCACCTTGGCCCCCAGACAGCCCTGTGTCATCTGCAAATGCCTACACCACCCCCGTTCCTCCGATCGGGGGTGGCCAAGGGCCCGGACACGATTCACCCCCCTCCCCAGACTGAAACCAAACCTGCTCTGTGGGCCCTAGAGACACACTTCCGGCGGGCAGGCTCCCACACACCCACCTTCTTGGCAGAAAGGGCCAGTTTTTTGGCGGGTGGAGGAGACATGCTGTTTGCGGCCTCGGCGGTGGTGCTGCTCAGGACGGGGGCCTTGGGCTTCGCCACTCTGGAGTCGTCTCCGTCTGGCAGTGCTCTGTGTGTTCCCTGAGAATCCCCCAAGCGGGTAGCTCCGCTCTCGGGCGCTTGGGGGCCCTTGGCAGGGTCGCTGTTGGCACAGCGGCCCGGGCTGGAGCTGCAGGAGCCCCTCCCGTGGAGCTCGCGGCTCTCGCCGCCTGCCCTGGGCCCGTGCCCGTTGGCAGTCACTCCGGCCGGGAGCCTCGGTGAGGTAGAGAGGGCGGCAGCCCTGCCGTCCCAGGAGCCCTGCCTGGGGCTCTGGCTCCTGCTGCCGTTCCCACTGCTGGTCCCGTGGAACCCCTGAGAAGCTTTGCGTGACGGGGAGAGGGGCCGCAGGGGAGTCGGTTTCTTGACTTTCTTTCCAGCCTCATCCGGAGAGGTTGGTGTTGGGGGGGGTGTTTTGGAGAGTCGGGGGGAAGGGGCCCCCACGGACGGCTTCAGAGGAACGTATCCATTCTGAGACTTCAGACTCGACACGGAACCGTTTCTGGAAATGGGCACACCGACCTCCTCGGGGGCCGGCGGCTTCTTCGTCGGCAGCGGGTCCGGCCACTGGAGGAGAGCAGAGCAGAGGACACCATCACGTCCTGGAGGGAGCGCGGTCCCGGCCAAGAGCCCGGGACAGGTCATCTGCGCGGACGCCCAGGAAAGGCTCTGCGGCCACGCTGGGCACTTCTGGTACCCCATGAGCCGTGCACGCGGGGCGTACTGACAGCAGGATGTTTTTCATCAGGAGCAAAAAAACACAAAAAAGTATAAAGGAAAAAAATAAAAGCACCAGAGTCGCACCTACTGCCCCACATGAGCACTGAGGGGCCCGCCGGCCCCGTCTGCTCTGGAGCGGCCCTGCCCTCCGCAGCGGCTCTGGCCCGCACGGCTGCGCCCAGTTCCACCCACGGCTCCCCAGAGCAGCTTCCCACGTGCTCCCGGTGAAGGTCATTAATGCCTGACCGGAACCCACCTTGCCGCATGACGTCTCCCCGACCTGGCCTGTCTCCAGCTGCCGCGGGAGCGAATGGCGCCCTGTCCTCCAGAGCCCTGTCCTGCACTCACCCGGCTCTGAGTCCTGGCTCTGTTGAAACGCTCCCCACCCCCGCCTCCCGCCTAGTGCAGGGTCTCCCAGAATCAGAGCTTAAGAACCATCTGGTTGCTGAACATCTGGTTGAACCAACCACCGAGAGACTAATGCTTTTCCCCTACTTAGGAAATTCCCTGCTCGTTTCCTGGGAGTGGCCACTAGGCTACAGCACGGGGCACCGGCACTCCCCACGCAGGGCACCTGCTGTCCTCTCCCTGTGGACAGGGAGGGAGCTCTCCTCCAAAATCTCTGCTAAGTCGACGCCACAGCTGGCTCTCGGTGCACTAACCCTCACACCCTGTCATCTGAGTTCATCCGAACTAGTCCTTTATGTGCTAGGTACAGGAACCTTTTGTTGTACTTGCTGCAGGTATTTTTAGAAGTTTTTTTTTTTTATTATTTCTAATATATCACGTACAAAAATTCAAATTTTCATTTATCCAGTTCCTTTCTTTTTTTTCTATACTTTCTTACAGTTTTCTCTGTTCTGGAGGCTTACTGAGAATTCACTTCTACTTTCCTCCAAATTTCTTCTCTTCTTTTTCCTCTATTTTTAAAAATAACTTATCTTTTACGACATTCTTTTTTTTTTTTAAAGCTTTTTTTTTTTTTTTAAAGATTTTATTTATTTATTTGTCAGAGAAAGAAAGGGAGAGAGAGCGAGCACAGGCAGAATGGCAGGCAGAGGCAGAGGGAGAAGCAGGCTCCCCGACGAGCAAGGAACCCTATGTGGGACTCGATCCCAGGACACTGGGATCATGACCTGAGCCGAAGGCAGCCGCTTAACCAACTGAGCCACCCAGGCGTCCCTACGACATTCTTTCTAAAGAGAACACATCTTGGGGCTCCTGGGTGGCTCACTCAGTTAAGCGTCTGCCTTTGGCTCAGGTCATGATCCCAGCATCCTGGGACCCAGCCCCATGTCAGGCTCCCTGCTTGGCTGGGAGCCTGCTTCTCTCTCTCCCTCTGCCCATGCTCTCTTTCTCAAATAAATAAATAAAAACTTAAGCCAAAAAAAAAAAAAAAAAAAAAAAAAGACCACGTCTTCCAGCTGCACTGTAAAACTTCTTGTCATGGAAACACTTAACTTTGTGGAACTTACACTATGTCATTTAAAGTAAAATGGCTTTTGGGGCACCTGGGTGGCTCAGTGGGTTAAAGCCTCTGTCTTCGGCTCAGGTCAGGATCCCAGGGTTCTGGGATCAAGCCCAGCATCGGGCTCTCTGCTCAGCAGGGACCCTGATTCCTCCTCTCTCTCTGCCTACTTGTGATCTCTATCTGTCAAATAAATAAATAAAATCTTAAAAAAAAAAAAGTAAAATGGCTTTTGTGCAAATACAGTGTGTGTGACACATTATCTTTGCAATGCAAACGTGCGTGGCCAGTGGCGTGGCCCCGTGGTACTGACTCCCAGTCTGGAACACAGTGACAACCCCCTTGGCCATCGGGCCATGGCTTTTCCTTGCCACACTCAATCCCAACGCCTCTATTTCTCGCGCACTGGAAGGGAAATGCGGGATTTGCATAAGGACTAACGCCCTGCCGACCATGAAGGCCCTGTGGCCGGCATTAGGATCTGACCTTCAGACTGAAAGGAAAGAATCAGACACAGACCAGATGGCGGAAAGGACCCATCTGTTTCTGAGTTATAAGAACTGTGTTGTAGTAAGGAAACCACTCACTACTTTGCTAGAAAACTGATTTGTAGTAGAAAAATTCAAGTACACACAAAAACAACTTCCAACAAAAATAACTTGAAAATGAGGATATTTCCCAACTGTTAACCTTTTACCACACTAGCTTTCTTGCTCACTCACTCCACGTGTCTACACACGTATGTGTGACATTTCTCTTCCGAACCATCTGAATGTATTTTAGACACGATGTCCCTTTACTCCTACTCCTACGTATGTCCATGTACGTTCCTAAGAACGAGAACGTTTTCTTAACACACCCGCAGCATAATCATCAAAAGCAGGAAATTAACACTGCTAGAGACTTCCCACATTTTCAATACTGAATTGTGAGGATAAAAAACACTTCTTCCCAGATGCTTCGGGTCGAGTGTGTGTAGCATCTGGCCCAGGACAGGGGCACACTGAGCCACCGTCTGGTCCACTCACTGGCCAGGTTTTCTCATCACTGTGTCTCCTCCCACCGCCCTCTCCATCCCCGAGGTCAGCTCCTGAGCAGTTTGAGAGAGAACATGGAATAGAACAGGACACACTGAGCTTTCCTTCCGTCAGGCCGAGTACCCGAGCATGAAGAGGTCTGGGAGCCCCACGGTCCCGGCAGGCACAGACAGGAAGGTCCGCTGCATAAACACGGATCTTTTGAAACACGTACCTTTCCAGTCGGCGGGGAGCCAACGCTCCCATTGCCAACGCTCTTCTTCAAGTGGTCGGGGACCACACCCGGACGGCCGGGAAGGGAGGAGACAGCCCTGGGGAGGGAGCCATCAGGACTCTTCTTCGAGCCTGGAATTCTGTCAAAGGAAGAAATCGGAGTCGGAGATCTCTTACCGAAGCCACAGAGGTGTCCCCAGAGAACCCCGACTCCCCGGGCGAGCTTCTCTGAATTCCCACGCTGCCCTGGCAACAGCGCGGGCGTGTCACGGAGCCCCGGAGATGGGCTCAGTGTAAACAGAGAGCCCCGCGCAGCTGAAGGTCCTCTGAGATGAGATTCTCGCTTTACCAGAAAGCCAGGGACCCCTCGGCCGCTGCGCCCAAATTTAGCAGAACAGCTACGAAGCAGTAAAAAGGCCTTCAGCCTCTATGTCCTCCGACCTCCAGGTCGCTGACGACCGGCCCCAAGGGAAGGTACCCGGCCGCAACCTCCCGGCTCTGGCAGGGCCCCTCACGGCCACAGAGGAAAGTGCGTCGGTGCCATCCACACACAACGCATCTCGTTTGTGGCAACAGCAGAAAGAGGTAACGTCCCGTTTCTATTCCACGTCAGCTCCGTGTGGAGCAGGCAGAGGGAGTCCTGCGGACCTTCCCAGAGGCACTGGCTGTCGCTCAGGTGGGCTGGCGTGGTCGAGAAGAGCACTTCCCCAGGGACACTCCCAACACCCCCCAGACGTGACCAGGACGAGAGCTGCCCGTGCCCCTCCCGCGTCTCCACTGTGCCCGCACAGCAGCAGGCCGGGGAGAGCAGAGGGCCCGCGCTCAGGGGCCGAGGGCAGACGTCACTCACCGCAGATAGAAGAGCACATAGGCCTGCTGGTTCAGAACCACCTTGATGTTGCTGGAATGCACCAAGGAATCGTTCATCTGGTACCACTGTCCGCTGCTGGCCTGCAGCAGCACAGGGCGCGGGAGGACAAAATGGGACGATCAGCAAGCATGCATCCCATAATCCTTAGTTTTTAAAGAAAAAACTAAACAATCTGCGGAGAAATGCCACATCTCTCCACGTGCTAATGAGTGAGCAGCAGAACGTCTCACCCTCACCCGGCTCTGAATGGGACCACGAAGTGCGCTTTGAACCCCTGTTCCTTCCTGGTGCCCCAACAGGTGTGAGCTTTCCCCTTGAAGGGTATTTCAGGTCTGCATGGCCCAGCATCTCCCACCAATATCCCCGGGCTCCAGCATCGGGCCCCGGAAGCAGCCCTCTCCGGCGTCCCATCCGAGGACAGGGACACTACAGCTCCTGGTGGGATGGGCTTTGAAGACATCCTTCCCCTCCATTCCCTGATGCAACAACGGGCCCCTGCACACGACGACATGGAGGCCACGTCTGGAACTGCACCAACAGGAACCACCTGCACGTGGAGCCGCTGACCTTCACATAGCAGTAGTAGTGGCCGGCGTGGCAGCTGTAGCCTGAGTGGACCAGGACCGCGTATAGCCCATACATGACAGGCTCTCCACTGCTCTGGGACATATATGGACGGATGTTCAGGAACTCCGGATAGCCCACATCCTGTAGGGAAAGCCAAGAACAAGGCAATGAAAATTCATCCGTGGGGAAAAGGGTCAACTCACCCGCTCCAGCCACATAAAATGCACGGCTCCTTGGCTGGTCTTGGATCATCTGGGGGCAACCGGGCCTGTGGCAACGCTGCACCAAGAAGCCCCCTGGTCAAAGGTTAAAGAACAGGAGGCAACCAGCCAGCCAGCCAACTGACATGAAACCCTATTTTATCGTCCCATGAAGAGCTGCACAACCTACTCCTTTCCCGGCTCCGCACCCACGGCCACTGTCGCCCCGCGCAGGCCCCACGGGTAAGGTGAGAGGAACAGCTCAGGCCCTCCCCACCACTTGAGGAACAGGGAGGCGATGCCAGGGTCTGGGTCTTCAGAGAAAAAGGCGTTCAGTCCACAGAGCCAACGATCACGGTAAGTCAGAACTATAGCTGCGTGGGTCGGGACAAAGGTCATGCCAGAGTTTACTTCTAAATTTGGCAATTTTTCCGGCCCCTGAGTGGCTCAATTAAGTGTCTACCTTCAGCTCAGGTGATGATCCCAAAGTTCTAGGACCGAGTTCCGCATTGGACTCCCCACTCAGTGGGGAGGCTGCTTCTCCCTCTGAGTCTCTGCCCCTCATGCTCTCTCTCACGCTCGATAGATAAATAAATAAATAAATAAAATCTTAAAAAAAAAAAAAAAAAAAAAAACCCTGACAATTTTCATAGGGAAGTATTTTCAAATATTATTTTTGAATGGTAAGAGATCTACCTTCATTTCTATCTATACGCGCTTTAAAAAAAAAGATTCTTTTGAGAGAGAGCAAGCAAAGAGTGACAAAGGGAGAGGGAGAGAGATTTCAGCACATTACTTGCTGAGCTCAGAGCCCGATGCGGAGCTTGATCTCAAGACCCTCAGATCACAACCTGAGCTGAAAACAAGAGTCTGTGCTTCACTGAGCCACCCAGGCACCCTATACATTCTGACTTTTTAGAAATGAAGTCTAGGGGTGCCTGAGTGGCTCAGTAAAGTGTCTCAGGTCATGATCTCGGGGTCCTGGGATCGAGCCCCACATCAGGCTCCCTGCTCAGTGGGGAGTCTGCTTCTCCCTCTGCCCCACCAGCTGTTTGTGCTCCCCATCAAACAAAATCTTTAAAATAAATAAATAGTATAATTTACGTAAACTGCAGAGCTCTTAGGCGTGCAGCTGGAAGAGTACTGCATGAATGTAACCCATATCCCATCAGGACACAGACATCATCCCAGAAAACTCCCTCACGTGCTACAGAACGGCCCCGTCTCAGATACCCACAGCTGTGATTTCTGTCGTCACTGATCAGCTCTGCCTGCTCTCAGCTTCACACCCGGACACACAGAGTATGTACTGTGCTGTCTAGCCTCTTTAGGCCCATATAGCATCTGTGGTATTGACCCTACATACCTTCCTCCTTCCAGTGACAAATTTGAAGTCTTGAAAGCCAATACATACAAGATCATGAACCCCAGTGTAATCTCACCACATACAGGACGCCAAAAATCAGCTTCTCAAACTGTTCCCACGGAAAACTAGTTCCACGGGATGTCAAGGTGAAACCACAACGATCTCATTGACCACTGACAGCATCCCACTCCCTGATGCACTGCACACACGGTAGGATGTAAGCTCGTTCACTGTTAGTGAAACAAATGCATGAATGGACCCCACACATTTAACTTCAGAAAATTCTTCACAAGAGGCACCTGGGTGGTTCAGTTGGTTGAGCATCTGACTTCAGCTCAGGTCATGATCCTGGGGTATTCCGGGATCCTGGGATTGACCCCTGTGTCGAGCTCCCTGCTTGGACGAGAGTCTGCTTCTTCCTCTGTCACCCTCCCCTCCCCCAACTTGTGTGCGCCCACTTGCTCTCTCTCTCTTAAATAAAATCTTAAAACAAAAACAAAACCTTGACAATAAAGCTCCCTCCTCCCGAAGATTCAAAATACAACACAGATTATTAATAAAGGCTCTGAGAAGGCCTGCACTTAAAAAAGGCCCTTCAGCTTGGCAGTTCCCAAACTCTGGTGAGCACAGACTGCTTTCAAAGTACAGCACAGTTTAAATACAAAACACAGTATCTTGTAAACATATAGCACAAACATTCTGCAGAAACCAGCGTGGGAAATGCTGATGTAAGCAAGCCCCTGCCACCGCCAGTGAGGAAGTGGAGGCTCTGACAACCATCTAAGTCAGTTCTAACCACTTTTATGATATGACATCTTCTATCAAAACACCATTGTGCAGGGCACCTAGTGAGCTCAGTTGGGGCAGCGTCCGACTCTTGATCTCAGGGTTGTGAGTTCAAGCCCCATGTTGGGGGTAGAGTGATGACTTAAAAAAAAAAGTAAAATAAATAAAATGCCATTGTACTGAAGTAAGTTTTGGCTCCACCTTCCACACAAAGCCACAGTGCACAACTGCATCTATGTTCACCACAGAACAGCACGCGGTAGAGGAGAGCCCCACAGTGCAGGGTTCGTGTTCATTCTAAGGAAACCATGAGCGTGTGTGTTGGGAACATGCCGCACATATGCAGAGGCTGGGAAAAATAAACTAGTTAAGATAGTGGTTCTTGGGGAGCATGGGGGGCTCCCTCGTTAAGTGTCTGCTTTTGGCTCAGGTCATGATCCCAGGGTCCTGGGATCGAGTCCCGCATCGGGCTCCCTGCTCGGTAAGCCTGCCTCTCCTTCTGCCTGCTGCTCCCCCCCTGCTTGTGTGCGCTCTCTCTCTGTCAAATAAATAAAATCTCTAGAATAAAGAAAAAAAAAAAAGACAGTGGTTCTTGAACTTGACTGTGTGTGACAACCAGTTAGGGACTCTGCGAACACACAGACTCCTGAGCCCTGTCTTCAGAGATTTTCGGGCGCTGGCTCTGGGGCGGCGCTGGGGCGACTGGACACCAGGGTGAAGGCTCACCTTCGTGATCTTCCCCCCACTGAAGTTGGCGAAGCGCTTGAGCGAGAGGGTTAAGACGTTGGACGTCCTGTGGATGGTGAAGCGCTTGCTGGCTGGGACCTTCTTCTTGCACCTGTGAGGAGGGCGCATGGGAAAGGCGTCAGCCGGTGCTCAAGGAACGCCGTCCTCGCGGGCCCACAGCGGCGACACCTGCTGTCGGCACAGGGGTCCCCCGGCTGAGGCACGCGCTGTGTACATCCCAAGCGAGACACAACCCCCGCGACTTAAGCAAAGGACAGCCGGCGTGGGGACCCAAGGACCCGGGGGGAGCAGGACAGCACAGAGCAACAGGAAGTTCTTCCCCAGAGAACGCACTCGGTCTGACACACGGGCAGCAGCCCCGGGAGACCGCAGGGGCACCCGGAGCGGGACTGGCCGAGCGAAAGCACCAAGAGTGACGGGGCGACCCGGGGGCGGGGGGACGAAGGAGGGCACATAGCTTCTAGAGCACAGAGAGACGAATTACGGGGTTGGGGGGAGGCAGTGTTTTGGCGCGGGATGATAAACCTGAAAAGCGTAACTAAGGAAACTATTCTCCAGCGGCTGCAGCTTCCAAATGAGCTGTTCGCCCACATGGGAAGCCTGCATGGCCCTCAGGAGACCCGGGCCCCGAAGGCAGCTCCCCTGGGAAGCGGCACGGCAGAGCGGCTGGAGCGCGCGGCCACACGCGGTCGCCTCCCACGCTGGGCCCGACGTCCCCGGCGAGGGCGCTCCTGGTGCAGCCCACGGGCAACATACGCAGACGTCCTCGAGCAATGCCGCGGCTACCCGAGCCCCGTGCCCACCGGGCCTTCTGCGTCAGGACCTACGCTCCGCTCTGGGGACCGGACGGCAGCCCGAGGGGGGGGATGCAGCCGCAGGAGGGTCAGGCAGGCTCCCGTGCTCCTGGCAGCGGGCTCCGGTGCTCCCGACGGTGGGTTCGCTTTCCCGGGGCAAAGGAGACTTACTTGGCACACATATAGGCGTTCTCTCCGCTCAGGACATCTGGCTTCACGAAGAGTTCCAGAGCGCGCACGATGTTAGCGGCTTGCTGGGAGGACAAGCACAGGGGGCCCCGTCAATCCGAGGAAGAGGTGGATTCCGAACAGGCCACGTGTGAGGTCTTTTCCAGGCTGAGGCAGCAAATCCCAGCAAGCAGCCCGCACCCAAGCCGGCCCGCCGGCTCCCTGGGCGCCAAGGCCCCCGCCCCGGCTGCAGCCACAGAGGGCTGGAACTGGACGGGGACTGGCCTCCCCGCAGCCCCCATGCGAGCAGCTCTGTGTCTTGCCTCAACGGTGCTCTCGTGCCTCGGGACACGGAGCCGCACTTTATCTTCCTGTGTGAATGCGCAGGGAAAAGGTTAGAAATCCATGTGCAAAAATGGTGGCCCCTACCTTAAGGCAGGAGAATTTGCGGCATGTCCTTATCTGCCCAGTGAACGTGCCCTCACTGGCTCTCCCGGGACCCCCCAGCCTCCCCGGCCAAGGACACACACAACACGGCGGAGCAGTGGTCCGTACCCGGATCTCCAGTGCAACATCCAGGTAGGGGTCGTACGTGTCCGAGACGCTCTTGCACACCGAGCACTTCACTGCAACAGCACACAGAGGCGGTGGGGAGGCTGCAGGTGCCCCCAGCGCGCCACCTGCCATATCCCCGAGACTTAGCCAGTCCCTCGTGAACCCCAGTGTCTGGAGAGCAGGCTCGCTGACAACCAGAGTCCACAAGGGAACATCTGTCAAACCCAGCGCCTCACTGCCCTGCCCAGTGACGGACCTCTGTCACCGACCTGACCGTTGCCTTGGCAGCTCTGAGTCCCCAGCTGGGTAAAGGCCATCCACGAAGAACTAAGGAACTCAGAGGAAAAATAATGCCACCCTCTTCTACCAATGCGGGACATTCTGCTCCAAACCTCCTCCCAGGAACAGCAACCCACAGGCAAGGGTGCATTTTAGAGGAGGCTGGGGCCACCGTGGCTATCCCAGGTCTCCACCTGGCCACGGACTCCTAGTCTCCCCTGGTTCATGTTCTTATCTTCGACAAAGGGGTAGAGAAAAGCCTTCACTTACCACGGGATCTGAGATAGCCTCCAAAAATTTGATGGACCAAAGTAGTCGCCTGTGTTTGACGATCCAACCTGGAAAGGAAGCCACAGCCTTCAAGAGAAAGACAGGAGGCAGCCCCCCGCCCCTTTCATCCCCAGCCCAGCTCGCCCCTGGGGAATCCCACCACACAAGCATGGGTCTGATCCCCTCGCCCTGGCTCTGGGCAGGCCCCCCGTCGTGCCACATTGCTCTGATGGGCCTGGCCCACACCCCCCACACCACCTCAGACGTCCGAGATCCTCACCCTCTCCGCAGGCTCCTCGCCCCCCACTGCACGGGAATGAGCGGTCGGAGAAACGCACCTAGTGCACCGAGTCTCAATGACACGGTGCCCCCCTCACCTGGAACCCACCCCTGCTCCCCAGCGCTCCCCACCTCAGTCCTGCAGTCAGCCCCACTCCTGGCTGCCGTCACATGCCCAAGCCTCTTATCTGAAGAGAGGAGCGAGCGGGAACAATAACCCCCACCTCTGTATCTTTTGGCAGGACAGGAGCGGTCACGGCAAGGGCTCCAGGGTCAGGCCGGCTTATACTCAAATCCCCAGCCCCATTTACCAGCCAGGATCTGAGGTCGCCCTAGGCCTTGGCTACTGCTCAGCTGCCCCACAGACCCACGAAACCGAGCACCCCCACCGCACAGCTCTTCGTGTGACGAAGGTTCTGCAAACACCACCCCGTCTCTAGCCTCTACTCCTGGTATCCGCCTGCGACCCACGGAATCCAGCTCCGACTCACTCCTCGGAAACGGTCCCCCTCAGAGTCTCCTCTGGGACACAAATCCAGTAGACTGTAGTCTTTGTGCTGGAACACGACAGCCCTGGACAGAGCAGCTGGTCCCTCACGGGCACGCTCCCCTCTCTGCCAGGGACCCCTGAGCCCCCAGCTTTGCAGATGCCGCTCCTAACTGCTGACTCCCGGGCCTGGCCAGGCACTCAGCAGTGCTACCTCCCAGCACGCTCCTCCCCACCCCGTGCATAAACCACATGGTGCCCTGCGCTGGGCTCCCCCTGCAGTGTGTGGGACTGGCCACGGGACCAGGCACGACAGTGCGGCCCAGATTCCAGCAGCTCACGGATGGGCGGGGCTGCACATTGTGGAGGACCCACATGAGAACATACTTTCATTTTGCAAAATAAGAAAATAAAAAACCAACTGCCACCACGTATTTTTATTGCCGTTTGTCAAGAGGAGAAATTTTTTTTTTTTTGAGATTTTATTTATTCATACGAGAGTGAGAGAGCGAGCGCACGAGCAGAGGGAGAAGCAGGCTCCCTGCTGAGCAAGGAGTCCGATGCAGGACTTGATCCCAGGACCCCGGGAGCATGACCTGAACTGAAGGCAGAAGCTTAATTGACTGAGCCACCCAGGTGTCCCAAGAGGAGGACTGTTTTCACTCCCCAAACCATCGAGGGCATGACCTCAGCACAAACCGAAAGCTTGTGGCCCACCACATGTGATGGTGGCTGCTGAAATCCAGGCGGCCCCGAGCAGGCCTCGCCCGGCCGTTAGAACAGGAGGAGCAAACCATCGCACAGAACCCACTCTCGGGACCCCGAGGCAGAGCAAGCTCCAAGCTCAAACCAGCCATCAGGAGGAAAAAAGCCGGATTCCAGCAAGCTGCCTTCAGCAGTCCTGCAGGAGCCCTGCTGGAGATACAGGCTGGTCTCGGGAACACCGAGGGAGAGACCAGGGACTAAAGGCAGCCCCGGAGTCACCAGGAAAGCCCGGCAGAAGGAGGAGCCTGCCGGGTCCTAAGACACAGGCCACACCAAGGGCCGTCCAGTGCTTAGCCTCCAGGACACAAGGCACCCTGGATCGAGACCCATGCAAACCACCGGACCCAGGGGTAGTGCTGAAGCGGCCTCAGTCCCGCCCGGGCACCGGCAGAGGAAGACATGAGCAAGAGTCACAGACCTCGTCTGTGAGGACCAGCCCCCGGAAGCAAGCACCAGGCAGACAGAAAGAGCAAGACGCGATCCCCAGCTCACCTAAAAACCCTCAAACAGGTGTCCGGGGAGAAAAAGACCGGCGT
Source organism: Pteronura brasiliensis (assembly GCA_004024605.1). Lineage (NCBI taxonomy): Eukaryota > Metazoa > Chordata > Mammalia > Carnivora > Mustelidae > Pteronura > Pteronura brasiliensis. The sequence continues at coordinate 191,705 of PJEN01000681.1, forward strand.
GACAAGTTTCGCAGATGGAGAAAGTGAACTAATGTGGGGCACTGACGAAATCACGCTGGGAACGAAGTGGGAAGGCAAGGGGCCCAGGCGAGAAGAGATTCAAGTGGGTGCGGGGGAGGGCGCGACAAGGCGGAGAGCAGCCAGAGGGGAGGTCGAGGAAAACAAGGCCGCCAGAGAGAAGGCGGTCCTGTAGGAGATCCCCGTGACTGGAGGCCCTGACGCAGGCCTCTAACACCGAGCCGATACCGTCACGTGCTCCGGAGGTGACGGGGCTCTGACGACTGCGAGTGTCCCCTCTGAGGACAGGAGGCAGGGCGCACACCCCACCAGGGAAAGCGCACCTGGGGGCACGACACACGGATGCACGACATCTGCCCCACTTACCGTCCTGTGCTCTCGAGCCACAGCACCCAAACTGAGCTGAACCAAGTGACCGCGTTGGGCAGTGGCGTGCCCGGGCTGGTAGAAGCGGTACCCGCGCCCACGATGCCCAAATCGGCGGGGCCACAGATGCAGCCTCGCGTCGTCCCTGGTCAGGTGTCTACCAAACCGACCGACAACGGTCCGCTCTAAAGACGCTCCTAGTGAAATCCTCGGGCTTTAAACGGTGAAAAAAGATCCTGAATCATCTTGGTAAGGTCCTTGCAAGGTCAAGAGAGGGACTGGCCTCGGGCTTCCGGAACCCCACATCCCCCAGCCCCGGCTGCCTGGGAAGCCCTGGCAGGAGGACAGGTCCACCCACCCCGGGCTTACCGAATGGGGGAAAGACTGAAGCAAAGCTGGGGACGAACACGGGAGGAGAACACAGTAAGGTAAGAAGTAAAGCACCTACAAGGCAGGCGGAGACGGAAGGATGGAGGTGCCGGGCCCCCAAACACTGACACACAGAGCCACGGTCCAGAGAAGAGCGAGGCCATGACCGGATCGGAGATCCAGGTCTTCTGAGCACCGCACGGCAGTTAAGACATGACCACGCAAAGGGAAACCGGAGAGGGAGAAACACGGCCAACGTGCCGTGGCATCATTGTAAGCCTCAGCATCACGGCCCGGTCAGGACCCAACTCCAGTCGTCACAACAGATGCAAAGCGCTGAACTCGCCTACGAACGAAACAGGCTTTCAACAAAGATGGGACCGTGTGGGTATGTGACCACAGCCGCGTCTACAGAGAAAAAGCTCCAGGAGGCCCAAGGAGGCGGGCACCTGCCAGGGAGAGGAGACCGAACACTCCGGCCCGGCGCAGGGACCGAGGCAGAGGAAGCGAGCACGGCAGGGCAGGCAGCCGGGCACCCGACCACCCGCCGACGCAGAGCACGCCGGATCAGGTCCCGTGCACACCGGTCACAGGGCCGGCACGAGCAAGGCCCGCGAAGCAGAAATAGCATGAATGTGTTCTGCCCACACGTCCATCTAGTCTCAGAACCGAAAGGAAAGAAAGTCACTTCCACCCGCACATCAAACTGGCTCGTTCAGCTGACACGACTCTTACTTTTTCTCATTTCACGAAGAGCAGCAACGCCTTTCTCGTGGACGGGTACACGGAAAGCATCCCACAACCCCCTGCACAGGGGCCTGGCCGTGCCTGGCTCACCTGACGTCAGCCATGCACATCCTTCCGCCAACGCCTGGCCACTACTGTGCCCTGGACCACGGAAGGCTCATAGCCACCCACCCTGCTGCCCAGACGACACACGTGGACTCCACCCTACCGCCCACAGGGCCAAACACTGAACCTATCCATCCTACCTACCAACCCGGCCCATCCCTCCCAGATTCTCCCATCCCTGGAGCATCTGGGTAATGAGGCTGGCACGGTGGCACGGTCAGCTGCCGTCCGCAACCTCCCAGGTGATTTTGCCGTATGACCAGGGCTGGGAACCCCTGCCAGAGACATGCTGTACCTACCTGCGTGCAAGGAGGCCATGCCCTCCCCACCTGCAGGCCTCCCCCAGGACCAGCCACACTCCTTACCTCCTCCCTCCCCCAGCTCAGCCCTGCAGGGACTCCTAGCAGGCCTCCCGCAGGTAAGAGGGCAGCAGAATTCTCCTGGGAACAGCTCCCAGGGCCGCTCCACTACAGCACTTACCACGTGACGTTGTAGACACTGGCCAATATCTGGCTTATCCCTCACTCTCTGAGCTCCTCCCACCCAAGAACCCAGTCTTTCACCTGGAAGTACTCAGTGCGAACCCAGTGCCTGGCACACAGGGAACATCAGCAAAGAGCTCAAATCGTTAGCTAGAGCCCAGGGCGGGGAGAGGCACGGAAGGGCAGCCCCAGCGTCCATCCGTCTGTAGGGACTGAAGCGGAAGAGCATGTGATCTCGATACACATCTCAGTACAGCGAGGGACAGATGCCAGAGGAACCCGTGGGACGTTTTCTCAGGGTTTAAAAAGAACCGCATCACTGAGACCAGAGGTTTCCCACGATCACAGCTACTACTCGACTTTGTTGAAGGACATTCGGATGCTTAAGCTGTTTAAGGAGTATTTCCAGATTCCAGGACTCAGTTCTACCCCAAGCCCAAGCAACAGCCCTGAACAGGGAGCATTTTCAGCCTATTTCCTTTTGTCTGAACCCAGGCGCCAGGAGCTACAAAAACATCCCTGACCGTAACTGTTTCACGAAAGGGAAGACGTGGCAGGAAGTCAGTGACCTATCACATGCGTCTGTCTCTGCTTTCCAGTCCGAAATGAAGACATCAGAACCAGGCAGAATGAAGCCTCAGTCATACACCTCCCATCCTCAGATGTCCCCCGCGGTCATGAAGACGCTGGCATCCCTACCACCCACCCTGCCTCACAAGGACAAGGTGGTTTTTAAGAGATGGGAAGAGTCCAGGACAACAGCTGAAGGCCGTCAGAAGGACCTGCCAAAACGCTTTCCCTGCAGCGAGCTGTGGGGACGGGGCTCCCCCTCGGTGCCCGCCACCGCCCCCCATCCCAGCACAGAGCTGCGCGGGCTGCGGGAACAGTCCTGCACCAGAGCTTCAGCAGGCGCGGCACCTGACCCGGGTGTCCGCGGAGCGCGCCTGCCTCCCCGAGAACGGGCTTCGGCTGCCTCCATGGCAGCGGGGTCTGAAGCCCCTCAGGACAGAGGAGGCACATACTTGGCACAGCCGTTCAAACAGGCCTTCTGCATGGCATCCACGATATACCGGAGAAACTCGTGTGCGTCCTCTTGGTTCCCAAAGCGGAAGTGCCGAGCAATTTCTAAAGAGAGAGAGAAGCATCAGACCGGCAGGGACGAGCTCACGCCTTCTCCACTGTCTCCCACCGCTGTGTGCTCATCGGCGACCCCTCGCCGTCCCCGGGGGCCAGCAAGTGAGGGAACCAAGAGCTCAGCAGGAACCGTGTGTCCCAACCCCAAGCGCTGGCGGCAGGGGTCTTCTTAGGCGACCAGAGGGCCCACACTGTCCCTAATCCACAGGAAGGCACAGATGCCACACGTCAGCGGGCACTAAGGGTGGGAAAGCCGCTGGTGAGCTCGTTTTCCAGGAGCCGGTACAGAGCACAGGCAGGTCACAAGGACGCCGCACGAGGTTTCGGAAACCAACTGACCTGTGTCTTCTACTGAGCGAACAGGCGGTCTGTGCTAACTGGTCCTGGGACATTCGGAAAAGCCCCAGCCTCCCCCTCCTCCCTGAGACACAGCCCCCAGCTGGCCCGAGCCTCTGTCCGTTAAGGGGTCAGCGACCCCCGCCTCCTGACCCACACCAGCCCCTCAGTCGGTACTACTACGTGCTCCGAAGTTTGTGACGGGAGGTCACAGGACTCCTGGGGCTCGCTGCTGACTCCTCCCCACATCCCCAGTGCCCTGCGCCCCCAGCGCCACCACAGACTCAGGCTGAGCTGCCCTCCAGTCGGGGCCGGAGGACTCTTACTTTTCAGATCTCGGATGAAGGAGACGGGCTTGATGGCGTTGCCGCTGTTGGCGAAGGCCTGGACCATGTGGTTCTGCATGAGGCACAGCATACAGAAGCTGCCTTGGTGACCTGCGCGGCACGAGGCGGTCCTGGTTGGTCAGAGCTCCCCACTCGCTCCCGACGCCCCCATCCAGACTGCGGGCCCCACACGCACCCCACCCCAGGCTCACGCTCCTGACCCGTGCGAGCCCTCTCCGCGTGCCCTTGGTGCTAGTTCCTGATAAGAAGAGTAAGTCTGATTCTCAAAAGGAAGCTTACAACAACATGTCATCTACCTTCTAACCTGTGCCACATGGTCAGTAAGTGAGAACGTTCCAGGGATGCCCGACAACCCCGAGTCTGCTCCTCAAACGTGGAATCCCCTGTCCACGCTGACACGGCTCTGCCTGCGGAGAGCCCAGGCGGCCAGAGCGCGCGGCCACAGACTGTACAGAAACAGGTTCAGGCAGAGCTTGACTTACAAAGGGGGCCCAACTGAGACCACAGGCTGCGGCCTGCCAGTCCGCGCCACATCCGAAACTCTGGTGCTGCTTGGGCAGCAGGCTGGAGAGCGGTGCCTTCTAACCTTTATTGCAAATTAAGAGATCTTTTACACACAAAGCACAAAGCCTGCGCCACTCAGCTCCAGTCGAGGTATCTTCAAAGTAAAATGCTGCTGTCACAGTGACGTCCCCTCCATCGCACTGCCCGGAGTCTCTCGCTGGAGCAACCACTAACCTCAGTGGGTCCCGACTGCTCCCGTTAATGTAGTTCCTGCACCAACACACATGTAGACCCACACGCAGCAGGTGTGGTTAACCTTGCTTTGCACCAACTACGCCACGTGGTACGTACGGGTCAGCGGTCCTGACGCAGCTCTGGGTCCTTCACATAGACTAGAGCTTCTCACCCAATGGAGAGACCACAGATCCCGTACGTGTTCCTGCTGACACACAGATCCTTCCTGCTATCACAGACAATCCTGCACCCGTCTCTGTGTCCAACCTTCTCGAAGGCATAAACTCACCACAGGCTTCTGGGTCCAAGGGCAAACCCACGTTCAGTGCCGTCTCAGATACACTCCAATACTGCCCAAGCAGACCCGGTCGTAACACAAAATGCACCACAAACCAGCTGCCCTCCCCGTGCAACAGCTCTCCTCACCCAGGTACTTCGACCCACTCCAAGTCAGTAACAAAGCAGCCTACAGCCTGTGGTCTTTAGAAACAGAACACAGCTCGGGCTGGCAAAGATGTGGAGGGATGGGGACCACTCGCTGTGCACCGATGCAGGGGATGCACACTGCTCCAGCAGCTGTGGAAAACAGGAGGGCGCTCCCTCAAACAATTAAAAACAGAATTCCCAAAGAGCAATCCCACTCGTGGGTTTACACGCAAAAGAAACGAAAGCAGGGCTTGAACAGGTTCTGTGCACCAGCCTTCCCAGCATTATTCGCAAGACGTAACAGAAGCCAAGTGTCCACCAACAAATGAATGGGTAAGAAATGCAGGATGTGCCAACAGACTATTACTCAGCCTTAAAAGCAGATCTGACACTTGCCGCACCACCACAGAGGAACCTTGAGGACGTGATGCCACGTGAAGCCGGCCACGCACCAGAAGATCAATACTGTAAGGTTCCGGTTCCGCGAGTGGCTGGAGTCGCCCAGCTCACAGACAGAAGGGAGGAGGGTGGGTGCCAGGGGCTAGGGGAGGGGGACGGGCAGTCAGGGTTGAAGGGGTAGAGCTGCTGTGTGGGAAGAGGAAGGAGCTCTGGAGATGGATGGCTTCACCATAACGTAAATGTTTTTAATGCCTCTGAGCTGTACACCCAGAAGTGGTCGATTCTGGGGCACCCGGCTGGCTCGGTCGGTGGAGCATTCGACTCGACCCAACGGTCAGGAGTTTGAGCCCCACGTTGGGCATAGAGAGTACTTGGGGGAAAAAAAATTAAAAGAAAAACTTTTAAAATGGTAAATTTTACATTATATGCATTTACCGCAGTACCGAAGTTTTAGCTAAAAAAAAATGCTAGGGGCACCTGGGTGGCTCAGTGGGTTAAGCCTGTCTTTGGCTCAGGTCATGGTCCCAGGGTCCTGGGATCGAGTCCCACATAAGGCTCTCTGCTCGGTGGGGAGCCTGCTTTCCTCTCTCTCTCTGCCTACTTGTGATCTCTCTCTGTCAAATAAATAGATAAAATCTTTTAAAAAATAAATTAATTAAATAAAATAAAAATTTAAAAAATGCAAACCCCCCCCCAAATTAAAACAATTTTTTTTAAATGCTACTATATACACACCCCTCTGGAGGATTCTTAGAAAAGTTTATATGAGCACCTTTACAAAAAGGGGAGACTTTCACTTCTCATTCCAGAGCTTTTGGATTCTTCTAACCCTAACCATTAATTACTTTTAAAATGACAATAATGCCTGAGGGGCTCAAATTTAGGCAAAAAACTAAAACATGTTATTAAAAGAACTTAAACACAAGCATTCACAATTGGTGAGTTTCAGAGTGATGCAGGGGGACCCTGGGACCCTGGGGCCTTCACAGCACAGGCGTCCTGAGGGAGGGCGAGAGAGCCCACCCCGAAGAGGGGCCAATCCTGGCTGCTTCCACTCACGCCCTCGCTCCCATGGGCTGCAGAGCACGTGTGGCGGGTTACGGGGATTTCCGGTGTCACCAACCCTAACCGAGCTGATGAAGGTCCTGCCGAGGAAGCTGGGTGAACAAGAGAAGGACAGAGCGACCCAAGTCCGGAGAGCGGGGTCTCCTCACCACAGTCACGAGAGCAGAACGGTGCCGGGTGCCCGGGGGCTCAGTCAGCTGAGTGTCTGACTCTTGATCAGAGTTCAGGTCATGACCTCAAGGTCACGGGACTGAGCCCCACCTCCGGCTCTGCACTGGGCCTCTGAGTCAGCTTGAGAGTCTCTCTCCCCCCCATGCTGTCCCTCCCCCCACCAAGTGCGCACTCCCTCCCTCTACAAAAAAAAGGCTTAAAAAGACAAAAAAAAAAAAAAAAACCCCACAGTGACAGCCTGGTCAAGTCTTGCCAGAAGTCTACCCGGAACGCCCACGACATCACCAAGGTCACCGCCGAAACAGATTTATGACCGACTCCACCTGCCGGGGCCCGGTGCCTCGGTATGTCAGCTCCAGCCGCCGCGGAGCCATCACCGTCACAAGACGCTTAAAATGCCATTTCCAGCGTGCGCCACCTTTCACTCACTTAAAAAGAAGCAACATAATGAACCTCCCAAACACATCACACAAGCACGTATCTGAGCGCTGCCCCTCTCTGGCTCCCGCCTCCCTGCCTCTGGCTCTATCCCGATTTCCTGACTTATAATCATTGTTCACCAATTTAAAAAAAATCATTTTTTAAGTCTTATCCCCTACGTGGATACCTAAACACTGCATCGTCTTGTTTTCCAGCTCCATAAATAACCATTCAGGCTGGACACGATCTTTGGGGCTTTTCGGGGTACTAGGCGGTCGCGCGCACGGAGCGGTCCCCCTTCCCCTGCCTCGCTTCTACCCGCAGGGCCACGCCGCGTTTCAAGCATCCATCCTGCTGGCGGGCACCTGAGCGGCTTAGTGTGCTGCCTACAGACGACTTTACACAGGCGTCCTGGCGGGCACGGACCAGAGCTCTTCTGCAGGTGGAGACCCGCTGGCTGGTAGGTTGCCTGGAAGCTGAGGCCAGTTCAGACCAGCAGAGAAGGTTCTCCCTCACCCTCAGGCTGACGGTACCGCTCGGCCTCTGCCGGCACACCCGTCGCAAAGGTGTCACCGCGCCTGTCACTTCAAGAGCACGTCCCTGGTTCCGGTCTCTCCCTAGACTCAAACCACGAATTTCCTCTTCTGTAAAATGCCGGTTCGTAATTTTCTTTTGCTTTTTTTATGAGTGCTCTTTCCCTTGTTGGTCTGAATCATTTCCACATTCTTGGTAGCGATCCTTTGTGCGTTGTGTGTCCTGGGTCTTGCCTCCAGTTCGCAGCTCCCGGTTTGCCTTTTAAGTGTTTTCTGGGAACAAATGTTAACTTCAATGCAGCTGAATGTGTCATTTTTCTTTTATAGTTGGTGCCTTCTGAGCCTTAAGAAATCTCCCATCCCAAGGTCAGAAGGAGATTTACCAATATTTGTTGTAAGAAGCTAACATTTACTTTTGATATTAAATTTTTAACGCGTTCTCTGTGCACAGGTATGCCGTGAAATGGGGATCCTATTTGCTTCTTCCATACGTAAGCCCGAGTTCTTGTAAAGTTTCATTTATTTCAAACGGGAGACACGTGAAGAACCAACACGTCGCACACCTCCAGGTGTAGGCAGGTCCCTGGGCTCTATTCCATTCCTTCGGCGAGCAGGTCCCCCCCCCGACCCAAAACTATGATGTCTTAATCTAACTTGACAAGACTTCATAGTTGCTAAGGTGCCTCTCTTTTCATAGTCTCCTTCAGAGGTGTCTTGGTGATTTGAGGTCCTTTGCCCTGCTTTTCCATATAAATGTTAGAATCAGGTAGAGTCATGTTAATTGGGGGAGAATCAACATTTTGTGATAGTGAGGCTTCCCTCTGAAGGCAGCTCTCTGCAGGTTTGTAGACGACTGTGTCATGTCTTCCAGTGAAGGATTTCTTGGTAAATTTAAACCTAGATGTTCTATCACTTTTGTTGTGATTGTAATTTTACAGTGATAAAAAAAATTTTTTTTAAGATTTTATTTATTTGACAGAGACAAGTAGGCAGAGAGGCAGGCAGAGAGAGGGGGAGGCAGGCTCCCTGCTGAGCAGAGAGCCCGATGCGGGGCTCGATCCCAGGACCCTGAGATCATGGCCTGAGCCAAAGGCAGAGGCTTTAACCCACTGAGCCACCCAGGCGCCCCTATGGTGGCAAATTTTTTTAAAAACTTTGTTATTTGGTGTAGAGAAATTCAACTAACTTTTTTTTATACTAATGTCATATCTCGTCACACTGCCAAATTTCTACTTAGATTCTCTCGCTTTTCAATGCAGGAATGTCATTTTCAGGAAACGACAGCACGCTCCCTCCTTTTGCCTCGTAGGTCACGGCTGGGGTAGCACCGACACATCTTCGGCACAAGTGGCGAGAGGCCCTTGCTTCCCTCTGCATTCTGAAGGCTGTGCTTCCAATATTTTCCTATCTAGAACGCTTTTTTGTAGTGCTTAGTAGATGCCCTTTATCAAGGCAAGGGAACTCCTTGCTGTTGCTCCTTCGCTAGTTTATCATAAACTTCTTCTGGGGGCACTACTTTCAGGCAACCTCTCTCTCTCTTCCAATCTGTTGATACAGTAATTAAGGAAGCAAACTTAGCGGTCTCTTCAGTAGCGCTAGCCGTGCACCAAGTACTATTCTGAGCACTTTACGTCAGTCGTTCAAGCTTCCCCAGAGCTCTATTGGGGAGATGATATTCTTACTTGGCCGATGAGGAACAGGGAGCTTCTAGAAGGTCAGGTAACATTCCAGGGATCACAGCACTTCGGGGGCAGGGCCAGGACAGGGCCCAGCAGGCCCACCTCCGGAGGAGTGGGTTCACCTGCCGTGCTGTGTGCGCTCCACGGTCACACTCCGAGGACAGCCCTGCATCACCAGGACGAACACGAGCTGCTCGCGGTGTGGCAGAGATGACTGCCTGCGGCAGTATTCGGTCTAGAAGTTCTGTAACTTCACTCGTAAATGGGACCGTACTGTTGCTTTCTCCTCCTGTACCTGCTTAATTCTGTTACCCAAGAATCTAATAAAGTGAGCTGAGGGTTCTCTACTCTCTGGCAGAATCTGTTTCTCTACGTTTTCATAAAGCTCGCCCAGAAACGATCTCAGCCTGGTATTCTCTTCATGGGAAGATTTTTAACCACCAACCCAATTTCTTGAATAGTCAGCAGACTTTCTGCTTGCTCTGGTTTTGCTCTGTGACATCTTATCCCAGCTTTGTCCTCTCAAACCTCTCCTCTGGGGCGCACCACGTAAGGGACGCAGCACAGATGGGTACTGCCGTGGACGTGGGGTCATCGAAGGTCCATGTTTTGTACGTGTTTTTAAAAACATCTTTCTCCCCTTGGGTACTCATTCCCAGAACAGGCTGGGACCAACACTCTACCCCAGTGCCCGGCTCCCACGGCCTGGCCCACAGCGGGCTCACAGCAGATGGAGCTTTCATCAGCCACTACCTCGCCGGCTCCGCTCCTGAATCTGCCCCAGGTCAAGGGGCTGCTAGCACCACAGCCACATGGGTCCATCTCCCCAGGAGACCGGCCGGTCCCCGCGCCTCCCAGGCCACCCGCAGCCGCCAGCGGCACTCACAGTTGCGAGTATGTTCCTTGGAGAGCAGGTAGCTGGCCAGAGGCGGGGTGTAGGTCAAGCACTGGAGGGTCGAGTTCAGGAAGCAGGTGTTGCCGAGGTTGTGAAGCCCCGCTCCCACGCGGTAAACCCGCTCCCACTTCAGCGACAGCCGCTCCGTGGGGAAGAGCACTTTCTGCGGGGCGGGGACGCCATCACCACTGCTCTCGTAGGCGTGCTCGCTACCTGCGAGAAAGGGACAGGGAGGAAAGCAGGGCTTAAGTCTGCACCCAGAGGGGTCATGAAAAAGAAATCGCCGACAGGCACACTCCGCGTGCACTTGACAAGACGCGGTGTCGAAGGGTAACCGGTGTCCCCTGGAAGTTACTAGAACGCCCCGGCGAAAACCCAGTCATCCCGTGGCTCCCGCGGACTGCTCAGGTCTGGAATTCCAGGAGCCCTCTGTGGAGGAGGAGAGGACACCCAGAGAATGAAGAGCTAGAGCCAGGCCTCGGCACTCCGAAGCCCGCTCGTTTCCTAGCCCCGCTTTTGATCTTATCAAACACACACAGTACCAGGGGTTCCTAAAGATACAGATGCCATCGTGAGACAACCCCGTGTCACTACTTCTGTAACTATAGAGCACTGACCCCAGAGAAGCGTCCCCACTCCGACCACATTCTGCTCTTGTTCCCCCTAATCTGTCAACACCCCGTCCACCGCAGGGCCAACACACAAGGGTGGGGCCCCTTCTGCCCGCCCCCGGGCGTCCGTACCCTGTCTCTTGGCCTGTGGCTCGTCTGCACTCCTGTGGCGACTCGCTCCCTCCGTTTTAGGGTTCAGCAAGACATATTTGCTCTTTAAGGACTCCAGCTGATAGGAGAAACTCTTGCTGGCCGGCTCGAACTCGATCTTCTGTAAAAGGACCTTCTTGGCAGAGGAGGCCAGAAGCTTCCCCAGCTCCCCATCGTCGGCCGAGTCCTTGCGGCCAGGTTTCAGGGCTTCCTTCAGCTTATCGACTATGGGCATGGTGCATCACTGTGGGGACAAGAAGGAGCACAGAGTGACGAGTAACTAAGTCCCAGGAACAAAGTGTCACTTCTCTGAAAGTCCCCTCTGGTCTTTCCGGACGCCGAGCACCACCAAGGCTACTCTGGCTCGGCTGCCAGCCCCACGAAGGAGGCGTGAGACACAGAGACACACTACCGGCCGCCGTGACAGAGCCCACGCCTCCGTCAGGAAGGGAAGGCCCTTCCACGAACAGCACTGAGGAGACGATGGCGGTGCCCGGAAGCCGGAGGGGCCCCGCAGCATGTCCTTGTTGGGCGACGACGGGCCTCGGCTTGGTGCGATCTCCTCTGGGGGTGACCACGTGGTCCTAACGTCTGCTCAAGAACGGGGGAACACTGATGCTCGGAAGACGCTCCGGCTGCACACACAGACCCACGCGCTCCCAGAACGAGCGTGGTGAGCTGCGGCACACGCCTCTGTGCTAGGGCTCGAGCTCTTCCAAACGAAGGCCAGAGGGCACGGGCCGTCACTGAAACGCTGCGAGCCCACACCGACACGCGCTGTAAGTGCAACACACGCAACAGCTCTCAGAGACTTGGTGCAAGACTGTAAAACACCTCAGTAATTCCGAGCCTGGTTACAGGCTGAAATGATATTTTACACACACTGGGTTAAGGAACATGAAAATCAATTTCACTTCCTTTTTATTATTTAGCGTGGCTACCGGAAAATTTTAAATTATACGCGTGGCCTGTGTTAGCGGACAGCGCTTGTACAGATGATTGTTCTGAAAGTGAGGGAGGGAGACGGGCCAGTGGTGAGACTGGCACGGTACACGCAAGACACCCAAATCTCAAGAGGGAAATGACAGCTCCGGGTGGAGAGCGGCAGGCCTGGCTTATTGCCGCACCTATCGGCCCTAAATTCCAGGGACAACCACTGTGACCTCCCAGCTCCCCTATCCTGTGTAAAACTGGGGGCTGAAAGCAGCACCAAAGGTGGATTTGAGGTTACCGTGGGGAAAGCGTGCTGCAGAGCTGGAAACACGACTGACCAGGAATCCCCCCCAATCACCTCTGACTGCAAGTCACTACCTTTCAACTCAACCATCCCAGCCAGAGCTCAAAGGCAATCTGAGTCACAGTTAGAAAAATAAGCTGGTTAACTGCTCACTGTCATCAGAAAAAGGAGGACTCCGTTAGGTACCTGGCATCCAGCCAGCCACAAGGGACGGCCGTGGCAGTAGAAGCCTGAAACTTAGTGACAGCATCTCTTACCAAGCCGTTCAAATGTATCCTTACGGAGCATCTCACTCCCCACACGGGTCAAATTTCTTTATCTATAAAAACTTGTGTGGGGGCACCTGGGTGGTTCAGTGGGTTAAATCCTCTGCCTTCGGCTCAGCTCATGATCTCAGGGTCCTGGGATCGAGCCCCACATTGGGCTCTCTGCTCAGTGGGGAGCCTGCTTCCCTCCTCTCTCTGCCTGCCTCTCTGCCTACTTGTGATTTCTGTCAAATAAATAAATAAATAAATAAATAAATAACTTGTGTGGGCAGGGGAGGCACGTTTGGGGGTTCAGTTGGTTGGGCGTCTGCCTTCGGCTCAGGTCGTGATCCCAGGGTCCTGGGATTGAGCCCCACATCAGGCTCCTGCTCGTTAGGAAGCCCGCTTCTCCCTCTGCCTGTGGCTCCCCCTGTTTGTGCGCATACTCTCTGTCTCTATGAAATAAATAAAATCTTAAAAAAATAAATTTCTGCAGGGGCATCTGGCTGGCTGAGTCTGTACAGTGAGTGCCTCTTCATCTTGGGGCTGAAGCTTTGAGCCCCATGTTGGGTGGAGAGATTAAAAATAAAACCTTTTAAAAAAAAATCTGCAATGAGTAAAAATATAAGAGACTCCCCCCCCCCCAAAAAAAAAGCAAGCACAAGGGGCGCCTGGGTGGCTCAGTCATTAAGGGTCTGCCTTCGGCTCAGGTCGTGATCCAGGGTCCTGGGATCGAGCCCCACATCCGGCTCCCTGCTCGGCAGGAGCCCTGTACTCCCTCTCCCACTCCCCCCTACTTGTGTGCCCTCTCTCTCTCTGTGTGTCTGTGTCAAATAAATAAAATCTTTAAAAAAAAAAAAAAAAAAAAAAGCAAGCACAAGTTCTTTGATTTGAGGAAATAAAAGAACCTTTCCTAAGGGGAATTATCAAAGTGTTCCCACCCACTGAACCACTGCTCCTGGGCTATAAGCCAGCGACGTGGGGAAATGAAAAATGACTCCGAAGCCTGTGCTGGCTCACCTGGGACGGCTGACCTCGGGCGTGTTGGGGCTGCAGCATGGGGTCAGGTTCCGGCCAGACTGGGCAGGCGCAGAGCAGGACCCTCCGGTTCATGAGCTCCTTGGCTGCGCCCCATGAAATCACCAAAGCTGCAAGTCTGTCATCCCGAAGGGGCGTCAGAATCTGTGGGGTGAACAGGGCACCACGTGAGGCTGCTCTCTTCCACCATCTCAGCCCCACGGCACCGACCCAGAGCGGGAAGGCAGGCTGTCTGTCTGGAAGAGTCTCTCTGAAGGAGTATGGACGGAGCTGGGAGGATTCGAGAGTCTGGGGAAGAACTGAACGGACTCGCTACAAGTTACTACAATGTGCGTGATAGGAAAACACTGCCCTTGGCTTGGTATCTTAACCTTCAGGCCCGTGACAAGCCCAGTGAACAAAAATCTTCAGTGAACTCCAGTCTAAATCACTTTCCAAAGAGTGAAAGGTCCGACTTCCAGATTTCATAAACCAGAATTTCCAAAAAAAGAAAGGAAAAGAATCGAAGGAACAGTAAGAATTACCATGTTTTCACTTTGCTAAGGGCAGATTTTTTTCCTTTAACTACCATCCACAATCACTGTAACTACATTAAATTAAAATACTTAACGATTTATTTCTGCGGAAGCATTCAAATATGTACAAGGTGGTGGGAACAACACAGGGACCACCGCGTTCCCTTACTCAGCATTAGTAATTGCTGCGCAAGCCACTCTGGATTCCTCTCCTGTCCCCACGTTAGTGACAGCAAATTTCAGATACATCATGCCTCACAGCCATAAATAAAAGTATACCAACACCAAAATAAATGGGGGCATGATGAGCATGATCTCAGAATAAAAGCCAATCGCTAAGGTGAAGCTTCCAGTCTCACAAAAATCTCCTTATAATATCCCTGTCTTAGTCCAAACTCGTACCTCCACGTGGACAGACGGACATGGGCCCAAGGGCAAATGTTCGGGAACCAAACAGCAAGACGACAAAGAGAACTCGGCAGATAATAACCCAATTTATTTCAAGAGAAGAGATTCAAAGAACATCTATCCCACAGCCTACTCCTCACGGTGGAAGTCAGAGATTTTGAACAATTTTTCAATTTCTGAAAGATCGACCTCTATGTCACCAGTTCCACCCAAAACATCAACAATAACCCAAAAAATGTGCTCTCTCTGAGGTGTAGGAACCCAGAGAAAAATGTCCTTGTAATCAGCAGGCCCTCTGATGTACACGTTTGACAGGAGGCGCTTCAAAACCCGGCAAGGGTGCTCCCTCCGCTCTACCGTCCAGGAACAGCTCAGGCTCCTCCAGGCCCCTTTCTACGTCCAGGAGAAGGAAAACAGCATCCGCAGAACCCCCTTCAACCATATTCTCTCCCCCTCCTCCCTCTAAATGCACTTTTCGGGGATGAAATGCACCCAAGACTCACAGGGTCAACCACGTGCTGGTGGGGGAGGAGTCCAGATGGACAGAGCCTGGGGCCTCCCAGGGGCACTTTCACAGGGGCCTCCGATTCCCGCAGAGCCTGCAGAACACCGGTCTCCAGCCGGGAAAGGGTAAGCAGAGCCTCCCTCTCCTTGGAGGCCTGGTTCTAGGCGTCTCTTACAGAAACCTGGCTGGCCACCATGCTTTCCTCTCTCATCTGTCTCCGTTTCAGAAGCTCCTCTGCCTCGCCCCTAGTACCCCAGGGGAGGCTCAACTCTCCCGAATAAAACACGGGGTATTTTACAACCCCACAGCTTGTCCCCACCCACCCACATTCACCATAACCATGACCCTGAAGAAGGTTACCCTCTCCAGGGATAAGTCTTTCCCACATTTCTTACTAAAAGGGGGGAAAAATGAAATTTCAGCAGTGCTGCCCAGCAGAACAGGCTCCTCCAGATTTTGACTTAAGGCATTCCAGGGAAGTCTGGGTCCTGCCCTGGTGATGCTTCCCTGGGAAACGGCTGTGCCCAAGACCGACAGAGACCACTGCCTTCCCCGACTCCCCGGGGCTCCTGGCTGGGACAGCTCTCTCCCCCACCAGCGGTCGGGGTTCCCCGGGAACAGCAAAGAGCGCGCCTCCCCGGCCCTCTCTGCGGACCCCCCAGCGCCTCGCGGACTGCGCAGCCCTGGGCCTTCCCTGCGGATCCTGAGTCCTTGCGGACCGCGCGCCCCTGACCTCCCCGTGGACCGCGGAACCGCTCACGGGACGGACCGTGCGCCCCCGACCTCCCAGCGGACCCCGGAGCCCTCGCAGACCGCGCGCCTCTGACCTCCCCGCGGACCCCTAAGCCTCTCCCGGACAGCACGGCCCCGAACCGCTCGCTAACGAAGTAGCCCTGGGCCCTCCCCACGGGCCCCCGAGCCCCTCGCGGCCGCGCGGCCGTGTCTGCCCCGGTGCGCCCCCCTGCAGGCCGCACCTTCCCGCGCCCCCGGCCCAGCCGAAGCCCTCCACCCGGCCAGACGCACAGCCTCCCGTCGGCCTGCGCGCCGCCGAGACCCGGCCCCAGCCTACCCGGCCCTCGGCGGGCCCGGCTGCAGGCCCGCGGCGCTGGCGTCTACTCGGCCCGGGCCCCGCACACGCACCATCCGGGCCTCGGGCGCCTCACACACGTGTCACGGCGACGCTTAAAGGCGCCGCGACTGACGGCCCGCGCTGCGGGACTCGGAAGGTCGTGGCGGCTTTAAGAGACCGGGCTAGCTGCTTCCCGGCTCTCTGGGCCCGCCCACAGCCGTTCTACGTGGCCTATACGTCACCCTGCCCCCCCGCGGCCCCTCCAACCTACGGGATGACGCAAACACGCAGAGCCGGAGTCACCCCGCCCCCTGGGACGGAGCCCAGCGCGTTCCCGGAGAGCACGTGAGGCGGCTGCTTCCGGGTCTGCCGTGGGTGTGCGGCGGGCGCAGTCTCAGAGCGCGGGCTCCTTGCGCGTGCCACGTCCAGCAGGTGGCCGGGGCCTCGGCCTTCCTTTCCGGAGCCCTTTAGTGACCTAGACGCGGACGGGGAGGGATGAGGGCAGCAGGGGAGGCCGAGAGGAGCTGTTGGAAGGTTGGGGGCGTAGTGGGAGTGTGGCCTTTGACTTCGGAAGTGTCCGGGCTGCGCGGGCGCTTGCAGTGCCCAGCCCCCTTGCTTACCCCGTGACGATTACCTGAGGCTTCCGGTGGAGTGCTGGAAAATGCGCACTGCTCCTGCAGTCTTTTTAAGGCTCCTTTTCACCCAAACCGTTCCTTCCCGACCTCTCGTGCTGGGGTGGGGGGAGGGGCGCGCTCCAAGCCGGCCCAGGCCCTGGCACTCTCACGGGGGCAGACGGTGGGCATAAACGACTTGCCCCCCCCAGACGACGACCTCCTGCACGCAACGCGGTCAGCCCGGTCTTTCGCAACGCGGTCAGCCCGGTCTTTCCTGGAGGGGAGGTCTGGAGTGGGCGGGTGAGTTGCTGGGGGAGCCCGCGGCTCCCCCCACACACACACAGTCCCTGCTGTTGGGGCTGGGGATGGACGGTGACACGAGGTGTAACCGGGACAGGATTCACCCTGCACTTGCTGGTGTCTTGCAAAAGCAAACGAACAGGAACAAGACTGTAGGGGCCTGAGCCCGAGCCTTGTGAGAACCCTTAAAAGTTTAAGATGGAGATGTGTTCTCGGTGATGAGTTCTGTGCCCCATCACTGAATCAGTGAATCGTTGAAATCATTGAAACAATGATTCAAACAAAGACAGGTCTCACATCTGACACTGTATCAGTGAGTGATACATAGTGTGAGGGCAGGTTGGAAGGGGCTGAGGAGATGGGGTTTATCCCAAAGCTTCCCTAATGAGCGGTTTGCTTTGGAGGTAACTAACCTAGGCCTCCCTTCCTCCTCTATGGAGTAAAGGCGATCCCCAGCAGGTCTTGAGAAAACTGAAGCCAATTGCTTCCTTTGCTGAGCTGATACTACGTCTCCCATACCTAGCTGGCTGCTTTGCCAACATTATATGCTTCAATTCCCATGGCAAGCCTACGGAAAGATACTGTTCCCATTTTACAGATGAAAAAACTGAGTGTGCACCATCGCTGCAAGCAAGCAGTGATGTGAGGATTTCAACCCGGGTTTGTCAGGCTCCAAGTTCACACCTGTAGCCGAGCCCTCAGAGGAGCCCCCAAATTCTGATGAGATGACAGGTGGGCCTCCAACCTGCCTGGGAGTGTAATCTGAGACCTAGACTTTGGGAGGAGCCTTTGGCCAGCCACATTCCCACCCTGACTCCCCCTTCGGATTCTCTCTAAGAAGCCTCAGATCGCTACCTCCTTGAGGTACAGTTCACGTGGGCCTTTCCTAAAGTGCTCAGTCTCAAATGCTACCAGAGAAATGCAAATTAAAACCACACCGAGGGCCATTTCACACCCACTGGAAGAGCTAAAATTAAAAAGACTACATATTGGAGAGAACGTGAAGCAAAGTAGACTCTGTAAGACAGCTGGGAGTATAAATGGTGCAAGCATTTTGGAAGGAAAAGTTAGAGGTTTCCTGGAAGGAACAACACCCCCGAGCCCATCCATGGCTATGGCTCTCACCACTCTAACTAGGCCTGTAGTCCAGTACATGCCACATGTGCACATACAGACCTCGCCCCCGCCCCCCGATCTTGGGAAAGGTGGGCCCAGGAAGGGCCTGCTGGTCGTCTCCCTACAGGATTCACAGGCACTTCAAACTCATCATGCCCAGAAATGGGGGCATCCCCCCACCTCCCCTAAGCTGCCTCTCTTTTTCTGCCCTGTGCCCCCTTGGGCTGCTGTGCTAGAGTTCAGACCAGATCCTTGCCCTTTCCTGCTTTCCAGGCTCCCTGGTGTCCAGGAGTATCTGGCCACTGGGGGTCACTGGGAGACTGGAGGGCAAAGGACGAGAGAGGCAGGACCTTCCTCTCCCTCCTTCTCTGCACCAACCAGAGAGGTGCACAGTGGTTCCAGCCTCCCGCCCTCTCCAAACCCTCCCCTTCTTGGGGTCTGGTCGGGAAGTGCTAACAGCTGCTGGTTGTCCTCTGGTTGGGCTGCCATCACGATGTAACCAAGCCCGGCATTAATTCCCTCCGTTTTAAAGGCTGTACAGAGTGGTTTCGGGGTTCTGATTGGACCCAGGTTGATACAGACCCTAACACCCACCTTCCTGGCCAAGAGCATCCTGGTCTCCTCTCTTTCCCTCACCCCATGTAAATCATCCAGCAACAAATTGTGCTAATTTTACTTCTCAAATGGTCCTCAAACCACTCTTTTCCCTCCGCCTAATTGCCCAAATAGAGCGCCTCTCCATCTTCAGCTGCATTACTGGAATGGCCGAGTCCATCACTCGAACTGCCCAATAGAAGAACATGTTCAGGGGCACCTGGGTGGCTCATTCGGTTAAGTGTCTGCCTTCGGCTCAGGTCATGATCCCAGGGTCCTGGGATTGAGCCCCACATCAGCCTCCCTGCTCAGCAGGAAGCCTGCTTCTCCCTCTCCCCCTCCCCCTGCCTGTGTTCCCTCTCTTGCTATGTCTCTCTCTGTCAAATAAATAAAATAAAAATATATATGTATGTTCAAAAGGCCTACCCCAAAACACTGTGCGCCTGTCTGAACCCTTCCCCATCCCCTGAAGCTGATGGGAAAGTCAAGCTCTCCTTAACCCCGTCTCTAATAGCCCCTGGAGGCTGGCTCCTTGCCTGCTTTTTCTTCCTCATCCCATCCCCCCCCCCCGCCCCACCCCTCCCAGATCCTTTATTAGAGCTAAATCCAAATGCCCCCCAGGCCCTAATCAGGTTATCTCTGCTCCAGGCTCAGGCTGATCTTTGGCCTAAATTCCCTTTCCCGCTTGTGTTCCGGCTTGTGCCCTTTACAGCCTTCTCAGGCACTACCTCTTCCAGGAATTCTTCCTGGATTTCCTCCATCCCTGCCATTGGGGGCAGGTGTTGCCCTGGGCCTGCTGTACATTCCATTTACAGATTCAGTTGTTCTCTCGACTTCTCCCTCCCCTTGATGATTGGTAAAGCTCTCACGATGTCTCACTCATCTGAGTGTTTTGCAGGTACACGGTGTATAAATGTCTGTGAAACCCAACCAAACAGAAAACGAAATGCCCAAGATGAGACAATGAATAATCTCTAAATCCAGAAGAAGAAAAGTAGAGAAACGCTGAAGGTAAAAGGATAAAGTAGACTCAAAACAAAACAAAATAAAACCAAAAAAGCTATAACCAAAATGAATCAAATGAGAATTTATTTTAAGAAATAATGTACAATTAGGCACCTGGGTGGCTCAGTCGGTTAAGTCACTGACTTCGGCTCAGGTCATGATCCTAGAGTTCTGGGATCGAGTCCCACATTGGGCTCCCAGCTCCGTGGGGAGTCTGCTTCTCCCTCTGACATTCTCCCCTCTCATGCTCTCTCTTTCTCTCTCAAATAAAAAAACTTAAAAAATTAAAAAAAAAGAAATAATGTACAATTAAACAATGAATCTTGGAACACTGAAAAAATTAAATAAAAAAAAACCCAGAAATAATGTACATTAACAGGTTAACAGTATCCGGAACTCACTTGTGGCTGGCCAAAGATATGTGCTAATTTCTGGAGAGATCTAACTCGCATCTCTCACCGTAAATTAATAATTCTGACTTTTACATCAGTTGTTGTGAGTTCAGGTTCCTAGGAGTTGTTCTGGCTGGGCCTACACAACCCTAACAATTTTCCTGTTTCTAAACGCTGCCAAATTAAGATCCAAACCCTTCTCTGGCTGCATTCACCAAGGAAAAGCCACACGGCAGATTCCCAGAGCTGTTTTAGACCTTCTCTCCTTGGACTATGAGTGGCCTGCTGTTGAATTTGGCCCATAAAGATCTTACTTTTTCATGAATGTGTTTGGTGGTTTGGCCAAAAAGTAGCCAACAGGCCTTAAATTCCTGTGCTGGTCACTGGCCTGCCTCCTCCTTCCCTCCCAAGGCAGTTTTCTCTCTTAAAAACAAACAAGCAAACAAACAGATGAAGTCAGCATCAACACACAGGTGTGCATTTTCTGTGTGCATAGAAGTAGATGTCCCCAACTGCTGACACCGAAACCCTGCTTGAATCTTCATTGTCCCCATTTGTATCCCACTGCCCTCAGGATGCCTCCCCCTCCTTGCCACAAACCCACCTCCCTCCCCCCAAATTCACCCCCGCCCCCCTACCCCGCGGCCTCTCGCTTCATTCTTTCTGTTTCATACCTTTCCGTAGGACCCTGGCGTTGTTCTCTGTAACACAATGTTACTTTGCACAGCGCCGTTACTGTTCTTTTGAAGCAAGGCATGTATCCATGTTTGGCTCAGGACTGATTCTATACATTTTTCAAGAGTGTACAAGACCTCTTTTAAATCCCGGTACCACCTCACCTTGGACCCTCTGAGCTCCACCGCCGCCCAGGGTTGCCCAGAGAGCAGGTTCTGTTAGACTGTCCCTTGCTGGGTCTGGGCCTGCCTGGGAAGGAGGTGCGTACAGGCCCAGGGGACCCAGGCCAGAAGCTGCATGTAGTGAATTCAATAGTGACTAATTCTCTCCACAGTCTGGAAGAGGAGGTGCCCGGTGTCACTCCTAAGCCAGAGGCTGAGAATCTGCCAGGCATCCCTCCCTCCTCTTTCTGGCTGAAAAGGAAGGACCCTGAGGCTTCAGAAGGTGGTGGGGACAAGAGGGCAAGAGCCCAGGTCCCTGAATCGGCCGTGGAAGTTCACCCAGAAGACATACCCACTGGTCTTGGCAAGAAATGCCCTGGGATGCTGGGTTTGCTATGGCACCCAGCATCTCTGGGGCTGGTATACTTTTGCTCCCAGATCATAGTAAGCCAGAAGTCTTTTGGGTCCTGGGCGTTGTGGGCTGCTGCATCTAGTGCCAAGACCTAGCATCTGCTGGCGGCGGGTGGGGGGGAATCAGTGCACCTGGTGTGCCTGGGGAAGGTGTCCTACAATGAGAGAGGCCACCCTGGTTTTCTCGGGGCAGTCCTGGTTTACGCCTATTGACCCCCTCTTGGAAAGCACCCTCCTTCTCTAAGTGTCCCTGTTCGATCCCAGCCCCAGTGCTTATTGGCCGGGTGCCCGGGAAACTGACCTCTCGAGGCCTCAGACTCTTTATCGACCAATAAAGAGAGATGAGGACACAGACTTCGCAGAGTTGGCAAGTGTCACCCAGGATAATGGATTTGAAGCCCTTGATGGCAGTCCTGGCATGGACTAAACATGAGCTTTGACTGGGGTTACTATCATTAGAATGATTTGCTGAGCAGTCGTCCGTGGGGGTTTAGCATCAGCGTCTCCCGAGCCTGAGGAGAGGTCATGAACAGGAAAGGGGCAGGGCGTGTATGCCAGAGTCCCACAGTGGGCCTGGGGCCGCTCTCCTGCAGAAGGCCTGCGTCCGGGGTCGGTGTCTGGGAACTCGGATTTCAGGAGGGATCCCCTATTCTCTGGTAAGAACAGATCCAGGGGAACCTGCCCTGTTTAGTCGGTGGAGTGTGTGACTTTTGATCTCAGGGTTGTGATTTTGAACCTCATCGTGCGTGTGGAGCCTTTTTTTTTTTTTTTTTTTTTTGACAGACAGAGATCACAAGTAGGCAGAGAGAGAAGGGGAAGCAGGCTCGCCACTGAGCAGAGAGCCCAATGTGGGGCTCGATCCCAGGATCCTGGGATCATGAGCTGAGCCAAAGGCAGAGGCTTTAACCACCCAGGCCACCCAGGCACCCCGGGTGTGGAGCCTTCTTAAGAAACCAAGAAAAGACAACAAAAAAAAGGGATCCTGGGTCTCAAATGTTCGTTTATGCTGAACACCTGCTTTTCTTCTGGGAGGCTGGAATTCTGCTACGCACTGGGCAGAGGATCCCCGCATGACCAGCTCCCAGTAAACACCCCCCGGGCTAGGTCTCTGTTGAGACTCCCTGGTTGGAATCTTACACCTGGAGCTCCCCTCCCCCTGCCCCCCTACAGACTTCGCTTGAAGGGGTAAAGCCAAACATCCTGAGTGGGACAAAAATAAACATCAAGCTTTTGGCTTTCCTTCTGGGTCCCGCATGCAGCATTGCCTCTGCATCCCATCTTGGATCCCATCCTCAAACCCACTTGATCATTCTCCGCATTGCACCCCACCAGGCACCCCGCCATTTAGCCGACTCAGATTGGGATTTGCCTCCCTTTTTTGTTTCACTTCATCAGAGAGGAATATTCCTCTCCATCACAGCAACCGAGCGGGGCAAGGCGAGCTGTGGGTCAGCTCTGAGCTCGAACCCGAGGCTAAAGATAGAACCTGTTCACAAAGTTTCAAATCTGTGGTAATGGCAGGCTGTCCATAAAAAAACTAACCCTGATAAAACATCTGTAGCCCCACAGTTTGGTCGTTGAGTTGGATCAAAGCTAGCGGTGCTCAAACTTCTAGAGGTTTTAACCAGGCCTGGTGGCTGGCCCAGGGACCCTCCACGTTGGATCCTAGAGTGTCTGTTGGAGGTTCGGCCCCGAGTCCCCATGCACGTTCCTTTCCACAGGATGAGCGAGGTGGGGGGGGGGGGGAAATGGTGTCTGGAGACCCCCTGACAGTCTGCTCACCCAGCATGTGGGTCCTCAAACCGATTCAAAATTGTTTGCAAAGACGGAGAAAGCGCAGGTAATAACCAGGTCATGGGAGCGTGGAGTTTGTCAGATCATTCTCTGCATTTTTTTGGTTTGAAAATTTCCATGAGAAGTGTTTCGCAGAAGTCACATTTTACCTAAATTATATATGTAAATATATAAAAATATGTACCCAAAATATATCTGTAAATATGAAAAAGAAAGTACATGGGTGGCCGCCGTCTAGTGGGTTGTCTGCTAGGACCCCAAGGAAACCTGCAGATCCGGAGGGGCATGAATGCCGGGGAAAGTCATTTGCACGACACGTTCAAGTTTAAATTACAATGCGGCCATCTTTCCCAGCTTAAGAGGCGGATGGGGAGGGGAGGAAAACCTGCAGAAAAAAGAGCCTTCAGAGTCATTGCCCTGCATGGCCCTTATTAGGATCCTGATGCAAGCCAGTGGACAGTAAAAAAGCATCGAAGAGACCATGGGAGATGTCTGAACACTGACTAGATACCAACAGGCCTCTCTTTCTCCTGGGGACACACGTGCACCTCCACGGGACAGGCTCCTTCGGAGGTGTTTGGTTGCTAGGCTAGGAAGCAGCGGCTCCGAGCATCAGGCAGAGCTACAGAGACAGAGCCAACGTTCTTGATAATACTGTTTATTGTCCATTGACAGAGCGATCACTCAAGAATGATACAAAGTATCAGAGACATGCACAGTCTGCTTGTCAACGTTCAACAGCTCTCACGTGTTCCCAGCACAGGAAGGTCTCAGACTTCATGTTCCAGCAAAAACGCATTGCCCAAAAGTTAAAAAAAAAACAAAAAACAAAAAACAAAACAAAACAAAAAAAAAAACGAAACAAAACCAAACCCAAGCAAAAACAAACACAAACAAAGCTTTAAATTATGGCAGCAAGTCCGGTATTTCTTAATACTTATCAAGCAAAGGTTTGAAAATAACTACAATGTAAACTTCACTTTCAATATTTTGAGTTGCTTGCATGGAGACAAGAATGGAAGGAGGAATGAGCAGTGCGTAGAACAGAACATAAATTAAAGGATGCCGAATGGAGAGCCTTCTTCAACTACACGCACACTGTAATTGTGGACTCTGATGGTATTTGAGTGGCTTTGTCTCTCAGCTGCCACTGGGCACTTCCTCTTGCATTTTTTGTTTCTGTTTTTGTTTTCTGCTCAGCGTGGCTAGAAGACCAATGTGTGTGGACTGAGTATAAAGGCCATCTTTTAGAACCAACCAACTCAAAGATGCTTTACTCTGTAATGATTTGAACCAGAGAACGAAAGGCAGCGGCTGGAAGAAAGCAACCACACTCAAAGAAGGAAAGAAAGAGCTGAAGGCATCCACCACCATAGGCTAGCTAGCACGCCATGCTTTCCATTCTGGGTCAAAAGCTTCCACGATGCAGAAACCTTAAAAAAAAAAAAGTGCAAGGCTAACACCTACCAAGGGTAATAAAAGACACAGCACAGGAATGATTACAACTGATGTCAGAAACAAACCGAAACATTTAAAAAATCAGCAGAAACAGGAGTAAATGTTACATATGATAACACCATACAGGAAGCAAACGGGGGGCGTTATATTGATCGGAGGGGTCTGGTGTTCTTGTATATACTGAAATCACATGGACTGGTCCATTATGACATCTCACAAACTTTCTATCACTGTACAGCATGAAAGTGCCCTCGATTCAGGGGCTGATCCCTGGCTATCCCCCTAGTCTGCCCTAGAAAGGGAAGTCATCAAAACTCTGTGCTGACCGGGTCCCGGCAGGCATGGGGGGCTACACGCCACGTGGGGGTCAGGGGTCTTACGGGTTGTTTGGGGTCACCGCAGA
This sequence comes from Pteronura brasiliensis, assembly GCA_004024605.1. Lineage (NCBI taxonomy): Eukaryota > Metazoa > Chordata > Mammalia > Carnivora > Mustelidae > Pteronura > Pteronura brasiliensis. The sequence continues at coordinate 216,636 of PJEN01000681.1, forward strand.
GTAGAGCATTGCTTAGAACGTGGTGACTCGAAGTGTTCTGCAGGAGGAGGGTGCACAGGCGGACACACGTGGGTCTCCGTGTGTGCGTGTGCTCGCACACGTGCTCCCGTCAGTGTGTCTGCCTAATTTGCATGAAAAACTCAGAACAGTTTATACCGTACACAAGTCGGAAGAAAAGAGGACTTTTTGCTGAGCAATTTCTGCCTGCATTAACCCCCAATTTATCAGCAGCAGAAAGCTGTGCTTGGGGAACAGGTTCTCCAGTCCCCTAGGACACTTTTTTTTTTTTTGGACCGAGAGATAGAATATCAGAAACCTAAGTGGAGGCTGGTACGGCTGGGATTTGGGTTCACAGATTATCTGAGAATTCATCTTTAGAAAAGTGAGATGTTGGCCGCAGTATCCCAGACGCCTGGAAAGAGATTCACCGAACCCCCCTACCTCCCCAATTTCTCCCTTCCTGGGTGAGACTTCACAACATGCCCAGCTACCTTCGCTCCCAGAAATCATGCCCAGCACAGTGACTATCCGTCTTTGGGGGGGGGGGGGTCACGGTAAGGCTGTGGCACCAGGTGCGTTGGGGGACACCGCACAGCCCAGTTTTCGATGTCTTCAGGTTGTGCAAACAGAGCACAGCCAGCCCGTGCTACCAGCTACACACAAACCCATGCAAAACCAATGTGTGCGACTCAGCTGGGTGCCCGATGCCAAGAGGAAGAGAAGGAGGAGGAGGAGGGAGCCAGACTGACTTCAGAAGCCCGGGAGTAAATGGGAAGGGGAGCCAAGTGTCCCCCCAAACATCTGCCCTCAGGGCAGAATGCCATGGACTCCCCCAGAGTCGGGGTGTGTGGTGGGGGGAATGAAAAGGACTTGGATGATGGGGAAGTTTGTCGCCCGCATCGTACAAGGCCCTGGAGCCTGGCTTCCACTGTGGATTCATGGAGTTAACTGGGGCTTCTTCAGGAGTGAGCCACTGGTCCAGGGCTTCTGTATTTACGGGAGTCACAGGTACTGGGAGCCCGTGATGGGCACAGAGGAGACGGGCACTTGCAAGGGGCAGGGACTGCTGCCTTAGGGCCAGAGGTGTGGAAGCTGCAGGAAACGAGGGACATGCCCCTCTCGAGATGAAAGGGACCTGGTAGGCCTGCTACACAGTCTCGCAATGACCCTCAAAAAGTTTCTGCAAAATGCACATTTCCAGGCTCTGCCCTGACCAGGCCTGGGGGACTCCTATGTACGGGACACCCCCACTCAGTGTTTGTGACGGTTCCAGGGCTGGGGCTGGGCCCGTGTGTCCTGCCCTGCCTGCACCCAAGGATGCCCAGGCTGGCGGACGGGGTGTGGGACCACGACCACTTTTAAAAAGGGAAATGGGGGTGGGAGGAGACTCACACTAATTTAGACCCACTTGGATGACTGTTTTATTCATGCTGTTTCCGGGAAGGGATGTCAGAGCTGGACCAGTCTAAACTCTTGGAGGCTTTTCCGTTGGCCAGAGGGGTGCTGTTGGCCTGCTTACGGGTCCTCAATATCGAGAAACTCCTGCTTGGGGGGCGCCGCCCCGCGGTACCACGCACAGGAGCCGTCACTTCTCTTGATGCAGGCGAAGAACTTGGCCTGATGCCCGTTGATGTTCTTCTCCGTGACCCAGTCCATCCAGAGGCACTCGTCCGGAGATGAGATGTAGCACGGGATCATGGGGCAGCGCGTGATCTAGGAAGAGGGACACGGAGGCAGATCCAGTCAGGGACGGAGGCCACGCAAGGGAGCATCTCCAGAACCCAGCCACGAGCCCAGCAATGACGTTCAAGGGCAGTTTGTCAAGAATGAATGACCACATGAGCCCAGCGGCGGGGGAGGAAATGGGGGCTCTAGTTGAACCTGCTCCATCAGCAGCCTCTCCTGACTTCCCCTAGTCTCCAAACAGCAGCAGGCAGCCCACCTGGGTGGGGGGGAAGGGGCCTGGGGTGACCCTCAGGCACTGCCCCCACACCCCCCAGCAGCTGTAGGTGCCCCCTCTGCTTTGGGCCATCTTGTCCATATCTGGGCATGCCACAAAGGCCTCAGCAGAGTGCCACCCTCCTGGGAGGAGAAGACAACCACAAAGGGTCCCAAATTTCCCAGAGCTAGGCTCCAGTCTAATAAAAAGGACAGCGTCTTGCTCTGAAGCACGCATGGGCCTTGAGAGGATCGGCAAGTAGGACTGCGGTGGAGGAACGTCAGTCCACAAGAGGGAAAGGGAAGAACTCAGTTTTGTTTTGTATTTTTAAATTTAAATTAAACTAATTAACATATAGCATATTATTAGTCTCCGAGGCAGAGGTCAGTGATTCATCAGTCTTATGTAACACCCAGTGCTCATTACATCATGGGCCCTCCTTAGGGCCTGGCACCCACTCGCCCCCTCCCCTGCACCCCTCCCCTCCAGCTACCCTCAGGCTCTTTCCTGTGGTTAGGAGTCTCTGACGGTTTGTCTCCCTCTCCCTCTCCGGGTTCCTCTTGCTCTGTTTTTCCCTCCCTTCTCCTACGCTCCTCTGTTTTGTTTGCTCAGTTCCACAGACGAGTGAGATCATCGATAACTGTCTTTCTCTGACTTATTTCGCTCGGCGGGACACCCTCGCGTTCCATCCACGTCATAGCAAGTGGCAAGGCTACATTTGTTTTGATGCTAAAGGACTCAGTGTTGAGTTCCCGCTGGCCACGGAGCCGTGTGCCCCCTGGACACGTAGCTGTAGGTCCGAAGTCCCACTCCAGAGGAGCCAAGGGACCGGCTGGCAACGACATGGTAGCACAAGCAACAGCATTCCCGGCAAGAGGCAAGGCCGGCAGCCTTCCGGCCCGACCCACGTCCGGTGGCAGAGGGGCCCTGGCACCTGGCGGGGCTTCCTGTGCTGGGGCTGAAGGCACAGGCGGGGGGCTGGAGGGCAGCGGGCGGGAGAGGACCCAAGCTGGGGGCCGGGGAGATCGCACAGTCTACAGCAGCACTTAGCACTTAACGTGAGCCCTGCTCCGGCTGTGTCTAGCCCCAACTCTGGGCTGTCTTTTTTCTTTTTCTTTTTTCTAAGATTTTACTTATTTATTTGGGGTGGGCAGGGGCAGGGGGCAGAGGGACAAACAGACTCCTTTCTAAGCAGGGATCCCCATGAAGGCCTTGATCCCAGGACCCCGAGATCATGACCTGAGCTGAAGGTAGATGCTCAAGCGACTGAAATACCCAGGCGCCCCTGGGCTGCTTTTAAGAAGGGGACGGGGTGTCAGGGTTCTCCATGGCCCCAGCACATGGAAACGGCTGGGATGTTCTTTCCCAAGGCACTCCAGTCTTTGCACTGGTACGTCCCCAGAAAGCACTCATGGCATCCTGTTCTCCCCACAAAATCCCTCCCCCTGGGAGGTTCTCCTTCCCAGAAGCTACAGGCCATGTGGCAAGACTGCAGGAACTTCTCAGATATCCCTCTGCAGGGGGCATGCCTCGGGGCTCTGTCCCTGGCCAGACAGCCTCACTGGTGGAAAGGCTGCACCTCCCCAGAGCCCTGTTCTAAGGACCCCGTGGATGGAGAGGGTCTGGCAAGCCAGGGATCAAAGCCCGGAGATCTCCCTGGAGATGGAGGCGATGACGGAAAGCCCAGAAGGAGGCGGCAGCGGCTTACCTTGCACTCACAGCCCATCTGGTACCTGTGGTTCAGGCTCTTCTTCTGGGTGGTGCTCAGGGTGTCCCAGGGCACAATGAAGTCACACAGGGTGATATGCATCTTGCCGTTCCCCTCGGCCTTTCCTGAGGAGACAGAGGTCCTCGAGATCAGGGTAGGTTACGGGTCCTCCTCCTCCCGCCGCCCCTCGCACCCGCGTGTGGCTTGGGCGCGTTCAGCCTTGCTGCTCACAGTCCCGAGTGTTGTGGGCTGAGCTGCAGCCGCCCCGAAAGCCCCGTGTGAGAGCCCGACCCCCAGCACCTCAGAGATGTGCCTGTGTTTGGAGCTGGGTCTTTCGTGAGTTCAGCGAGATCACATGGGGGGGACCCATATCCGATAAGAAAAGGCTCCTCGTAAGACGAGATCAGGACCCAGAGAGGCACAGAAGGACAAGCCCTGCGGCCACGGGGAAGAGACGGCCGTCTGTGAGCCCAGGAGCGAGGCTTTGGGAGAACCAGCACTGCCCACGCCGGATGCCAGACCCCCCAGCCCCGGGGCCTGCTGGGGGGAATTGATCCCCGGCCCGTGGTGCGAGCTGATGGATACACCATGGACCATCTGTGTGGAGCAAAATGAACACCCAGAGCCCTCGGCAGACCCAAGAAAGGACAAAGGAAAAAAACCTCCCGTTTTCATTACAGCGAACACTCAGACGCGTTTCCTTCCCACACTCTTTCACACGCGTGTGTTTGCATGAAAGAGATCACACTGCGCGTAGATCCCGCTGTTTCCTGTCTTATTTCTCACACGCATGTCCTCCATTTGACGCTGACCTTGTCTGGGTTTTTCCACCAAGCAAAAACATGGAATTCTATAAAATTGGAAATCGGCCCCAACCAAATTCCCTTCGTGGTTGGGGGGTGGAGGGGGAGGTGGCACCGTTTGTCTTTTTGACCTCCGGCTCCTGATTCCACTCCCTGTGGACCTTTTTGCCACCGGTCCAAGCTCCCGCCGAGAGCAGGACATGGAAGGACACGGAGATGCGGTGCAAACTGGTATCTTCCACGGGCCTGGCTGCGGGGCTCCTGCTGACCCTGGATGTCGCGTATAAATGACAGAGCCTCTCAGAACACTCAAAGGACACCCTTTCCGTACAGGTACAGTTATTAGGACTTGGTTGGGCACGCACGATGTGAAAATCTGTTACAACATCCTCGTACGTCTGCCTTGGAAAAACACACAGTCTTTCTTGGAGAGAAAAACAGGAATTAATTAAAATGTGTAACTGAGGGTTGTAGGTTTCTTTTTCCTTTGGAGAAGAGGACTGTAGAAGAAAATTACAGTTCCTGAACAAGAACGTCAACACGTGAACTTGAGTCATCAGCCCAAGAGGAGGTGGGCTGCCTCGGGCCATGTGGTCACCCCTGGGGCCGCTGCCAGCCGGGCTGAGTGGTTTACTGGGCCCCGTGATTTCTGGGTGGCCCATACCAACTCCAGGACAACAAGATGGAGAGCGTGTGCTCAGAAAGTAAACACCAGATTTGACCCAGAGCCATCCGACCAAGCTGGGGAAAGTAGTCAGCTCAGCGAGGTCCCCCTGTAGCAGATACGCTGGCCCCTGCTGGACTTGCCTTTTATGCATCTTGGGCTCCACAGCCAGTTAGGAAACCCAGATGTGCCCCAGGTCACTTGCTTGCTCCCGGCATTAAAAATGGGACAGTGGAAGTGAAGAGACACACAGTTACAAGCAGGTGTATCTTCAAGTAAAATGTATCTTTTTCATTTTTATTCTAAGCAGAGCCACAGTTCGGATGGTTTCAGTTGTAGCAAGCCTAGCGGAGGTGGGCTCCAGTTACTGGAACTGTCTTCTTGTTCAGACTGGGGACAATTTAATGGACCCGTGTGAACGAACAGCCCAGGACACGTACATGTCATGCGATGCTGCCATACCTCTGATGGCGGATAGAAATGAGTGAAATTCCGCATGAGAATGTCGACCTTCGCAGAGTAACTGAGTAACTGAGATGATCAGGCTCTCTGCTTTCGACTCACGCCGCCTCATTTGGACACAGAAACCTCTTCCTTCCAGAAAAGAGGCTGAGCAGAATAGATAAAAAGACTCTCCTACCACGTCCCCCGAAATAACACAAAGCAACCTAGCAAGAGAGTCGCTACCAGGCTGCCGCGTGCAGCCTCTGCCCTCGGCTCTCGTTCCGGGCCCACACTTTCTAAGCAGCCACGCGGCTTCCTCACGTGCCTCGTGGTCAGTGGGACAGGGACGGACGCGAGCCACATACACAGCAGAGACTGCATGCCAGGGCTTCTGGCTGCTGGACATAACCCGGCTTCCTGGCCATCCCCCCTGCAGTCCAGACGGTCCATCTCGTGGAATAAAGGGCGACGCCAAGGTCCTCAGAATCTCTGGGCAAGAGGCAGGACTGACTGACCACGAAAAGGCCCCAGGAGATGACCACGATGTCCGGAGGTACCTCCGTAAGGAAGGTGACTGACCTCACCTGCTGGGGCTCAGCCCTCCTTTGCGTGTGCCGACCCACCACTCGGCGCCTCTGTGATGAAAGGCCTGCCTCCGACCCAGGGCGGGGAAGGTTCTCGTTGGATGTCAGCTCCCAGCACTGGCTTTCTACCGGCCTCTCCTGGGCAGCTTCAGAAACACTGATGCCCAGGCCGCCCCCCCGAAGGGCCTGCTTGGAACTGCTCTACGGTGCCACCTGAGGTTTAGGACTTCTAACAGACTCCCCGAGAAATTCCAACAGGCCGTGAAGGCAGAGGGCTGCTGGCTCAGATGCTGGCGAGGCAAGATGGCTAAAACCTAGATCTCATGAGCAGGGAAGCAGAGTGTCACAGACCTGGGACTCAGGAAGACACGTCCGGCAGTGTGGCCCAGGCACAGGAGTGCGGAGAAATGCCTAGCCACTGGCTCCTCCCGGGAGAAGGAGCTCCAGCACCCAGCACCTGCCAGAGTCTGCGTGGCGGACGCTCGCGCCCTGATTTCAAAGTCCCGATGAGACATCAACCAGAATTTTTAACAATTGGCGCGAGAAAGTGGGTTCAGACACACACCACCAGACCCGGGGCACATTGTCCATCTCTCTACTCCTCTGTTTTCCTCATCTGTAAAATGGGGACCGCATAACATTACCTTGGTTGTAAGAGATCGTAAGGATCAAGGGGAATCCACACGAGAAACTTCCAGAGGCCATCAGGACCAGGGAGAGGGCGATCCTAGTTCTATTAACAGGGAGACGGCGAAGCCTGTTACATGAACCCAGACCTGGGTCACCTTCCCTTCCCAGGAGCCCACCCAAAAGACCCAGCCGGGCCCGCCGGCCTTCGGCACGTGCTTCTACAGCTCTGCAGTCTGCTCGGCTGCCTCTAGAGGGCGGTGTGAGGAGCTGGAGAAGGCCCCCGAGGTGCCGCTTTTGAAGGGTTATTCCCCGGAGACCAGCACAAAACCTGGAGCTGAAAACCGGAAGCCGTTGATTTCTTAGGGCAACAAGTTCCCCAACCATGGGAGGTCTCGTCTCCTTTCCCTTCTCTCCACAGCTTATCTTTCTGACCATAAAAGCAACGGATGTCATTTGTAAGATTTTGCAAATACAGGGACGTATCAAGAGGAGATAACACTGATGCTGCCCATTCCCGGCACATGAGGACCTGGTCCTCTCACAGCCCTCCCCGGGCACCTGCACCGCGCGCCCCGTGTTCCCTGCACCTGCCTGCCTCGCCCTTCCCCGGTGTCACGGCGACAGCACCGTCAGGAAGGTCCCTGCTTCGTGATTCTGTCCCCATACCTGTCTCTCTGGTCAACTTTGTTTTTCTTTCTGTAAAAATAGTAGACACTGCAAATGTAAAATGGTGCAGCTGCTTTGGAAAACAGTCTGGCAGCTCCTCAAATGATTAAACAGTCACCATATGCCCTGAAATTCTACTCCTACGCATCGGCCCGAGAGGGATGAAAACACAGCCACGCGAACGCTTGGTGATGGGCGCCGACAGCCGCGGTGTGCATGTGAGCCAAGGGCGGAAACAACCCCAGTGTCCATCGGATGACAGACGGGGGGACACACTGTATTCTGCTCAAAGACATAGTATTCGGGCATAAAAGGGAGAGAAGTTCTGATTCGCGTTACCACATGGATGAACTTTAAATAACGTCACGCTGAACACAGTGCTGAGTGAGGGGCGCCAGGCACAGGACCACAGAGTCCACGCTTCCATTCACAGGACTCTGAAATAGGGAAACCCACGGAACCAAAAAAGAAAGAGACTAGAGCATGCTGGGGCTGGGGGGGGCAGGGAGTGGGGGCTGGTGGGTGGGGAGTGGGGGCTGGGGAGGCAGAACAGCAAAAGAGTCGGGGTTCTCCAACGGTGGCCATGGTCGCAAGCTGCACGGATTACCCAAACCGCTGAAAGACGCCCTTTGAAGGGGCGAATGGTACGTTGTGTGAGTTACAGTCAATAAAAGCTCATAAGAAAACATTTAGAAAAGTCAAAAGTGCTCATAAAAGAAGAAAAAAGAATCTCCCACCCTCCCCAAAGAGAGGGACAGACGTCTCAATGGAGCAACGAACCAGGGACCCAGATGACAGGCATGAGCATTTTAAGGGAGGGAGGGGTATTACCCAAGGAGGGGTGACAGCCGTGTCCTCTGCCCCACTCACTCCCCACTGCATTTCCCCCTGGCAGGGACCCCCATGCGTGCAGCATAGCTAGCCGGGGTCGGTGCCAAATCCTCCGGATCCTTGGATCTTTGCACCTGCTGCCCGAGACGGTCTCTTCCTCCTGAGCATTTGCTCACTGCTCACAGCACCCCCTCCCCCCAAAAACCCTGTCTTATTTTCTCTCGTTTCTTCTCCTGCCCCCGCAGTGGGAGCATGTGTGCACTTCCCTCCGGGAGAGCCCCTCCTGAACTCCCGTCACACAGGGCATAAGGCGAGTAGGCACCTGCCTAGTATGTGTTTTTTTTTTTTTCTAAGATTTTTAAAAATATCTTACTTATTTATTTGACAGAGAGAGATCACAAGTAGGCAGAGAGGCAGGCAGAGAGAGAGGAAGAAGCAGGCCCCCCGCCAAGCAGAGAGCCCAACGCAAGGCTCGATCCCAGGACCCTGAGATCATGACCTGAGCCGAAGGCAGAGGCTTAACCCACTGAGCCACGCAGGCGCCCCATTTTTAAAGACTTTATTTATTTATTTGACAGAGAGAGTGCGCACAAGTAGGCAGAGCAGCAGGCAGAGGGAGAGGGAGAAGCAGGCTCTCTGCTAAGCAGGGAGCCTGAAGTAGGCTCTATCCCAGGACCCCGCTTAGCCGACTAAGCCACCCAGGGGCCTGTGTGTTGATTTTTTAAATATTTTCAGTGGATGGGGGAAAAAGTACAAATCATCCAAACAGAAGAAACCCCCCAAATCACAAAGACTCAGATTCAGAATGTATTTTTATGATTAAACTCAGACTGTGATAGATGTGGGGCGCTGCCCCTCCACGCCCCCGTCTCCACACACATTGTAAGCTGGAGCCTGCTTCCCTAGGGAGCACCTCCACATCTGGCTTGGGCCTCCCTTTCAGGAATAAAACGCGAAAATTCTCACCTCCTGGTGTCCACCCGACCGCCTGTCTCCCGTGGATACTGGTTTACTGTGTTTCCCCATCAAGTCACACGAGTTCCACTGTTGTGGGGGCCCGGGCAGGCGAGAACGCACCAGGATGTCTCGGATGGGAAGAGGCAGGGGAGCCCGGAGACTTCTGAACAGCCTTACGGGGTCAGGGCTCCCCCTGCGCCACAGCCCTGGAGGCCAGTCCCCACGAACGTGCCCCATGCCTAGCCACATACCCACCTGCAATAAGATATTCCTTCTTCCCTCCGACGTCCAGCGAGACCCCACACACGGCGGAGGAAGGGGCCGTGTAGATGAACTCAATGTCCTTGTCGGGGCCTTTGAACATCTGTGAGGACCGAGGTGAGACGTGAGCAGAGCCGGCCTGCACCGCAAACGCACCGACCTGCCCCAGTGGGACCCCCAGGGTGGGAAAGGGGGACAGAAGAAATGCAGGAGCTGGACGAGAAGGTGGCCATTCCCACTGCAGAGTGATGCTCTGGAGACGCTTGTCACGTGGTGTGGCAGCTGTCGCCAGGCTGGGCACAACAGGTCCCCTGGAGGATCCCATCTCCGACAACACATGGGCTCTCCCTACGCCCGACGAGGTCGAGGGTGTATGTCCAGGTGACTCTGACCCATCGTGGAGGACCACCGCCTCTGTGGAGTCCCACAACTCTGATCGAGCATTGGCTACCTGACGGGAGAGGCACCCTCGCCTCCATGGCCTTGGACAGGACTCCGCAGGCCAACGGGGCCTAATGTCCCGGCTGCTGATCTACTGGGGACAAGCCTGCTGCCCGGAGGTGGGTGCACTGTTCCAAGAGCCTGGCAGGAAGTGAGACCGCCACAGCCAGGGGTTCCTGCTGCCCCACTGGGTGGGGACAGTGACAGGTGGGGGATGTGAGTGTGCACAGAGGCTGGCCCTCCACCTTGGCTATGGGGTGCCGGGGGTGGGAGGTGGTGGAAAGGGGAAAGCACACACATGCTCTGGGACCACACAACAGAGGACGCACACGTGCCCTCGGGCTTCGCTCGTCCGCTGGAACCTTGCCGTGCCTAAGCCAAGGTCACTAGCGTGGGCTTTGGAGGGGAGGGGATTGTTTCAATAAGCAGACCCCAATGCAACGGGGTCATCTCAATGGCACAATAAACCAGCCTTGCAAGAGCTCAGTCCACCCCGCCCCAGGAAAGGTGAGGCCGATGGTCAGTGACGACAACGGGCTCTGCTAAATGACGTCTCCCACTGAGGGCAAGAATGCTTCTCTGGTGCTAACACCTGTCTTTTCAGGACGCCTCGATGAGGTCACAAGAACAGAGATGTTCTCTCTCCCTTTCACAGAGACTCAGGCCCCGAGAGAGCAGGTCACCCCCTCCAATGGCACATATGCAACAAGTAAGTGTCTCATTGACCTGATAACATTCCCTGCCCGCAGATGCTTCTTTTTGTGACAAAATTCAAAACAAACAGTGACAACTCCTGTTGACAGAGCTGTCTCTCCAGTCAGAACCTAGGACTTCCCTCTCTGCCTCAGACTAAGTTAGTGACTGTTGACAACGATCACTTTCCTCCAGGGCCCGTCCGGTCCTTCCTGCCTCTCCCATCCCGTCTCCGCACAAACACAGGCTCCTTGCCATACGCCCTGACACGAACAACATTCTGAGAAAACGGACCCACCACCTGCCCCTCATTCAGCAGCCTCACGCCTCCTGTCCCTCTCTCACCTGGTGGATCCCCCTCTCCACCTCTGGCCAGGCTGTGGTCTCCAAGTCTTCCCCCACATCCTCTTTCGAGAAGCCGGCCCCCACCACACCTGCCCACAGGACTCCTTCCTCTCGGGATCTGAAGCTGACCACGCAAGACTCAAGCCTCCAGCACTGTCTGGGGTGTGAGGGGTCACAGACGCAGTGGCCAAGCTCTCTTGCCTTCTCGAACCTCGCGCTATGGACGGGCACCCGCGGAACATTCCATAGCAGCCTGGCCAGCTTCTCAAGGATGCTGAGCCTCTGCCACACGCTTACTGTCCACCAAAGTGAAGAGGACGCATTTCTGACGCAGCGCAGTCAAAGCACATCCACACGACTCTGCAGGCGTTTACAGATTAAGGAAAATCCAAGTGACTTGCATCTGCCCCGGAGAAGGCAGGCTACCTCCCCAGGGTCTCCCGCCTCCAGAGGACCCCCCCGCCCCGGCTCCTGACCCTCTTACAGCTCTGCCCAGCGGGACAACCCGGCAACGGCCCCTGTTACCTTGATCTGCTTGATCTCGTACTGAATCCGTTTGATGGGGTTACCGTAGATGTCATTCCCGGAATCCACCTCCTTCGCACTGACCGCTTTCGCCCTGATCACTGTGAGACAAAGACACAGAGGTCAGCAGAGTCCCCGCAACACCCTCCGGCCGAGGAGGGGTGGGAGGAGCAAGCGAGTCGCTCCCAACATGCACCGAGTGGGGAGGGGGCAAGAGGTGACGCTCTGAGACCCCTCGGGTCCCAGGATTCTTTGACTAGGACTCTGTCCGGGCAGCAGGAGCCTGGTCTCACGGGGCGAGCCGGCTTCCTAAGGTGGTCGCTGATAAAACTCTTCCTTGATGCTACGCTCAAGGGCTTGGGGGGCTTTTTAAAATTCTCTCCAGTGTATATTCTTGGACGGCTGGGGAAGCAGATAAGCGAATTAACTGGGTGCGATCGTCACCCTGCAATGGAGGATGGCGAGAGTCCCGCCGCCACCCAGCCTCCAGCCACTGCCAGCTCCACAAAGGCTTTTCTAGGCTGAGCGTGGAGGGCTAACGGGAGGCCCCATCGCATCTGGGTTTGGGGGTCTTACATCTAAAGGTTCTGGCCTGCTACGCCTAATCTGTCCTAAAAGTGACCCTGAAGAACATCCTGTGGGTGATTCTTTATAAACAACAACACATCCTATCAAGGGCATGACAGAGGAAGGGTCAGAGCGCTCTGGCCGCCCCGCCCCCAAAGGAAACGTTCCCAGGCCCCACCGGCAGACCCATGGGGCAGGTGCCAGGGAGGGAGGCCAAACGGAAAGAAAATGATCCCAGACCATGACACAAGATGCAGGACAGGGGAAGAGGTCCGGCTGGGAAGGTTCTGGAATGTTGGCCAAACCCTGAGGCTGCTCGTGGGCTGTGTACCACATGGCGTCCTCCCTGCAATTACTCCAGGACCCGGCCCCAGCCTGCACCCTGAGGGAGGGAGGGTCGGCTGCTCACGTGTCCCTGGGGCCGAGCCCTCCCTCGTTTCATCTGGAGGCTTATCGGCTGGTGACACCGCCTGCTTTAACGGCTTTAAGAGCTTTGCCCTCCACAGCTCAGCTGTGCAGGGTCACTTGGGAGAGAGTTTGGTTAATGTGGACAAAAGCAGAGCAGAGCAGTAAGGAAGAGACAGAGCCAGGCACAGAGGCGCCTCCGTCCCCCAACCCCAGGCAGGCAGCTCGCGTCGTGGAACCCCCTGGCCAGGGCTGTCCTGCCCACGGAGCAGGGAAGCTGAGGCACGTGCATCCGTCTGTGCCCCTTCCTTGGGCCCCAGCCTGTCACCAAAGGTCAGCCCACACCACCCCTCTCCAGTCCCACCCAGATCCAAACCCCATTCTTATGTCTTCTTCTGTTGGAGCTGAGTCATGAAGCGCAGGTTCCTGTTTCTCAGGCTAAGCCAGGCCCCAACCTGCAAAGCCACATCTAGGAATTGCCATCCAGTGGGCCACGTTCAACAGAAGGCCCTGCCCTTGGGAGTGGGTCATTCTGTGTCCAGTGGCTCCTCCTTCTCCACCCCCAGTGCCAGCAGACTTTTTATAGCTAGGTCCCTCCAGGCTCAAACATCTTCCTCAGCCGCCCACTGCCCTCATCTAAAACAGGACACCCTCCACAACCTGGTGCCAGCCAGCAGGTCTCTCTGTGACCCCAGCTGCTCCCGTCCTGCTGTTCTGACCGTCCATAAGGGTCCCTTGAACCCAAAAATGCCGAGGGGTGTCCCCACCTCTGGACAGACAAGTCTCTTCTGTCCTGAAGACCATCTAGCCCTCCCTGCCAGGAGAACTTCTATGCATCCTTCAAAACCCAGATAAAATCGCCCTTTCCTGTCTTGCTCTGGGAGATCCTGTCCTCCTGCAGCCCTTGGCACGTTCCACATCTCTCTTCCATCCTGTTGTAAACGCCTGCACCCCTGTGCGCTCGGGGGCTTCTACCGGGCAGAGGCTACGTTCTCGCCATAGTCGGGGCCCGCTAGGTACTTGCCAGATGGAACCGGGCTGTCCCGGAGACATCCAGGCAGCCCAGGTGAGCCCGTCTGTGGTCTCTCTCACTGCCTGCCACACGGGGAAATGTTGATGCAAATCACGAACCATCCCAAATTAGTGCCCCAGATCAACGCCCCAGGTGTCTCTGGGCTGTGAGCGTTGTCACGGGCTGGTGGTAGCAGATGAACCAGAACATCCAAGGGAGACAGCGGTTCTGGGAGCAGCACGGCTGCAGGGTTTTACTAGGACACACCCAATTCGGCGCGCCTTTTCAAACTACTTTTCCGAGGTCCGCTACCCCACATGACACCTCATCCATGAATAACGGGTCTTGCATCAACTCCCCCGCAGCAATGAGAAAACCCCAGTGAGAAGGTTCCATCCCGTTCCACGCATTCAGGTCCAGGCATTTTCTCCTCGAAAAGCCCCTAAGGTCGCAGGCAGTCCGAATCCTTAGTCAAGTGGGGCAGCACCGGGCTAGACCCTTCTCTCTTCCCCTGCCCGCCGTGTAGGGTCATGGACGCTCCCCCCGGAGGCACAGCCACTCACAGCGGACACCGAACCGCCGCCACCATCAGCCCCTGCGCTACCCCGGGAGTAGAGGACCCGGATCGTGGGACACGCCCTGCCTGGCACACATTCTTCTACTCCTGCAGGTGGGAGGCTGGGAGAGCTACATCGCGTCGGCTGCTCAGGTCCGGATGGCACCCCCGGGTCAGCACAAATCCCAGGCTCTAGGTCGGACACCGCTTCCTAACTTGCTGGCTTCGCTTTAGGGCTACAGATGACATGCTTTCCTTTTTTAAATTATCGGAAAGAAGGGACTGGTTGAATCCAGGATCCAGGGCAGACTCGCGGGTCAAGGCCAGCTTGTGAACCGGCTCCCAGGCTGCCTGTGGCTTGCAGGGACGTGGGAGCGGGGGCCAGGAGGAACTGCAGTGGGGCTGGTCCACGCAAATAAGAACTCAAGATTCCTCGGGGTCTTTGAATGCGGCGTGGGAACCTCCTCTCCACCTTGCGAAATGGGAGATAACGTGAAGGAAAGAAAGAGAATCAAGAGGGGCAAAGAAAGACCAGCTCTATGGCAATCTTCTGAAAACATCAACACCGTCAGATGTGAAAGAGAGGTGCCAGGGGTACACCTGTCCACGGAGATGCCGCAGCCCCGCTCAGGGAAGCAGGTGCGGTGCGGGTTCAGCACTCTGGGCGGGGAAAGGTACAAGCAAAGGTATTGCAAATGAATTCATCAAAGCCGGAGGATCCCACCGGCAAGCTGAAGGCAGGAGACCTGGGGGAAACAGGCAGAGGGGCCCCACAGACACGGAGGGCTGGGGCCACCGCATGGGGGACCCCAGCCAGCTCTGGCTGTGGACATTCTGACCCTCAGCCTTCTGCCCCCAGCATGAAACCAGAGTGGGGATTTCTTAGCAGCCAGACTCAGAGCTCGGGGTTGAGTTGCCTTTCAGGTAAAATCCTAAAAGCGTGGGCCTCCTTCTGCCCATGGGAGAAAGGGATAAGGTGAGGGAGGGTCTTTGGTAACAGAGATGGCCTTCAAGGAGCATACAACCCAGATAAGAAGTCAGACCAGTGGACGGGGGGATAGAGAAGCACACCATTTCCAACCCAAGCAGTGGGCAGGGAGGAGGCAGAGAGCTCTCCAGAAAGGCATTTCCAACACCCCAGGGGACGGGCATCCCAGAGCTCTGGGATGGAGGCCACTCTAAGTCAAGGATGGGCCCGTCTCGGCCCCGGGCCACTTAAAGGCCAGGACTGGGGAAAGGCAAAGAGACGCCAAGAGTCTGAGAGGAAATTAAAATCCAGGCAAGGACACACGTTTGCCGAACACCTACTATGTGCTGGGCCGGGTGCCTGGCCCCAGGTGGGCGACCAGCCCTCAAGCTGTCCAGTCCCCAGCAGTGAGCAGCTCAGCTCCATGGGCCTGCCCCTGGCTGTAGGAACCAGAGGCAGTGGCGGGAGCAAGAGGCTTTATGAAGATCCCTGTTTTAACTGCTTTGTGCTAAAAAATGATGGCTTCTCCCCGAGCTGCTCTGATTTCGTTTTTTTCTTCCCCTTCTGCCGTTAACACAACATCTGGGTTTGAGATCAAGGGTGATACACTGGCTGATGAATTCACCACCAGATGTTGGCTACTGGAATGCACAACCGTCGACTTAATTCAAAGCACACGCAACCGCAGAGCCCCTGCCCCCAGCCCTTGGGCCGCGGACATCACATGATGTCACTTCCCCCGTTAGCAGCCTGCAAAACAATCCCTAGTCCACCCAGCCAGATTTGGGATGGAAAAGAGAAGGGTGGGTGGAGAGTCAAGGTCGGGGACAATGATCCAAAGAACACAGGCTACGTTCAGACTGTGAGAGAGGACGCCCGCTCAGGGAAGGCCCAGGAGGCCAGACTGTCCCTCTTGCTGCCTGGGGTGGGGGTGGGGTGAGAACAGCAGGGGCTTTCGGGAAACCTAGGGTATCCTCAGCATACAACGTGGCCTGGGCTGGCCCTGGGCAGGGGCGGTGGGGGGGGGGGCACGCTTGACCAGCCTAGGCAGAGATTCAAATCACCCCCCGCCCACTCACAGCTGGCACCCCACTGACACCTTCTGAGTCCTACTGTGTCCGTGGACATTCCTGGGGAAGCAACGGAGAAGAACGAGGCGTCCCCATAACCTGTGGGCAGCCAGACTCAGAAAAAGAAACTTCTCTAACGAGTTCATTGACTTCACACCCACTGAGATGTTTTCACTATCTTGCTGTGAGCCGGGCAGCTCTCCCACGTGAGAGCTACATACACGAATATCTCCTAATGGGACACTTCCCCAAGGGGCCACTCTGCTGGGCAGCCGCTCCCAATTCCAGAGCCAGTGGCTGTTAAAACATGACTTTTAGACCTTCATGGGCTTGTTTGGATGCACTCGGCTCACGCTAAGTTCCCAGGCCCGGGTGCTAGCCAACGCCAAGCTTCTGGCTTCAGGAAAAATCACGCCCTTGCCCAGAGGAGATGTGGGAATCTCTGGGGTTCGGAAAAAACATTCGTCTCTAAATACAAGGTCAAAATCCCGCCCCAGATCATCTGAGTCTCACCAGCGTCCTGACTCAGAGTGGCAGGGCTAGCTCAACGTCAGTGGAGGCCACGTCCCCTCTCAGCCCAGCCCACGGACCGCAACCACCAGCGGGAACCCGGGAGGGTCGACAGGGAAACTGTTGCCTGCGGGGATGGCACTGATCTGCTCTTCCGTCCTCGCCCTGGCCCTGGGGTCCCTCCGCTGGGGGCCGTTCCCCGTGCCACTCGTGTAGGGGAAGGGAGAGATGGGGCCCAGCACATCTGCCAAAGACCCTCCTGTCCTGTCCCCAATCGGGAGGGAGTCACCCTGCACAGTGACGGGAATGCAGCTGAGCCAAGCCCACCGCGGGCACCGGGGTCTGAGAGCCATCAGGGCGGTGAGTGTGCATTAGGGCACGTCTTAGGTGGAAACGGGGCCACTGTGCTGCCCGGACTGCAAACACCTTCCGTGGGTCCCTGGGTCCACTTGTCTTCCTGCCGGCCTCTTCAGAGGAAGCCCAGGTGCCCCTTACTCCAGGGGTCTCCACTCCGCTGGGGGGCTTGGGGACAGCTGCAGGGTTCCCTGCTTTTGTCCACACTCTCCAGAGAGCAGGGCGCTCCGGGTCTGGACATTACACCCTCCAATCACAGAGCTGCCGCCGTCCCCATAACACTGTAAGCATCCGGCAGCTGGCATCTGGGATGGGAATTTCTTGTCCCTTTTGGGCAGATAGGTGACGCTGCATGGCTGGTCGACCTGGCTGAGGTCCCTGGGAGTTTTGATGAGCTTGTCCAAAGCCCGGCTGAGGGCAGCGCGGGGGCGCCCCCATCCCACCCAAACACTAGCCCTCGGGGCCAGACTTGGGAAAGCGAGGGGGTGCCCCACGGCCCCGTCCACACCCAGACACGCCCATCAGTAACAGCTGCAGCTTTGCCCTGTAAGAGCTGTAAGGCATTGAGCACGTTTTCAGCGCCCTGCCCCCCACCACTGTGGGGTCCCTAACTGCTTCGGGGGGCATCGTAAGGGCGGTTTTGAACCTCTCCAATGGGACTGCATCTGCTTCGTGAGCAGGGTGGGCGACCTCCCGAGCTGGAGGGCAGGGAACAGGGCACACGGGGATTGAGAAAGAGAAGCGAGCTCACATGGACCACAGGCCTGCTCAGACCCTCTGGGTCTCAAGGCCACGCCCCTCCCCACAGAACTGCACGTGGAAACGGGGTGCGGTCCAACAGCCTGGGAGATGTCCCAAGGAATGCGTGGCGTCAGCGCTGGCTGGGCACCCAGATGTCCATGGGAGCGTCCGGCCCCACCTGCCCCCCGGCCTCGCTGTCTGGCCACACCCCGCCTTTGCAGGTGCCCCTCGGTGGTGGGGGGGGGGCTTTCCCGGGACACCTGGCTCTGCCTTCCCTGGTTTCAGGGCCTGGCTGCTTTCAGTCAGCAGTGGGGTCGATTTCCGCCAATTCACTTCTTTTAGGGAACTGAGAAAAAGTGGGGGGAGGCACCATTTCATGATTAAAATCTTCCTGTGGTGGTAGGAGGCAACCAGGGGCTCCCTCCGTCTGAGCCGCAGCCCCGACAGACCCGGTGCTACCTTCAGGTCCCTGAAAGCCACCTCACGCTGGGGAGCCGACCGCCGTCCCCAGCTCTGGGCCAGGGCTGCGCCTGTCCAGGCTGAGGGCAAGGTTGGCCGGCGTGACTCGGGCCGCGGCGGGAATGCCTGCGCTCACCCCCCCTCCCCCGGAGCACGTGTGTCTGTGGGGGCCGAGGGTGGGGCGGGAGGGTGACTGGACAGCAAACAGCAGTGTGGCCCCAGGCCTGGGCCTTCTGAGATTCTAGCACCTTCCCATGAGCTGCTGTCCACAGGATGCCCCGTCTCCATGGAGACCAGCGTTCCCACCTCCACTTCCTGTCCGCTGGCTCAGGCCCCCTGGGGAGCACGAGGGAACCATCCCTAAGAGCTCCTCAGCTGTGCAGAGAGAAGCTGGGGGGGCTCGCTGTTCAGCCACCTGCCCCAGCCCCCAGGACTCCGGCGAGCCCCCGACTCATGCCCCGCCACCCTTCCT
This sequence comes from Pteronura brasiliensis, assembly GCA_004024605.1. Classification (NCBI taxonomy): domain Eukaryota; kingdom Metazoa; phylum Chordata; class Mammalia; order Carnivora; family Mustelidae; genus Pteronura; species Pteronura brasiliensis. The sequence continues at coordinate 235,240 of PJEN01000681.1, forward strand.
CTCCCTGGGAGCCCAACGGGATCTCATGCCAGAGGCCTCGGTCACGGTTCCCGAAGCCTTGGGCTCAGGCCCTTCCCATTCACGTGCTGCTGAATCACTTGAAAAAAATGCACCCCGATCCTGGGAGGATTTGCTGAGAACAGTGCGGCTTTGTGGAAGGAAGTGCTGCTCTGCACTTTCCCCGCCAAGACCCCGAGGAGCGGCCAAGCTCGGCCCTGCAAAGCCGCAAGCCCGGAGCCCACAGCGGGGGCAGCAGCTGGATGGCGCAGGGCGGGGGGCAAAAGGACCATCCGGCCACCCTGCTGCAATCCTCGCCTGCCCACCAGCTGGCAGAGGGGCACGGACAGGCTGGCTGGGCCTGCCCCTACACTGCCTCTAATAGGCCGTGACCCCGGGGGAAGTCTGTGCCCCTCTCCGGGCTGCCCCACATGCAGGGGTGAGAGCGGGAGGGCCGGGCCCACGGCTCGGACTGGGCAGCCACCCTCCCCCTTGTATAGGACTGAGACCTGCAGTCTTGTGGACTGACCCCAAGCCGTGGCCACTCAGGCAGAGACAGGGATGTAAAGGCTGGGATCCCAGGGCCCATGCTCCAGCTTCCAGTGCGGGGAGAACCTGGGAGGCACGTGTGCCCGCCACTCCTCCTACACCCTAGAATTCAGCCTAGCAAGCAAGGCTGCCCCCCTACCTACCGGAGCTGGCAGTGTAGAGAGGCGTGGTCAACCCTGCACTCCCTCCCCAGCCTGCAGCCCGGCCGGGGCTGTTCCAGCAAGTGTAGAGGCAGGCCACGCGTCCACATCAACCCCCCCATCGTGCCACAGAGGGAGGAGGTGGGGGCGGGAGGCCGTCCACATGTCGGGGCCATCCTCTGCTCACTAGAAGAACCGCTGCAGGTCCGAGATGGGGCCCTGTGCCCCAATTTTAAAAACCTTCATTTCCCCTTTAATTTACATCTCTGAGGGTCTAGATATCATCACGTACCCCATAACCACTCACCTGGCTGGGTGGCGGAGGAGAAAGGTATGAGGACCCTCGGACCGGACAGTAAATGTTCTAGTAAATTCAGAATGATATGGAAACAGGGAAGCTGCCCCTGAATGTGTGAGCAGCAGCATGAAACCCATGGAAAGTTCTAGAAGATACAGTGTTCAGAGAGGGTGGACCCCCGGGGGAAGACGCAAGAAGTGGGCCAGGATGACAAAGGTGCACACAGTCATCGTGTCAGGAATCCTTGCTGCCACCTGGCCATGCCCCATGGGAACCTGTCAGGAGCCCACACTCTTCCTGGTGGCATTGTCCCAGGGTCCCAGGGCCTCTAGCACCGTCGTCCAGGTGCGTCTGAGCGATCAGCAGGGAGCAAAGCAGCACCCGTGGCCCCCAGCCCTCTGCAGCCCTGGTGGGAAAGGGCAGGGTGTCTCATCCTGCAGCCAGGGGACAGGGTAGGCGAGACCGTCGGGCACCGGTGACTCACCCTCTACCTCATCTCCCTGTCCATCTCCTATGTCTACTTTTAGCTTAAGTGTGGCCAAGAAGGGGCACTTCCTCGCCTAGGACACTCAGGCCACAAATACTACCTTGGGAAGTAGAAACGAAAATAACCCCCTGGCAGGCAGGCTCCTCCATTCATCGGACCGCAGCCTCCAGGCGCTCAGGCTTCGGGTCCCATCATGGCCATGGCTTTAAACCTGGTGATCCCACGGCGCCCTCTGGGACCAAAGTGACTCTTTAGCAGCAGGCAGGAGCCCCAGGTGACCCTGTACCCTGCAACCACAGCCCAGCCTCCCCTCAGCTAATCCTCATCTGGCTTGGGAATCTCAGAGCCCTCCTGGCCCCAGGGCTTCGTGCTCACTCATGTTGGGCTCAGATCAGATGGTCAAGTTGGCTTTGCAGCCCGAGACCCGTGACATTCCAGCAGCAGAGGACAGAATGGAAACGGATTGGGACCAAACATTTTCTGTACCTAACCTGGAAAAGCCAGATAAGACAACGGAGCTCAGGGAGATGCTTTCAATGAGATTAAAAACGAGAGATCGCAAAAGCTCCCTCACCCCAGCTACTGGGGATTTGAAAAGTACCCCCAAAACTTATAGGGTGCCGTCCCCAACCCGTCTGAGTGGCCTGTGTGGGGGCTCCGTGAGCCTAATGCACTCCAGGGAAGCGCTTGGGTTTCTAACGGGCCTGGTCACCCCATATCTCCCTGTGCAGCCCGCAAACGGAGGGACGAACCCCAAGTCTGGCAGGCACGCAGCTGAGGAGGAATGGAACAGGGAGGGAGCACACAGGCAGAAGCTGTTTCTGAGAAACAGTCTAGGTCCTGGGTTTGGATGGCGGGTGCACGTCCTTTATCATGCTATCCAGGAAGCATCCACTAAGGGACAGAACGCCGTTCATTGACCAATGATAGAAATGCATCACGACCCAAGACAGACGATCTTCTTCTGTGGTCCTGGGGAGGGAGAGAGGGAGGGAGGCAGCCACGTCCTCCCTACGCCAGTCCAGGGGTCACCTAACTATGGCTTGAGGTCTGCACCCAGTCACCCCCCTCCCCATTTTTGTGAATAGAGTCTTACTGGGAACCTGGCCCTGCCCATCCACTTACGTGCGGTCTAGGGCTGCATTCAAGGTGCTGTGGCAGGGGTGGGTCATGGCCACAGAGATCGGTGGGCTGGCAAACCTAGAACGTTTATTATCTGCTTCTCCGCAGAAAAAGTTTATCCGTCCCTATTCCTGTCTCTAAGTATCTGCTACTGGCTGAAGAACCCCATCCCACCCAGGCAGGGTCCCCAGGGCTGCCGGGTCAGGGGTGCAGCCGGGGTGGGACATGACCAGCCAGCCAGACGCCCTGCCCCTGCCTGCCCCAGGCGGAGGCAGCTGGCAGGCCACGTTGCTGCGGACCCCTCCCCTTTCTTCTCTGGGGCTCTGTCTTCTCTTTGTCCCCTTCCTCCTGCCTCTCCTCTGCCTCTCTCCCTGTCTCCCTTCCCAACATTAAAGTGACAAGAATATCGTAAGCCAAGTCCCATGAAAAGAGGTTGGCTTTGGTGACTTGCAAGACGAAAGAGACGTTAGCGCGATCTCCCAGCCAACTGCCAAGCAACAAATGATGTATCTTTTGAAACTCTGCCCACTTGACCTTGGATGCCCCTGAAGTCCAGCGCTTATCTGCTGAAAACGTCTGGACTCCTTCCCTCACCTGCATCCCTGGCTGAGCTCCCGGCCTGCACCAGCGGCCTCAGCCTCCAGACCCGCTCCGCGCCCCACCCAACAGGTTCCCAGGGTCGTGCCAGGGAGCCTTCCTGGATGGGACTTGGGTAGAAGGCCTGTGGGGGCGGGGGGCGGCGGGGACAGGAAACCCGCCGAGAGGGGGCCCACGGGGTCTGAACAGGGAGGGGGACGCACACACAGACTCTCTGGGCGCGGGTACCATTTCAGGCATCATGCCCGTTATCAATGATGTATTTTTATCATGGGTGGGACGCTCGCTCTTATCATATCCTCTGAAACTCTTGCAAGCGTTTCCTGGCTTCTGTGAGAAATTGCTTGTGCAACTTGTTTTGCTCTTCAATTTGCTGCTGAAGGTCATGGATCATCTGACTGTGCCTGTCATCGTCTATGATGAAGCCAGAGGCCCAGGGGGAAGTGCTGTCGCAGGCACATGCCCCTTCCTCCTCGGGGTCTAGGGAGGAGTAAGACGTCAGGTGGGCTGGGCCTGCACTTCTCTGTTCTCTCTGCCCTTCCAGCCCAGCCTGGGAGCGGGCTTCCCAGCTCAGCCCCAGGGGCCCCATCCGGGGCACTGGCTCCAGTGGCCCATCTGGTCTCCGCCACAAGGCCACGAGGCTGGCTCCGTCTGCCTGTTCTTGCAGGCACCGGCGCCGGGGGCCCTCCGCCAGCGGGTCAGGTCTGGCCAGAGCCTCCCTGGAGCCCAGGCCACCCAGGAGCCGGTTCTCTGAGCCGATAAACACCCCTGCCTTGGGAGACAACGGTTCACTCATGGTCTTAGACGGGAACGTGGCCGGCCTGAGATATTTCTGGTTCTTGAGGTTGCTCAAGAACTCCTCCAAGCTGGTTCGGGACTCGGTCTGGTGGGCCTTTGCTTGCGCTGGCCCCGTAGGCTCCGCGCCGGGCTCCACGTCCGCTTCTGGGCCCACCTCTGGCTTGTCGCGCTGGGACTCACCCCTCGGTTCTTGCACGTCGCGGGGGCTGAGCTCATCCCTGGCGCCCTGATCCGCCGCAGGCCCCAGGGCAAGGTGCAAGGTCAAGTGCTTCTTCAGCTCCCTGTTTGTGTTGAACAGCTCCTGGAAGGCAAACTCCAGCTCCCTCTGCCACCTACTCTTGTCCCCGCGCCTGCACAGAGACACCTGGGGTGCAGCACCCCCTCTGTGGGTCCAGCCGATGGACCACGGCTGTTCTGAGTCCTCTGTGTTTCCCTCGGGGCTCTGATCCAGAGAGCTATTTGTCGGGCCCTGACCGGGAGGAGTTGCCCCCTTTCCCGGCCGCCTCCTCCTGTCCCGGGCTCCTTCTTTCTCCCTTCTCTGCAGATGCCCGAATGCCCCCGGGACAGGCAAAAACTCTTCTCTGTCCACCCCTCTGCTCCCCCAGGGGTCAGCGGGACGGTGGCCACCGCGGGCCTTCATCAAAGGCGGTCGCTTGCTCTTATTCTGCTCGCGAGGGCAGAGGGGGCGACGGGTGAGGCCTGCGGCTCTGGGAGCCCCCAGCTTCTCGGGGCCTGCGGCTTTCCTCTGGGACTGGGTGAGCCGGGACTGCCGTCCAGCCAGCCCTTCTTTGCGACTCTTCTCTTCTCGGACGGCTGCTCTGTGCTTTTCCCGGGCCCTGGGCGGCCGGGCTGCTCCTCGCTGGGCCGGCCCCTCCGAGTCAGGCCAGTGCTCCCTGGCCTGTCCTCCCCCACCACCTAACCGATGGGCTAAGTACAGGTGCTCCAGGCCCTGGACGTGCTGGGGCTGGCTGGGGGCCTCCAGCTCCTCGGCCAGGCGTGGGGGCTGCGGGCTCTTCCGCTGCGGGAGGTCTTGTCTCTGCAGGGCCAGGGGTCCCTTTTCGCGGACCTGTAGCAACCTGTGCTTCTGCCGTAAGCGCGGGGCCTGCTGCTCGGGGCTGGGACTCAGCCGGGTGGCTCGGTCTGCATTTCTTTTCATGTCGGTGACCTGTGCGGACGCGGCTTCAGAGCGACGGTGGTGGGAACCAAGAGCGGGAGTCAAGGCGCGAGGGGCCAGGGAGCCACAGTTGCCACGGCCGGCCCACACGAAGCCCACAGGACCACGGCACACTCTGCCACCCGGAGCGTTCTGAGAAGAGCGAGCCCCTGGGGACAAGGCACACGCAGCTCTGAATGCAGGACGAGAGCTAAAACGCGTCCCTCCCGGTCACTTAGGCCAAGACCCACCCGCAAGGGCATGGGCTTGGGTCCCCGTCTGTCTGGCACACCTTTAACGGGACCCTGGGGGCAGCTGTACTCAGCGGGGTGTGGTTTTGCTCTCCAGGGGACATCGGCCACGTCTAGGGACATTTTTTCTTGTCAGAACTGGGGGGAGGAGATGCACCTGGCGTATGCGGGCCAGGGACTGCTCGACATCCTGCACTGTCTGGGACGGTCCCCACAGTGGATGGCGGCTCAGCCCCCCTTGTCAGCAGTGCCAAGGCGGAGACCCCCACCTGATCTCCCACCTTAGGAGGGGTGTTGGGACGCTGGTGGGGGTAGAAGGGTGCAAGTGGGCTCTGCGGGGGGGGGGGGCCTGCTCACACAGGGAGGGAGGAAAAGGTGGAGGAGGAGCCTCTAGGTTAGGGTGTGAGTGTGTGCACGTGTGTGCGAGCACGTGTGTACGTGTGTGTGTGCACATGTGAGGGTTGTGGGGGGGTGTCCGTGTGCATGTGTGTTCGTGTGCGTGTGTGTCCGTGTGGTACTAGAATCCACTGCAAGCCCATCAGGGGGGCTTAAGCTTCTTTTCTCAGAATCCAGAGCTCTTCTCCTGTGGGGTTATCAGAGGGGGACACTTTGGCATCAGGAAGGGACCCGTGGTCCGCAGGCCCTCCTAGACCGGGAGGGGCATTTACACCAACAAAGCGTGGACTCACACCTGTGGCCACCTGCTGATGTCAAGACCAGCCAGACCGATGGGCTAAAGGAGCCCCTTCCTGGGCAGGGGCCGGCCGTGCCGAGGGCCCCTCCACCGCCCTCCCTGCTTCCACGTTAGTCTGTGTGCAGCCAGGCTGAGCCAGGCCGGCCCAGAGGCATGGCAGGAGTCGGAAGATGACCCTGCGTCCGTGGAACACAGAACAGTTACAGCTATCTGCTCATCTTCTGTGCGATAACCCCGTGAGGCAAGGAGCCACCAGCACCTCTGGTTCACAGGTGGGGAAACTGAGGCAGGGCCCGACTAAGAAACTTCACTGGATCACACAGCTGGCGAGTGGCAGAGACGGGTCTGTGCCGCTCTCGTGTACCCCGGTGCCTTCGACCAACCGAGGCCGCTCACACGGCCACCGGCTTTCAGTAAATCTGATCCGGTTAGACCCTCAGAACAGCGGTTAGCACTCCACGCAGCTACTCTGCCAACCACTGCAATGAGCCGGGGGGTGGGGAGCAGGGGTGCCAGCCGTGAGTGCCCAGGATTTGGCAGAGGAGCCCCCGGAACTTGACGGGGGAAGGAACAGTTTGGGTGTTTTCGTGACAGATCGTAGCCCCGTGCAAAATCACACCACGTATGAAAACGAACTCAAACGGAGCACGGACCTTAGCGCAAGGTCTCAAGCTATAGCTTCAGTGCGAGACACACGTTGTGTCTTCACGACCTTGGGTCAGGCAAGGATTCCTCGGATACGACCCCCGAAGCACAACGAACAGATGAAACCAAGAGGATGCGGGATCGAAACTAAACACGTTTGCAGGCCGAGGGACATCATTCATAAGCGAGAACAAAAGGCACAGGCTGGCAGGAAGGACCCGAGAATCACACGCGCAACAGAAGGCTTGAATCCAGACTCTGGAAACCACTCGAGATGCAGTAAGACAATCCCATCTTTAAACGGGCCAAAAAAAGGCAAAACAGACACTTGATTAAAGAGAAGGCACACAGCTCACAAAGCGTGAGGCTCCAGCATCGCCCGTCAGCGGGAGGGGGCAGCACGCGGAAACGACGGGGGAACATTCGCGTCCACCGGGACGGCGATGACGAGACAGACGGACCCTAACAAGTGCTGGTGAGGACTTCAAGCCGCCGGCTTCCTCCCAAGCCGCTGGCGGAATGCAAAACAGTGCAGCCATTTTGGAAGACAATTTGGGCGATTCTGAAAAGGTAAGCGCAGATTTACCATATGTCCCAGCAACCGCACGCCGGAGGGTGCGCCCCAGAGAAAGGCAAGTGCAGGCCCGGACCGAAGCCGCGGGAGCACAGGGGGACTGGCCGACCTTCCCGGCTCACGGGGAAGATGGGAGTTTGGGTCCGAGTCGCAAATGTGCCTGGGCTCTTTCCGCCCTGCGAACGGCCACCGTGGGGTCCGGACAGGAGGGGAGAGCAGGGACTGTCCCCTCGGCCACTCTGGAAGACAACTGGAGCAAGAAGGGAAAGCACACCCCCGGGTCCAGCGGTGCCCTGGCTCACCTTCTGTTAACTGGTGATGGTTAGTAACGCCCAGACGTGCCTCTCCCGCTCGGTCACCCTACCCAGGCCCCCGGAGAGGGCCCCCCCACCAATACCACGGAGTTGGCTTTCCATGAGACGGGCGAACGGATGGAAACTGAAAACGTCTGGACAGACTTCTTGAGGACAAAGTGCGGAAATTACAGTCAGGTCCTAGTTCAGGAAGCGAAAACCCCGTGACGCCCAGCAGACACCAGCTTGCCCTCCGCCCACGCCCCCAGCTCCTCCAAGCTGCCACTTTCCAGCCCGGCCCCGCGGGCGAACATGAGACCGGAGTGTTCTGAGCATCCTGGGGTTCTCCCTCCGGTCTTGTACTCCTGCTCCCCCCGAGCTGGACGGCTGCCTGCCCCAGGCCGGCTGCCTTCAACCCCTTAGGGAAACCGCAGTCCCCGTCCCGACACAAGCCCCACTCAGAGCGGCAGACGGACGGCGAGGTGGACACCGTCTGGCCTCCCGTGCCAGGCAGACACTGGGCCCATTCTCTCACAGCCCGTGGCCCCGGTGCGGTGGCCACCCCTAGCCAGTCACTCCAATCGCCCTCCAGTAGAGACGGGCCCCTGCCAGGCCTCTGGGGAGACCTGCTTGTGGGTGGCCGGCCGGCGCTAGGCCCAGAGCGGACTCCAGGGCCCCTCACGCCCATGAGCAGCACTGCCGACAGTGCCACAATCAGAGGCCTGTGGGGACACAGACCCGGGGCTCCGACGCCAGACAGGACAGATTCCACCGCAGGGTCTCCAGTCCCGTGGCTCCCTCCCGCGTACGAGAGGCACAAGGTGGCCCGCACAGGGCTACGGAGGGGTGACACGGGCGAAGCCATGCATGTGCCCAGGACCCACCCACTGCCCGTCCTCACGGTGGCCTCAGAGCCTGCAGGGGGCCCGGCCTGTGCTCAGTGGACGGTCACATGGCTGATGCGTGGCAGTTGGCTGGGACAGACCCCGCAGCCCCCCAGTGCTGGCATCGGTTGCGATGGCGCTGTAGGTGGTAGTGGGGCCCCGGGCCCCTGGAACGATGCCTGTGGTCATCAGAATGACAGAACGTGGACATCGCACCCCTCAGGGAACGTGGGGCATCCATCTACCTCGCACACACCTTCTCGGCTGGAACCCACAACATGATCTGAGGGCTCACCTGGGCCCACGGGACTGCACGTGATTTCACAGACATTTAACCAAATGAGGTCATGTGTGTGAAGGAAACGGGCAAACGGAGTTTGACGTGTGGACAGGACACTGACCACCATGTAAACCTCATGGACGGCAGACCTCCGTGGAACAGGCCATCGCTCTCGCCTGGTCTCACCACGACAGGGCAGCTCCAGCCCTATCCCCACTTTCCGATGGGGAAACAGACTCAGAGAGGTTAAGTAACTTGCCTAAGGCCACACAGCTCAAAGCAGGACAGCAAGGGTTCAAGCCCGAGCAGGCTGACCCCCGATCTGAGTCGCCCGCCCCGCGGCGGAGGAAGCTCAGTGCTGGGAGCCAGGACTCTGTCCTGGGGTGAACCTACCACCTGACCATCCACCATTGCGAGAGGCCTCGGTGCGACGGGCCGGGCCGTAGTGTTTCCCGCGTGTTTTTACCACGGTTCATCGAACGCATCACCCTCCCCGTTCCCATTCAGGTATTTTCCTTAAACACGGAAAAGCCAGATCCGTCCCGGGCCTCCCGAATCTTGCTCGGAGCTGGATTTTGATCTGACGGGTCTGGGGTGAGGCCGACATTCTGACTTGTGAGGCGCTCCCCGGGGATGCGATCCTCAGGTCCACGGACCACACTCTGAATAAGGTGGCCCTAGCAAACGGCTCTACCTGGTACCTGTGTCTGTAGCAGCCTCCTCCCAGCCGCTTACCCCACCTGCACCCCTCCTACAAGACTCCTGACCAGCCTCTCTGCCCCCCCCCAGCCCTGAGCCTTACCCCAACACCTCTATGCTCGGCCGTAGCCACCGCCCTAACTCAGCATACGGCATCTTCACCCACACCAGCAGGTGTCCCAGCACCGTCCACAGGCCACCAGCAGCACGATCCACTGAGCCGTCAGTTAAAATGCAGATTCCCAGGCTCTGCGTCTGCGGGGAGGGGCCCAGAGCCCAGTCAGTTCACCATCTCCCCGGCAATTCCTAACAAGGTCAATGATCCCGGGGCTGCGGGCCTGAGGACGGGCAGCAGCTCAGGACCCAGCTCCCCTCCCCAGCTGGGCTCCTTGATGCCCCTCCCCCCCGCAACCCAGGGCCAGGGCCAGAATGCTGCTCGTATGGGTTTCTCTTCCTCACCCTACCCACGTTTCCCCACACCTGGTCCAGTCCCTCCTTCCTCCAAGGACGTCTCCCGGCCTCTGTAGCAACGAGAGAAATGCTCCTGCCTTTCTCCAAAGGCCTACAGGCTCAGCGTCTAGGTGACACGTTTTAGCACTTCTTCTTTGAAACATATAAAAATAGACAGAGAAAGGCCCCCAATAGCTGGCATGGCCAGAGGACATTTCCCTAGAATGAAAGCTTACTCTTTCATGTGCCAAGTTAATCATTTCTGTCTTCTGACAGGCCACAGAACAGACCGAGTTCAACCTTTTCCAGCACGCTGCAGATAAGCTTTTGGACTAAAACATAAGGACTCCCTTTAGGGCTTTTAAAATGCACAGGACCCAAAAAACAAAGAAAAGAAAGAAAAAAATACATATGTAGGACACAGTGCCTCTACACGAAATGACCCCAGCATATAATCTGGGCTCTATAGGTCGATTCTTCATAGCTTCCTCTGTCCTCGTCTCTGGCTGTGAGGCACAGACAGACAGACAGCACCCTAGCCTCCTTTCCCCCAACAGCCTGGCACGCATGCAGGGAGCTTGCTAAAACCGCATCTAGAGCATCAACAGAGTCAGCGGCACAGGGCACGGATGGGCTCTTCTGTGAGTCAAGTACACGGGTGTATGACTCCAAACCTACCAAGTCTAGCGGGGGACAGCCAGCCCCCAAGGACCCGCGGGGACACAGAGAACCAGCTGTGGTGTTGGAAGGCGCTCCTCAAGCTCAAAAGTTTTTTTTAAGATTCTATTTATTTATTTAGAGGGAGCAAGAGAGCAGGGGAGGGGCCGAGGGAGACAGAAAGAGAATCCCAAGCAGACTCCACGCTGAGTGCAGAGCCCAACAAGGGGCTCGATCTCACGACCCTGAGATCCTGATCTGAGCTGAAATCAAGAGTCAGATGCTTCAGGGAGGCAGAAACTGGCCAGGGGCCCCTCTGGCTCAGAAGATTTTTTTTTTTTAAGATTTATTTATTTATTCGATTAAGAGAAAGAGCACAAGTAGGAAGAGTGGCAGGCAGAGGGAGAGATAGAAGCAGGCTCCCCGCTGAGCAGAGCCTGATGCAGGGATGGGGCTCAATCCCAGGCCCTTGGGATCATGACCTGAGCTGAAGGCAGACACTTAACTGACTGAGCCACCCAGGCACCCCTGCGCAGAGGATTGTTAACGGGCTTGAATGCCTGGTCCAACATAATGAGGAACCAAGTACTAGGAAGACATTTATAACTCACACATGGGCCCCCGAATCTGACTGCACAAGTGTAGAGCAGGGACAGGTCATCAGAGACGCATGGCCAACAGAGGCGGTGTGATCTTTCCCTGTGAGACTAGAGGGGCCTAGAACAAGCGGGGCAATGGTCCAGCCCAGTGATGCCCGGCTCGGATCCTAGTTGGGCATTCCGGGCCCTGGCGAGCCGAGCTGGAGGGCACGTGGTAGACACTGGCCGACACAGGAGAAGCCCGTTCTGCTCCCCTACCACAGGCTGTCCTGATCAAGCGAGGCGGCCCGTGAGGCTCTGCAAACAGCCCACGGCTTACAGGAAGGCTCCGTGAACGTCTGAGCACCACAGAGCTGTAAAGAAGGGGGATGCAGCACCCCCAGGCACGCAGCCGACAGACGTGGGTCTGAATAGCCATAAAGAGGTGTTGAGAGCTCACAACGTCTACTTCGCCAACGTCGGGGGGACAGTTTCATGATCGAAGTATAACTACTGAAATGCTCAGGAATTCACCTAAACAAGAAACAGACAGGGACAAGTGTGCAACTTTGCTAAATAAGGAGAAAGGAAAATCTGAACAACGGAGGGACTAGACTTCCCAGAAAGAATTCAGAACAACTAGAGAGTGTTCAGTGAGGGGGGAAGAGGCCGTAGCCTGAGGTCAGGAGGAGAGTGAAAAACCCGTCCGAGGAAAAGTCCTAAGGAACCAAGAGTGTTTGCAGGGGAGCTCGCAGGTGACAGAAAAGTCTAGAGCAGCACAGTGTGTTGGTGCAGAGTACTAACTGTGTGATCCCGGTGCAAGCTTCCTAACTCCGGGTGCCTCAGTTTGCTCCTCTGTGAAATGGCGGTAATAAGGGCACCGATCGCCATTAGGAACACCCAAACACTCAGTACGCTGTTCGGGGAAGAAGATGGTACTTACTGTGCGCGTCTCCAGATGACAGAGCTAGACCGAGAACACATTACAGGGAGGTAGAAACCGGCCAGGTGGAAAGAAGCACTTCCTACAGGATTGTCTTGAAATCATTGGGCTGACTTGGTAGGTAGTGAGACACCCATCACTGAAGGCATCCAAGCCAAGCCCGGATAAACAAACAGCAGAAACATTTTTAATTCCCATTTCTCTGAGTTCCAGCCTCTAAAAATACACTCGGTGACACAGTCTGTGTCACCCAGAGCCTCGAGGTTTGCCCACTTCCTGACTCTCCGCCAAGTCCCAGAGTAGTGGTTCCTAAAGCCAGCTGGGTTTTGGACCGCCTGTATCAAAATCCCTGGGGGCACGGGGGCAGTCACGGTAAGCGGGAATCCCGGCCAGGCCCCACAGCAGATTTTTGCACCGGAATCCTGCAGTGGGGGCTTTAGATCTGTATGTTTAACTGTCAATCACCCTGATGTACAGCCTGCCTGGGACGGTTCTAGAAGGCCAAGATGGCCGGGCCCCGAGGGAACAGCTCAGGCTCACCACGGCCAGTGGTGACTTTTGCCTCGGCCAGTTTCGGACTCAGAACAGGGCCAGACTCACGGCGGACCTGGCCGGTGGCTCACTCGATGTCCCTTGACAAGGCCAGTCATCGGGTTCCCCTCCCACCTCGGACTCCAGGGACACAGTGAAGGTCAGGGGTCACCATGACCAACAGCTGTTCCTGCTGCACGATAACCTCTCTCCACTCCCCCAAACCACCATGTTCCTCCCCAACCCCGTCCTGCCCCCCATCCCCCCACAACTCTACAGGGAGAGTCCCACAGCACAGGACTTTCAAATAAGCCTTCTGGGCATGCGGCCTGGCCACTCCGACCAGTCCACTTCCCAAGGCCCAAACACGGGGCACACACAAGACCCACCCCACCACAGATGAGGGGTGGGCACCGCGGGACTTCGGACGGCCCGTGCTGGGGTCTCCGGGGCCCACTGACCAAAGCAGGCTGGAGTCGCAGCTCCCCACCTCCACCAGCGGCCCGGCGTCTGCCCCAGCTGGTGAACCATGGCAGGCTGCTGCCACGGGAACGACAGGGCTGCTGGCCTGTGACATCAGAGCAGAGGTGAAGTCAGGGACAGCAACAAGCTGGCCGGAGGGCAAGCGCCTGGCAGGACACCTGCTGTGGGTCTAGCAAACACAAAGATTTGGCTTCAAACAGCTGGGGTGACGAGTAGGGGGACGGCCCAGACGCAGGGGCATCACGAAGGTCTGGCACGTGTGCCCTTTCGGTGTTTAAGGAGGGGCTCTGGGTGAGAAGATCCTTTCCTCCCCAGCCTGGCAGCTCATGCCAGTGCTCCCTGTGGGGCTTTTCCCAGGTGTCCCAGGATCCCCGCGCAATGCCTGCCGCCCCTCCCCCCGCAGGGGGGGCGTCTGCTCCCCCTTGGGTGCGGGACACCTGCTGCTCCAGGGGTTCACTGCTGTGCAGGACTCGCCAGGGGCCGGGGAAGAAGGGCTCCCAGCCCAGGCCCCCTTGGGCCACCCACGCCCCCAAAGCACGAAATCGGACACATCTGACCTCGTTTCTAGGGCTGGGGCACCCTCCATGAATCTCACCAATTCAGTTTGGGGAACAGGACTCTGGCCCTAAGAAGTCAAAGCAAGTGATCTTGGGGTTTGGTTTCTCGAGAGGAGACAGTTATTAACACGAACTCGGCTGAAGTGTGGGAGTCTCAGGGACAAAAGCCTTTGTCTGGGGCTGAAGGGCCCTGGGAGGCCTTCTTCCCGCGGGGAGTGCTCAACCGCAGCCCACCCCTGCCACCCACTTTCGTTGGGGTCCCTCTTCTGAGTCTGTAGATGGAGACTTTCCCCCGCAGCAAGCACCGTCAAGCCCTCGGGCTCTGCATGTGGCTGGTGTACCCACTCCCTTAAGGGACAAGATCAGGGCGGGGTGGGGTGGTGGACAGACATGGCATCCACACGTTCCAGCTCGGAGGGCCTCTGCCGGCCTTCCAGAACGCTCCAGCATGGCCACCACGGCCATCCTCTCCACGCTGCTTCTGGAGTGAGGACATCCCCCACCCACCCACCTAACACTTCCTCAGCTCCCATCCCTCTCCCCCACCCTGGACCACGCTCCACAACTAGACCCTCACTTGGGTGAGCTGTAACTTTCCCAGTGACACGTATCACTCACACTCACCGTGGGAACGTGAGAAAACACACGCTCGGGAGAGGACGTCTGATTCCCCCTCCCCCCATCCGAACGCGTTCCAGTAAAAAAACCCGAACACCATTTGGTCCCACGGAGCGTCCAAAGCTGTGATTGATTTAACCGCCCCCCCCCCACTCCGCTGCCTTGCGTGTAGGTGTTTCCAAAGTTTCCCGAAGACAAACAGGACGGAGATGAATATCCTCTCACCTAAATGCTAGCATGTGTCCTCAATGACTGCCTGGATACAGAGCCACCTGATCGGAGGGGGACTTTGCTGAAAGCCCTCCAGCCGTCTCCAGCACTCAGGCTGAGACAGCACACCCCTCTCCTCAAGCCCTTCCAAGGACAAGCCCCGGAGCCAGATGAACCAAGCAATGGGAAGTCCAGCGCTGTGACATCCAATCCCGCTTCCAGACACTCGCTTCCAGACACTCGTGCCAGGACCGGCTCCTTCGACTCCTGGCAGGAGCCCTCGGGGGTGTGACCTTGGGCAAGTCATCCAACCACTCCCCATCCACACGGGAGGGGGACACCGGCCTCACCTGCCTTAACGAGGCCTGCAAGTCAGGGGAGAGATGGCGAGGGCTTCTGCGCTGGAAAGGCGGAGACAGGCGACGGTCTTGATCTAAGAGATGTCCGATAGGGGAGGATGTGTCTCCTGCTTTCAGTCCCCGCCTCCCAGAACGGTGCATGCAGAACAAAGACCACCTCAGATTTGTCCCTTCGTTCTCCGTCCTAGAGCCACCTGGGCTGAAGGGGCAGGATGTCGTGACCGAGAACCCAGGACAGGGGACACACATCCCAGTGCTACGGCCGCTCCCTCCCGAAATGCCAGGCTGGTCCTTCTCTCCCAGACATCGAGGGATGGAAGGTTCAACGCTAGATGAGAGGCCCCAAGAGAGAACTGTGTGCACACGGCCAACCAATAGCCCTTTGCCCAAAAAGCAGGGTGCCTTGTGTGGACCCCCCTCAGCCTTCACTGTCACAGAGTCAAATCACCCTCTTGAAATGGGTTCTGTCCTCTGAACAGTACGGTCCCCCATGGACCTGAAGCCCACAGGTGGCCAGCGTCCTCTCTCCCCGACTTGTGATGGAAAGAATGCCGTCTCCTGAAAGCTCCCGTGACCAGCTAGGGTTCCAGCAGGGACGCCCAGTAGGCTTGTGACCACGGGCAAAGGCTTGGGTAATCTCCCCTGGTGTTGGAGCCGCTGCTGGTGAGGTCACCGTGAGCGCAGACCTCGCCGGGTACGTGCAAGCACGGAGGACACACAGCCCAATGGGCTCGTCGCCCCACATCTCTGCCTCCAACACATTCCTGGCTCTCTTCAGCCTCCTGCCCTTGTTTTCCACCCTCTCGCACGTCATGGGACATAGGAGAGGACATGGTGGCCTGCAGAGGGTCAGCCGGAGTGACCAGGCAGAGGGATACGGCAGAGGCGGGGCCGCAGACCCCCAAGGATATCATTTCTCTCTGGGGGGCCATGAGCCTGTGTGGTCGTGAGGAAGTCCACGGCCCTCCTCCAACCCTGTGCCCTAAACTCCTCACCCGCCGGGAGCAAGGAGGTGACACAAGCAATGGGGACATGACAGGCAGGCTGGGCTCGTGCTGAGAGCTGGCCGGGAATCGGGGCGGGAGGCGTTACATTCCCGTGCCACCTGCGGCTTTCTTCTTACAGAGCATCCCAGGCTGACGGTGGTGGGTGGTGGGCCCTCCCTGGCGTCTGCACTAGGCTCACCCCGAAGAGACTTCCCAGCCTCTGCTGGGCCAGGATCCCGAGCACTTTCATCCTGGAACAAGGAAAGGAGCCTCGGGCACGGAGTTGGGGTTCAGAACCGGTTCTGGCTGGCTTTTCTCCCAAAGCTTTCCAGTTTGTCTTTTTCCTCTAAAATGCCAGTCCATTCTCTCATTCTGCCGTCGGTAAAGCAGCGGCCGGGGGTCTGTACACGGGGCCCTCGAGTACAAGCGGGGGCTGTCGGCAGAGCCTGTGGCAGGACCCCGTGCCTCGCCGGGCCTGTGATGATGCCCCCAGCCCAGGCCTCCAGACGACAGATCAGGAAAGGACCGATAAAGCCTCAGCCTCAGCCAGGCCCTGTGAATGAGCTTAAGACTCCAGCTTGTGCACCTTGAACAGGTGTGCAGGACGGGAGTGACACCCCTGGGAAGCCGACACAGAGCGGCCAGTCTCCGAGTTCCAGGAAGGACCACAGGCTTCTCACGGAGCAACAAACCCTCCACGCAACCGCTTCTCGGGGGACCGGAGGGAGCATCAGGCGGCCCTGGGGTGCCGTGTGCCCCCCCAGGCTCAGCGCCCTCACCCAATCACAGGGGGGCCTCCCTGCCACCTGCCCCCTCCTGAGGAAACCCTCACCTCCCTGCCCCTCTCATCCATCCCTGATGCCTTTCGGCTTTGAAGAAATTACCCACCCAAGACACGTTAATCAAACACAATTTAGAAAATGCAGATAAATTAAAGGAAATAGAACTGCCCTGGACCTCACCGCCACCTAGAATTCTGACACCCTTCCAGACTTTTCTGTGAGCATTTAAATGTGTACATGCTTCTTCATGACATAAAGATACACAGAAAGTAATAAACCCGCATAAAGAAAAGCCAGGGAATTGCCACCAAAAACCAGGCCAGGGGTGACCCGAAGGAAAAGGGGAAGTTTGGGCCAGGAGGGATCACCAGAGGGTTTGGGGTGGGGAGGGGGGGGTGGGGGGGGCAGCAATGTTCTGTTTCTTGACCTGGATGCTCACTTGGAACCTTGAGAAATGGAGAGCGCTTGGGTGTGCGTTTTAACAAAACGTGTGTCGGCCCCAGACTCTGCCCCAGCCGGAGAGCGTGCGTTCCAAACGTGAGAGCACTCGGGCCGGAGCTGGGCTCGTGAAATTAATACCCTTCAAACGTCCTTCAAGGTCAGAAACTCGGATCCGTAAGGAACCCTGCCATCAGGATACAGCTTTATTTCTTTGGCGCATCTGCAGTCTTCAGGCTAACCTCTGAGCAAGGCGTTCCTCTCCCCCCACCCCCACCATCCCCACCGCCTGGAGCAGCCAGCCCCACCCCGCCAAGCCCAGGAGGCTCAGGATCACCAAGGTCAGCCTCCTCTATTAACACCCCCCACCCCCGGCACCGTCTCAGCTGCTTGCTAGCTACATGACTTCCTCGGCCGTGCCTCAGTTTGATCTTCTACAAAATGGGCATAACCACTGAACCCGCCTGGCTGACATCAGGAACGTTGGGAACGTTAGCATTTCTTAAGGACAATGTTAACAGGTCTCCATCACCCTCCCTTCACAAAATGAGGATGCTTTTCCTCCCGGCTCCCTGGCTGCCTCCTGGTGGTACCAAAACCCGGCCAGTGTCTCCCTGAGCTCCCCAACCTGTGTGGTCAATCAGCATGGCCCGCCCTCCAGGTCGGTGAGGATGGCGAGCACAGTGCAGGGTCTTGCGCACAGAGACGGCTCACGTCCCCACCCTCCACACACACACACACCCCACAGCCTCCCGGGGGCACCGTCCTGAGCATCTGACTCCACTCGTTCTTGTGATCTCCGCTCGCACCCCTCGGAGGTGGGCAAATTACCGTCTCCTGTTTGGAGCTGGAGAGACGAGGCAGAGGGCACTCGCCTGGACCTCTCCCCTGGACGCCGCTGGGGGGCTCCACAGCGGCCTCCCTCATGGCCTTGTTCGAAAGGGCCAGTCTCCTCGCTTCCTGCTGACCCTTCTTCCCCACCACGTTCCACTTCCCCTTCCCTCCGGGTCCCTGCACACATTTTCCACTGTCTGCTGAGCCACAGCCCGAGCCTTTCTCGCGCAGACCCCAGGGTCACTGTACCCCAGGGTCGCCGTACCCCAGCAGAAATAAGCAGAGAATGGAGCCTCAGGCACTGAGGCCAAACCCCAAAGGCAAGCCCACCACGAGCCCTTCATCCCCACGCCACCCCCCAGCTGCCAGATCTGCCTTATGTCTCAAGTCCTTCCCCCAGTGCACGCACTGGCTCCCAGAGGACCACAAGCCCCTTAAAATCACTGTCCTGTCCGCAGCTTCACGCCCACTGCCCCACATCCACACCTACCGGCCCTCCCATGGAGCCTCCCTGCCACCCCCCACCCCCGCCCGGGTGGCTTTGGGCGGATTCCATCTACCCCCGTTCAGGTTCCTTCCTTCCAGAGACCCCACCTGTTGGCTTTTTAGACTGAACAGCTGTCCAGCCTGCCTCGCCGGGGCCCCGGGAAGCCTGACCCAGGTATTCTGACTCAGCTGACCAGGGGGCAGTACAGTTTCATCAGCTACAAAGTGGGATTCCTCTGTGTCTCTGCACATTCTCCCCCTGGAGTCACAGACCCGCGCAATGATGGAGGCACGGAAAGATCCCAGCCTTCCAGCCAGTTTGGGCCCCAGGGGCCCAGGGGAGCGGCTCCCTGGAGCTCCCAGCTCCAAATCGGGGAGCCAGCTTCATCCCACTTGCCCTCTGAGACACTGACCATCCCTTGGTCTGGAGAATTTCCTCCACCACGGCCCTCAGCCACCTCTCCTCCCAAATTCTGGGGCATCTCGTCGACTCTCTTACCCCTGGTCCTTACTCTCCACACGTGCTCAGACCCTCTAGCACCAAGACAGAAACCTAGCCCAGCAGCCTCAACACTTACCTGCCCATTTAAAATTTTGTACATGGGGCACCTGGGTGGCTCAGTGGGTTAAGCCTCTGCCTTCGGCTCAGGTCATGATCTCAGGGTCCTGGGATGGAGCCCCGCATCGGGCTCTCTGCTCAGCGGGGAGCCTGCTTCCTCCTCTCTCCCTGCCTGCCTCTCTGCCTACTTGTGATCTCTGTCTGTCAAATAAATAAATAAAAATCTAAAAAAAAGAAAAAACTTTGTACAAGTGCAGGTATCGATGTCTATGCTAAAAACCTAGAACATTCTTTTCTCGAACCTAAAGTGTCCGGGGTAGCCTGCGTTGGAGACAAACCTTGGCGGGCATCAGAATCACCTGGACAGTCTTAGAAACACCAGTGCCCATGACCTGGACCCTGAGGCTGGAACTCGGGTCGCCAATTCAGACACCTGCCTTTTAGCCAACTCCCCGGGCGACACCTGCCGTCATCAGCAGGTGCACACCCTTGATGGCTCGCCTTGGGGCCTTAGGAGGGGACAAAGACTGCATGTGATAAGTCAGAGTGGTGTCCTTTGGCCCCTCGCCCTCCTCTCTGGCCTCATCTGCGCCCAGAACACTCTCTGGCCTTGGCTGGACAGATGGTCCCTTTGCTGGGCACATCCCCACGCGGCTACCACTGACAAGGCACTTAACTGTGCCAGGGTGTGTGTTCCCCGATCTCTCCTCAGAGTGAGGGCTCACACTCTCCAACCCTGATGTCCCTGCTCTACTCTTCTCCTCCCAGGAAGACCACCCTAGCTACGGGTCCAGCTGCCCTGGATCCCTTGTGCGTGTGTGCCGAGGGGACAGGGAGCATCCAAGGCAGGGGAGAAGCGCTGACCCTGCCCAGCATGCTCTCCTCCCTTCTCCTGTCTCCTGCAGGCGTTTTCTTTCTCCTGCTGTGTTTTCCATCCTTCCAGGCTCTTCCAAACACATCTCTTAGCCATTATGGACTCTAAGGGGTTCGCCCACACCTGCAGCCCCTCGGGTGTCTGATCAGTGGCTCTGCACCTGGACGAGGGTGGCTGCATGTCCCTCCCAACCCCGTAAGCCTGGGGGCTGTCCACATCCTCGTTCTCAAATACTGCTGACCAATTCCGACCATGCGGCCTGCGTGGGTGTCTGCCTGGCGACCACCTGAGGCAGCAGGGAGGACGGGCAGGTAGCCACGCTCATCAGTAGCTCACGGAACCCAGGCCACGACTGCCAGTTCCCCAGGGCCAAGCGTGTCCTCACTGGAGGCTGGCAGCCTGCTCTCAGATCCCAGGCAGGTACCACGGTTGGGGGAGAGCTCCCACAAGCCACCAGCCACGCCCCAGCATGGCGTCCACATCCGAGTCTGGGACACATCTCTCCCCCTCTGTCTCCCAACCCCAGGAACTGCCAGCAACTCCAGTTCTAGTCACTCCCCCTGGGAGAACGCAGCCTTCTAGTCACTCCCCCAGGGACACAGCCTTCCAGGGCCGCTGTCCGAATCCAGGTCCGAGGCACTCCCCCCACAGCTCCCTCCCTTCAAAACCCTCTTCCTCCAGACCCAAAAATGCATTCCCCCTTTTCACATGGTGACTTCATTTATCACTTGCGCCTGTCTGACTTTACACCACAGCCTGGCCGTCGGGGAAGGGGTCTGCGGGGCTGTGCCCACCTGCCACACACAATTCTAAACCCACGTCCACACGGCCTGGCACTGGTGTCTCGTGAAGACGAGATCAGGCCTTGAAATCCATGGGGCAGAGCTGGCCACTCCATAGTCATTTACGGAAACCCAGCCGGAGAGGAGACGGTCAGAACACGGATCACTCAGGCACTCTGCGGAACGACCGCCACCCCTACCCGCCCCCTGAGTGCCCAATGCCTCATTTAGCTCACAGGAACCTTACCGCCCTGCTCCTCCCCAGCACGCGTGTCCGCAGAAGACACACAATTTCCGAATGCTTGGTGCCCGCTGTCGGACCCCCATCCGCGCATGCACGGGGCTGGTCCCCTCGCCTTGGTAACCAGCACATGGCCTTGGCTGCGGGCCCTTCTCCACCTGGTGTCGGAGATCACCAGGGGGTTTGCAGACAGCCGTGTCCAGAGACGCCAACCCCAGAGAAAGATGCCACAGTGGGCACTCCTTCGGAGTAGAACTGGGCTCCGCCCCCAGAAGTGAGATCTTATCACCGCCCCCCACCCCCATCCACAGAGCTCCTGGATTTACCCCGGACTCCAGAAACTAGCCCATACGGCCCGGATCTGCCAAGCTGCTCAGCGGGGTAACTGCCTCCAGGCTCCCTCCACGACAGCATCGCCTGAAGAGGGAGCCCAAAGCTGGTCTCTGGCCGGGTTCTGGGCGCCGTCCACGCCTGCCATCCATGGCCACAGACTCCATGAGGTGGTCGGAGTCAGGCCAGAAGCACATGGGAGCAGCGCTCGGAGATGGGAAACGCGTCCCACCTGTCCTTGCTTTCCTGGAAAAACAGGGGAACGGGGCCTTCCAGGAGGGACCCAATCACCTCTCACCTACCTACCGCTCCCTTCATCCCAAATTTCGTGACCTCATCATGAACTCCTTTTGCCGACCACACTTCCAGTCCTACCGGCTCCCAGAAGTCCCCACACAGGCAGACAGAAATCCGACTGTTTCTTAAGTCAATGGCCTCTTGTAGACACCAGGCCAGGTAACAAGCCCGCACCAGGCCAACAATTAAAGGCACCAGGACACCACAGTGAAGGGTAGCTTGTAGGCTCCCAACGTGCTCGCAGCTGTCACCCTTCACGGGCCCCTGGGTCACAGCCCCAGGGGGCCCAAGGTCACCAGTGGAGCGGAGGTCCAGAGGTCCGGGCCAGACTCCCTGTATTCGCCAGACTCCCAAACTAGAGTGATCGTTACCAGCGCCCCAGGCAATTCTGTTCTCAGCCAGAGCCTGGGATCATTGCAAGGAAGTCATGAATAAGCACCCTTAAAGGAGAAGCAGACACAGAAAAGCCACGGCCTCCCTGGGAGGTGGACTCCACAGCCAGCCAGGGCCTCCCTGAGGGTGTCTCGGCTCTGTATCCCACGGTCCCTTCTGAGCACAGAAGGGCCAGTGGCAGTGGCCCGGCTCGAAGACCTCTCCCCGAAAATCATGTCCACCCAGATCCTGCATCTGGAACCGTATCTGGAAAGAGGGTCTTTATAGACGCGATCAAGGGAAGATGAGGTCATGCCAGACGAGGGTGGGCCCTAAACCCTGGGACCAGGGTCCTTCTAACAAGAGAGGGATTTGGACAGACGTGCACAGAGAAACCTGCTTAAAAACAGAGCAGCAGCTGGAGCAACGTGTCCACAAGCCCAGGGGCGCCAAGGAGCCGGCAGCAGCTGGGAGAGGGAGACCTGGAGCAGATGCTCCCTTGGACCCTCCAGGAGCCAACCCTGCCACACCTTGATTTTGGACTTCAGGCTCCCAAACCGTGACAGAAGCAACTCAGGCTGTTTGGAGCCTCCCAGCTGGAGGATTCCCCACAGCGGCCCCAGGAACCTCATGGACTGGGCTTTACCGTGCAAGTCGTCGGCAGCCCCACAGGGCCTCCAGGCTGGGATGGGGTTAAAGTTTAGGCTCTTGAACGATTCCGATGCAAGGAAACGGGACACACATGCCAGGAGATCCAGGTGGAGGAGGGAGGAGCACACAAAGCAAGAAAGAACCTCAAGGCTTGCTGAAGCTCCTTGACCCTGGACCTTTGCTGCCTTGGCTTCCTGGGCAGGCCAGGACGTGGCTGGAAATTCTTCCCACGCAGCTGAAGAGTGAGGTGGTCCCCAGGCCCAGCCCTTGCCTGCTCGGCTCCTGTGAACCAAGCCCAAGCCCTTACAAGACTCGGTTCCTCTGGGCCTTGGGACCATCCTGCCTGCCAGCCTGATGGTCAGAAGCACGGCCTTGCTCTTAGCAAAGGGGCCCAGGCGCCCAGCAGACTCCCCAGAGGAAGGCCAGCGTGCCTTGCTCTCAGATCCCGCTGGGCACCAAAGCCAAATCAGGGGTCAGCCTTATGCCCCCCGGCTCAGGCTTTACGTACAACGACATCGCAAGTGCGCACACACCACGCTCCACACCAAGGTGGCCAAGCCACGTGATACCTGCAGGTGGGCGCCTGCGGACCCCTCGGGCTAGGCAGCAGGTCACAGGCCCAACCTAGGAGCAGCCAGGAGCCCTGGGGGTGTGGGGAGAGCGGAGGCCAAGGCTAGCAACAGGAGAAACCCAGACACCCCAGCTCCGGGTGTGCACAGGTGAGGGCAGCCAGCCTCACCACACCTTGCCTGGCAACCAGATGCTCCATCGGCTGCGACTTAGAAGCTGAACCTGAACCTGTTGAGAAGCCAAGGGGGGAGGGGAGGAGGACAGGGGCCTGCACCTGCTACACGTGGGTCTTTCTGGCTAAATAGAACTCGGCCCAGGAAATCTGGCTGACCCTCACCAGGGCAACTGGAGGCCCTGACAGAAACCTCTGGGGCCCCGCTGGATCCTCCCGTTTCTGCTGCGTTCTCCCTGCTTGTCTCCGGCCCCTGCGTGGATCAGAATAAATACCGAGCTGCTCCCCCCTCCCTTGCTCGCTCCCACCTTTGAGGGGAAAGGAGTGCGCAGGGGAAAAGATATTTTCTGAGAATTCTAAGCAGCCACACAACCCCACTTGCCCCAAAGTCTCCAGTCTTTGTGGATGTCCTGCAGGCTACCGGCGGCCAAGCATTCAAGGACCGTCCTCCCTGTCCAGCCCTGTGTGCGACACCTCCCAGGAACAGAGCAAGGGGCAGCCTCTTGGGCTCTACCTGCCTTTCCTGGCCGCCCCTCTGGGCCCAAGGAACTGGCCCGAGGAGGGAAGCTTCCATTCTGAGCTTCATCCGGTAAGCCCCCAAACCGGGCTGGTGGGAGAGGGCCAGGCAGAGAAGCCCTTCCCCACCGGGCCTCGGGCCTGAGAAGCCCAGCTCCATCTCATCTGTCTGGGAAAGTTTCTCCCGGGGTCCCCAGCCCTCCAGCCCCGGGGCCGGAACTCTCCCCATCCCACGCTGTGTCCCCCACTCTCCCCGCCCCCCGCGCTGGCATCCCAGGGCCCTCCGCCTGCCAAACCCCATCGCTCCCTGGCTCCCTTTTCTGGGGCTGGAGCTGCGGAGGAATTTCGGCGGAATTTTGAGGTTGAGAAGCATCTCGGCGGAAAGGCAAAGAAAGGGAGACGTAAGGAGAAAAAGAAAGTGCGATTTCGGCGTCCACTTGCAGGATTCTAGCAGGCCCGAGGGCCGGCGTCCGGGCGTGGGCCCCTCGTCAAGATGCGGGCGGGCGGGGCGCCCGGGGACCCTCGGGGAGGCGGGCACCGGGCCGGGGCGGGGTCGCCGGCTTACCTACGTCCGCATTGCAAAACGCCTGTTGCGGGTGCACCGGGGAGCAGCTGCAGGCGTCGGCCGGGCGCAGCAGCGTCCCCAGCAGCAGGAGGCCGAGCGCCAGCCGCAGGCTGCGGGCCGCGGCGCCCATGGCGGGCGGGGGCGCGGGGATGCGGGGGCGCGAGGCGCGGGGCTCGACCGCCGCCGCGGCTGTGCGGGCGCTGGCCTCGGGGCGCGCCGGGGCCGCGCGGGGCTCGCTGCGCTCCGCGGGCGCGCCCTCCGCACCTGGCCCGCGCTCGCCCGCGCAAACTTTCCCGGGTCTTTGTCGCGGGCCGGAGAGGGGGCGCGGGACGCGGCGGCGGGCGGGCGGGCGGGGGCGGCGAGGGAGCGAGGGAGCGCGCGCGACCGGCCGCCGGCGGCTGCCACGGCCTTCTATGGATGCGTGCGCTGCGGGCGCGGGCCGAGCCGGCCTTTTATTGCGCTCCGAGGCGTGCCGGCTCCGCCCCCCGGTGGCGGGCGGCCAATGCGGCGCCGGGAGCTCCCGGCCGCCCCCTCCCCGCGCGCCTCCCGCGCCTCCCGCCCTCCCCCGAACCCGGCTTTGTTGTGCCCGGACCCGCAGGCACGTCTGGGGCCCGCAGCTGCGCACCTGGCCCCGGGCCGCGCCCCTCAGGCCCCGCAGCTCCCCAGCCCCGCCCCCCACCCGAGATCTCCGGAGGTCGAGGTGGCCGCTGCGGGGCGGGCGGCGCTCGTGGCGGGGGGTGGGGGGGGTGGGCTGACTCAGCACTTAGGACCCGAAGCCCACCCCTCAAGGGCACCAGGCGCCCACCCCCGCCCCTTCCTCTCCAGCTTGGCACGGGAAGTGTACACTGCCCGACTCCCGTCCACCTCTGGGGTCCCTGAGGTAGGGATTGAGCAAAAGGGAGGCGCGCTGCGGGGCAGGGGTCATCGCCGCCGCCCCCGTGGTAGGTGGCCTGGGGAAGCTTACTGAAGATTCCTTTTACAAATGGAGGTCTTAGAATTTTAAGTGCGCTTGGCCAGTTCAGACGGAGGGGGAGGGGAGTGGTTACTATGAACAAAACAGGATTTTTATATAAACTGGCCATATTTTTGACCAGCCAACAAGAGCCAGAGGGGTGGGCCTAGGAGTCGAGGAGCTAGGATTGGAGGAAAGCGTTTGCTGGGCTCTGCTCACGGTTCCCTCCCTTCGCCCACAAATGTGGGGCTGAAGGACTTTCCCCAAAACAGTTCTGTGTTCCAGGAAAGGCTGGGATCCTGGAGGTGCGGAGAAGCCTGTGAAGTGTGGCCACCGGGGTCCCTGTGTGCCTGTCACCGAGTCTGCCCTGAGCCCCTCTGTGGTCGGTGCTGTCACACGCAGGCCCTCACTCTTGCCCACAGGACGTCTGTAGTGTAGCCGGAGGGCTGTAAACGGAGGAACAATTGCCCACTAAACTGTGTGGTGCCGACTTGCCGACTGGCCTTGCCGTAGGAGACTGGAAAGTACTGGAAGGCTGGAAAAAAGCGGTCCCTTTCTGTTTATGTGCCCTCGCAGCAAACAACTGGGAGCAGAGTTAAAGAGGCCGTGTGGTTATTTTTAGCACCCTGACGAATCCAAAGTCACTTTTCCCACTTTTGTTCCCGTAAAATAGAACTGTGTTGTCTTGAAACGATGTAGGATGCTAACTTTTTAGTCGTTCATTCAAAAATCATAACATGATGGCTGCTTAGGGCCTTTGCTTCCCCTGTCCTTCTTTCTTTATGACGAGTGGGAAAAATTACAGTTGAACTTTACAGAATCCAAAGTCGATTTGTCAGTTTATGAGGGAAACATAACCTAAGGACACCCTGTCCTTTAGGCAAGATACACACATTAGCAATGGCACACTGTGAGGGCGATGACTATCCCGGAGGCAGGTTTGATGGTGGGGCAAGGTGGGGGGTGCGGGCCAGGCCATTGCATGGGGTTGGAAATAAGGGACCTGGCCTGCCGCCCGCCCGCCCGCCCTCCCTCCCTCCCGTCCATCCATCCACCAACAGTGCTCATCGGAGGAGAATCTATAGTGGTCACTGTCCCAAGAGCAGACCATTCAGAAATCCACCGAACAGACAGAAGTCCCGGGGCAGCAGATGGAAAGACCCCTGAGCCAGAGAAGGAGGAGGAAAGTGAGGGAGAAGAGCCAGCTAGGACCCCAGTCAGAAGGGCCGGGGGGCGGGGAGAATGCACCTTTGATTCTGAGTGAGTTGGAAGGTTTTCAGCAGAGAGGCATCGCAGGTCCCTCTGTAAGGATGAAGCAGGGGCTGAGGACGCCAGTATGACCCAGAAGCGGCAACCCAGCCAGCTCGCTAGCCCCACCCAGCTTCCGCCGCCCCGTCCACACCAGGGTCATTAGACCCCCCTAACAGGTTGTCCTGAGGGGCCAACGTGGTCTCTAGAACGTGGTGCATGTGTCCCCTGTTACCACGAGGCGCCCGCATCAAGTGACTCTCATGAGGACGTAGCAGGTGAAGGGACGGAGCGGTGTCTGGAACCTGGGTCCCCTCCTCCAGTTCCGTGTCCTCCGCCCCGGCCATCGGACTGCCTCCTGCAGCCGTGGCTCCCGTGGACCTCCCTGCCCCTCTTCCCATCCTTGACCTGCCCTTCCAGGTGCTTTCTTCCGTCTCAGGACCAAGGAAACTGAGGCCTCTGACCAGGAAGGTACTGAAGGGAGGAGGAGATCAGAATCGGCCACAGCCAGCAACGAGATGTTCTATCACGCACTCCACGCCAAGAGGGCTGGAGTGACGCAGGATGGCCTCGGGGCAAGGCCTGCACTCTGGATCCCCACCCAGAGGAGGAGGATGGGGTCAGCATGGCCCACAGCCTGCCCCCACCCAGGCCCGGGAGGAATGCAAGGGAAGAGGCCCTGGGGCTGTTAGCTCCCTCTTTTGCCTTCGCTGCTAACCAGCCTCCTCTACCCTGATAACAGGGAGCGGGCCACATCCTTCCTGATGACAGCCTGCTGGACCTCAGCTTGTATCTGCCCCAGAGCCTGACTCAGGCCAACTCTCTCCTTAGAGTCTCTCCTAAGGCCGACTCTTTCCTAAGAGAGACGTGAGGGAGCAGTACCTGCCAGACCAGCCGGGGAGGGGGACATCACTCCCGGGCACACGACTGCCCACCAGAAACGTTCACCTTGCCCCTGCCTCCCCCACCGAGAGAGGTTTCCAGCGCGGAGCCCAGCAGAGCTGTCACCCGTCCCACTCATGTCGGGGCACACCCTGAAAACACATCCCAGGCTTGGCTTGGCCGAGTAAACACCGACCGGGCCCAGGAGGAAATGCCAGCACCTCCTCCCTCCTGCTTCTGTCGGGTAAACAGAGTCAGAGTGACCTCTCAGGCCTCGGGCACGAGGCCCTGTCCACCCGGCATGGGGCGAGCCCTGGAAGTGTGGGATCTGCGTAGACTCACTCTGTCCGTTTGGGGAAGGTCTGCTGCTTCCTGGGTGTGTGGAGCGTGTTCTCTCCCTGGAGATAGCAGGACAGGAGCCAAAGCCCCCCCAGCCCCATCCGGCAGGTTGCAGAGAGCCAGATGCTCCCCAGCATACAGGCATGCACACGGGCCCCGCAGGTCCAGGAAGCTGGATGCAGACAAGTGGGAACGTCTTGGGCAGCTCCTGGGGCGGTGGGGAGATGCCGGCTGTGTGGGGAGCTGGGGGTCAGCCGTGTGCCCGGCTATCTGGGAGGTTTCTGGGGTTGTGGGATGCTTGGCTCTCAGGGATCAGGATCACAGTGGGCCCTTGTCCAGTCTGGGCGTCTGACTCATGGCCACATAGGCAGGTGATTCCCCCACCACCACCAGTGCCAGCCCAGATATTTGTTCCCCATGTCCCCTGGCCAGGAACATCCCCGATGACAAGAAGGTGAGTCAGGAGAAGGAGGGCCGACTGTGGCCTGGAGAGGGGCTGCAGGTGTCTGGACACTTAGTACCTTCATGACCGGCGGGGGACACCTGAAGGACCTTCCACATTCATTCATTGCATGAATTGCCCTTATTAACCCCCTTTGGCCAGGCCTGACGTGTCTGCCTCTGACCTCTGGGTCGGATTGTTTTCCTGGGGGGGGGGGGCGGGCGCGTGCCCTGTGCCCTGTGGGTGTTGAGCAACGTGGCTGGCCTCCACCCTCTAAATGCCACCCCCCAAGTTGTGACAACCAAACACGTCTTCAGACATTGCCTAATGTCCCTGTGGGGGAGCAAAACCACCCGGTTGATCACCACCCGTGAAGGGAAGTTTGATAAGAGTCTGTGGACTTGAGAAAACGAACGCAGAGACAGATAAACAAGGTTCGACTTTTTAGAGCAAACACCGGTGCACAGGGGAGGTTACGGTGCTGGTGCGTGACCTGGACAAGGGCACACG
The DNA here is from genome assembly GCA_004024605.1 of Pteronura brasiliensis. Lineage (NCBI taxonomy): Eukaryota > Metazoa > Chordata > Mammalia > Carnivora > Mustelidae > Pteronura > Pteronura brasiliensis. The sequence continues at coordinate 263,915 of PJEN01000681.1, forward strand.
GGACGGTGGACCAGACTGTCCATGCGGGCACTCTGGGGAGATGGGGAGGGCAAGGGATAGTTAAAGGGATGTTTTGTGCAAACGTCCATGAGCAAACGGCACGCGTCATATTTCACTTACATGAAATGACACGGATGCGTGGGGAGAGACCACAGAGGAAGACGGTGCCGACCAGTAAGTTTGTGGAGTGTCTCCAGGTGGTGGGGACCTGGGTGACCGGGATGGGCATCCTGTCCTGGGAAAGCAATTTTTAGGTGAAGCTTCAGCCCTGCGGTGGCTAGATCTGGCAGCGGAGGGTGGGGGGGCAGGGGCGGACATAGGAGTTTTTCTGGGCTCTCTGCATGACGCTGTCGAGGCCTGCCCTGGGCACAGCTCCTCGAGGCAATTATGTCGGTGATCCCGTCACCCGCACTGCCCTTAGCTCCTGCTCCCTGCGTGGCTTTCCTTGGCCGCATCAATGGCTGTTTTATGCTGTCTCCCCTTGGGGTCTTGGCATCTCTCTCCGTCCCTGTCTGCCTTCCCTCCAGGCACCCCCATCCTCTCCTTGCATGCAGGTGCCCCATAGGGAAGGGCCTCGGATCCTGGGTACCCACCTGGCGTGCCCACCTGCCTGTGGGCCCCGCCAGCCTGCTCCCCAGTGTGCAGCCTACACAGGCCGGGCAGCCTTCCCAGCACCACCTGCCCACCCGTGCTGCTCCGATCCAGTCTAGAGTAACTCCAGAAAGAGGGCGGGCAGGCAGGAGGCTGTCCCTTGGTGAGCAGGCAGCCCCATGAAGTCACCGGCTTGAAGTGGCCGCCCCAACCCAGCTGTCTGGGAGCAGACGGCACACATGCTTCCTCTGGGGAGGCTGGGCCGGCGCCACCAGCGCATCCCCTGGGCGCAGGTTCGCAGACCTCATTCCGCCTGGGCTCTGCATCGGCGCTGCCTCTCCCCACCATGGCCTCGTGCGTGCATTCTGCCTCCCCCTGACACAGAGAGTGTCCTGTCCTGCAGCCCCTGATGCAGGGCTCTCCTGGGACCCCTACCCTTGACTCAGTTCCTGCAACACCCTGAGGAGCGGGCCGAGCCCAGCCAGCGCCTGCCGCCCGGCGTTCTCCCTCGCTGTTGGCCCCGGGCATGTGTCATGTGCTTCCTTTCATGGGCGGGTCAGGGGGCAGGGCCAGAGGGCAGAACCGGGAGCCCAGCGCTACTCCGTCCATCCCTGGCCTGCTCCGGAGGCCGCCTCCATTGGCGACCCAGGGACCAGGTGCTGGCCAGGATTGGGGCCAGCGGGAACTGGCGGGCCAGCTCTGCAGGGGTGTGTCGAGGCTGACTTCTGCGGGTTTCAGGTTCCCCTCCCTGGAAGCCCAGGGGCTGGAGGCTCAGGTTTCCCGCCGCCATCCTCCTCCTCTTTGGTGCCGGCAGTGACGGCCCGTGGCCATGATGTCATCGCCTAATCCAAACAGAAGGGGGGCTGGTTTGGCAGCGCTGGCTGGCGTCCCATGCTGAGTGCAGCAGTAAATTTCATTTCAAGGCTATGATTAGGACTGTGCCCAGGAATTTCCTCTCTCTCTCTCTCCTTCCCTCTCCCCATCCTATTTTTCTTCCTATGTTCCTGCCTTGCCTTCTTTCCGCTCCTCTCCCCTGGCTCTCTCTTCTTAGGGACGCTTCGAGTTCTCAGGGTGCCCAGCAGCACCGCGCACCCGGCCCAGGCTCTTGTCACCTTCAGATTCCAGCCCTCCTTCCCTCCCTCCATGACCAGCCTGGGCATATATGGAATAGGGCCCAGCTCCTGGATGCCATCCAGGGGAGGACAGGGTGAGGGCGAGGGGCAGAATTCCTGAAGGAGCTTCTTCGACCTTAGCTGAAATACCAGGCGAGAGGAAGAGCGGGTTTGGGGGTGGCTCGGGTCACCAGCCAGAAGGTCAGAAGGCAGCAGAGCCAGGACAAAGGCAAGGAGGGACCCGGCCCCTTGGAAAGTGAGTCGTTGGGTCCTTACCACTATTTCTGGCTTGTTTCTGGAGTTTGGGTCAAGCACATTGGCACCCTCACCCTCTTGGCCAAGAGGGCCTGCCCAGCTCCCCACACAAGAGGGGCCCAAAGGTAGTAGCTCAGTCTGGTGCCTGCGTCTCTCTGGCCTGGCCTGCCCCTGGGTGTAGGTGGGCCCACGTGAGCCGTGCCAGCCCACACCCTGCTGCTTCTCTGCTCTTCCTGGGGGAGCCCTGGTTCTGTCCTGCTCTTCCTGGCCCCAGGAACAAGACCAATAGCCAGCCACCTCTCGGAGTCCCCTGCTTTCTCCCACTAGGACTCAGCCACACCCTCACAGGTGTGATCTGGATGCCCATGGTGGGGGGGACCACTGGGGTCTGGGTGAGGGATGCTCTCACAGCAAGCATGCTGTAGGTTCCCATCAGTGCTCCCCATCACATCAGACTGTGGTCCGACTCCTTGGGGAAGTGAGGGTACCTGTGCTCTCTGCCACCCCGGGTCCCATCAGACTCCAAGCACTCCTTCCCCCTCGAGCCTGGATGTGGCCTGAGATCCCTCCTGTTGGTGCCCTGGGCAGCCAGCCCAGCCCGTGAGTCCCGTGAGTGGTTTCCATCCTAGGGAGGTGCCCAGCTGGGGATGTGTGGACTGCGGGATGCCCCAGGTAGAGGAAACGATGGTCACGGCCCCTTCAGACCCCATTGCCTGGACCCATTAGGCTGCTTGCGTTTTCTCTAACAGGTTACTTGCCTTCATGTCTGGCTTTCCCACGACTCCCTGCTTCTTAAGGTTATAGCTCACTTGTTCATTCATTCGTCTATTCAACGAGTGTGTGTTAGGCACCTGCCATCTTCCAGGCCTGTGCAGGTGTCAGGGGCCTGGGAGGAACAGACGTGCCTCCTTTCCTCCTACAGCACAAACCACCCATTAGCAGAAACACCTACAGAAAGAATGACCAGAGGGCGTGGGTGCTGGAGGGGCAACCGCGGCATCAGAGGGTCTGGGGGGTGGGGCAGGGGGCGGTTGCTGCCTGGGATAAATGAGATCTGGACAGTGATAAGAGTTATCCCATCCGGGTGGGGGGCGGCGGGGAGGACACTGTTCCAGTCAGAAGGGGGGACCTGCGTGAAGGTCCACAGGTGGAGGGAGGTGGGGGCTGAGCGCCAACCCAGGGTGGGAGCAGGGCCTGGGGTGTCGTCATGGCAGATCTGAAGGTAAGAGGTGGGAGACAGACAGGCAGCAGCTGTCAGGGGTGACTCACTGCCGAGCAGAATGATTGGAAACACATGTCCCGCCTAGAGAGCGCACATTTATTACTCAGAGCCGAGGGTTCTTGGACCACAAGGGAGTCAACAGGGAGAGGCGTGGGGAGGGGGCGCGGTGGGCGGCAGCCGTGGGGAGGGGCTCACTGTCTGTACCGTGACACTGTTCACCCTGGCCCGCCCCTCCTTGTTACTTTTTAAAAAATATTTTGTTACGAGAACTCGCAAGCATATTGACATGGAGAGAGAACGGGGTCATGCTCGTCCAGCCACGGGTGCCCAGCTTTGGAAACCATCAAGCCACCAGCCCCGGCCCCAGTGGGTTATTCAGAAGCAGATCCTGGATGTTGTCGTTCCTGCGTCAACCGGGGAAGAGCAGTTTTGTTTTTTGGTGTTTGGTTTTTTTGAAGGGTGATCTGTCCTTCTGCTGCGGAGAGAAGCACTTCAACTTCTTTATTTCACAACGGCTTATCATACCACAAGACTTTTCTTTCTTCCCTTGGGGCAAAACCAGCTCCCCAGAGTCAGACGCACCAGGGTGTATCTCCCATCGCCCACCGCAACACTGGCCCGTGAACGCTCACCCTCGCCCATCTCTGCTCCCTGTTGGCAGGACAGGATCCTACCAGCAGTGCTGTCTAGAGGAGCTTGTCGGAAGGGGTCCAGCACATGGCAGGTCCTGGAGGCTACCGGTATGAAGGGGCCAAGAAACAAAAAAGCAAGTTGCATAAATTGGAAACTGCTGGAGCCGGGATTCAAACCCAAATCTGCCACACTCTGAAACCTGCTACCTTTGTCCGCCAGCCCCATGTCTGATCAGCATACCTTTGGGGTTTCACTGAACTAGGCTGCTCAGTGACTTTTGCTCATAATCTGGAAGGTCTCTCTGCCCTGAACCTGTCCCCTGGACACCAGGGTTGGGGGAGATGTCCCGACCCAGGCAAGCACTTTCTTCAAGAACTCAAGGCCCTTGGGAACAAGTAGCAAAAGGGGCCTCCCAGGCAACAGGAGGGACAAGAAGAGGGCTCCCTCCGCTTGGAGGTAGGTGGGGGAAGCTCTTCTCACCCGGGGGACTCACCTGCGCTGAGTGAAACCCTTCTGGATCTTTGGGCTCTAAGGGATGAGCCCCCAGGTGAGGTAGTTGGACTAACACGGGCTTTGTTCGACGGATGTGGAGAACATTGGGAGACTGATGGGTGCAGCTGTACCTCGGGGACCCTGTCCCCTCCTGCTCTTCCTCCTCTGGCTCCCCTGGATGGCTGGGCTCAGCCACTTGCCTCTCCCTGGCTCCTTTCTCCCTCTGACTTCTCTGTATGTCTGCAGCCCAGCCTGCTTCTCCACCACACCCTCCTGGCCCTTTGGTTCACACACAGTCATCCAACTCATTCTCCTCTAGGGTCCTGTTCTTGTGAGTGTGGGTCTGACGGGCCAGCCAGGGACAGGTGACTTCCCACACACAGCTCGGGACTGTAGCCACCAGCACCAACTGGGTGGACAGGGCCTGGATCTGAAGGACAGGCCTGTATCTGAAGGAGAGTGAGGACAGTCCCTTCACTGTCAGGTGCCCTCCCTCCCCTCTTGAAGGGAGGGCCGTGCCCCCACAAGGAGACACAAGGGCAGGTGGGGGAAACTTTGGGCCTTTGACTGCCTGCCTGTGAGGCCCTCATACTAAGCCCCTCCCTTTGGCAACGGGAGAAGGCAGTCAGGGTCTGGACCTCTGGAGGACCAGGTCCCACCCATTCTCCCCCCTGAACTACCCCCCCGCCCCCGCACTGGCATACTGGCCATTGGCCCAGGGGAGTTTTGGTCCACAAGAAGGTCACTGTGGGGCCTGTCTCCCTGGCCTTGGGATCTCTCAAAACCTAATGGGGGAAAAGACCATTACTCAAGATGGATGAGGCCCAAATCCTGGCCTTGCCCATGGCCACAGCTCCTGGCAGCCGTGCAGGACAGCTGCCCCAGGCTCGGACGTCGCCTGAAAGGCATGTCCGGGGCTGCTACTCCCTCTTCGGCTGCCAAAGAAAATATTTTTTGCAGGTTCCTTGTGAGCTGAGAATGAAAACACAACACCCACCAGGACGAGTGGTGGGGGGGGGCGCGCAGTGAAAGGCCTGGCTTTCCCGGAGAGTCCAGCAGACGCCGGGGGATGGCGTCACCCAGGCACAGCTGGGCTGCCAGTCCTGGAGGTCCAGGGGGTGCCATGTGAGCAGAGTGGCGGAGAGTGGGGTGAGGGGGACCCAGAAAGGGGCGGGAAATGGGATTGTTGGAGAAGTTGTGCGCTCTTAAAAGGCCGGTGCATGGCTCAGGCTGAACCGGGTGCTTTCCGGGAGGAATGCACTAGAAAAGACTCCTTGAGGGGGGTCTGCAGGAGCTCTGGTTTAAAACACGCAGAAGAACAATGACATTTCTAAAAAGTGCAGAATCCAGGCTGAGTTTTCAAAGTTCAGAAGAACAGAAAGCAGAAACCCGGCACCCACGTAATCCGAAGGAAGCACTGCTAGAGCTTGGGCATCCAGCATCCATTGTTACAAACCATGTCTGGGGACCCATGAGTAGTTCCATCCATGCGTGAACACACGTAGAGCAAGTCATACAGTATGTTCTGTCCCGCCGCTTGCTTATCTCAAACCCAGGAAGTTATGGTGCACATCTTCCCACGTCACGAAATGGTTCCCCGCTGCACCAGTCCCTGCGTCTGCCTGGCACCCTGCTGCGGGCCCTCCCCAGGGGGCAGGAGGAAGTCGCTAACTGCAGCGCTTGGTTCCCAGTCCCAAAGGGTAAGCAGGTGGCCTCCGCCGTTGCTATGGCAAAATACCCAAGGAAGGCTCTGATTGGCCAGGCTTGGATCCTGGGCCCGTCCTTGAGCCAATCACGACAGCCCGTGGAATCGAGGGCTTTGACTGGCCGGCCCGAAGCGCGTGGCCATCCCGCAGCCGGGAGGAGAGGGAGGGGAGGTATGCTGAGTGGAAGCAGGGCCTAGAGCCCCCCGGAATGCAAACCAACAAGACCTCTAGGAGCACAGGTGCAAGGCTGTCCAGCACCGTAGGGGGTCTAAGACCAAAGGGCCACGAGATGTGGTCCTTAACCTGAGGAGGCTTGTAGCCTGGGGAGGCCCATCGATACACGAACCCCAGTGAAAGCAAACGCCAAGTTCCAGGAGGACTTTGTTGCCGAACAGACCTGTATGAGCCCCCTCTGTCCACCACGCCCTCGGCCAGTCCCCTCACTGCTCTGGACGCGCGCCTCCTGGTCCATAACACGGAGCAACGGTGCGTACCACGCGGGGGCGGGGGGCGTGGCGGGGCTGCCACCGTTGGCACGAGCAGGAGCGCGGTTGGGAAGCTGGACGTGTGCGCGCTGGGTCAATGGGGGTCCGCGGCCGCGGTGGTGCCACTACCCGTGGGGGTGGGGGAGCGCATGAGGCACAGATCGGAAGCGACACACAGCGCTCAGGAAAGACTTAAGTGTGCGTGGTGAGTTCGCCCTAACAAGAACTGGAGACCGCCCAGGCGTCCATCAAACGATGACCAGGTAAAAATACGGTGCCTCCGTAAGACGGGATATGACTGGTCGTAAAAGGAACGGATCCCTGCCACCGGCTGCCATGCGGCTGCGCCTCAGAAGCGTGCAGGGTGAATGAGGCTGGTGGGGAAAGACCACCCATTGCAGGAGTCCCTTCCTCTGAAATGTCCTGAGCAGGTAAGTCCGTAGAGACAGAAAGTGCAAGAGGGTTGCCCGGCTCTGAGTAGAGAGGAGAGTGGAGATGGGGAGTGACTGCTAAGGCACAGGTTTTCCCTGGACAGGGACAGCTGCTCAGGCTTGTCAGGGCGACACTGGGGACAAGATGGGAAGAGGAAGCAAAGGTTCCAGCCACGCACTCCCAGGAAAAGAGCTTTGGTGGTATCTGACTACTCTCGCTCGCCTGGAGAACCACACTTGGGCACAGTAATCTGAGCGGCAAGACAAGGGGCAGAAGCCAGTGCCGGTCCCACCACCTCCTTCGTGCCCATCATCTCCCTCTGGGCAGGACAACCCCCGGTGGACAAGTACCTATGCCACCATGCCCCACTCTGGCTCTGGAACCCGGAGGGTCTGCCGGTGTGGCCCCAGGCTGGGAGTCACTGGAGGAGGGTCGGGGGAGAGAACAGAAAGTGAGGTTGGTTTCTTGTTCTGGGGCTGGCAAAGGCAAGAGTTTCGCTGGCAGAATAGCACACAAAATTGAACAAAGCCATCAGGAAGGCAAGGGCGGCAGGAAAAGATGGGAGAGTCAAACACACGAGCTGGGTCGGGTGACAATATGGGGACGCGATGAGGAGGGGGTGGCTGGGACGAGGGTTGGGGGTTCCTGCTGAGGACTCTTTAAATCTTTATTACTCAGTGTTTTTGTTGAATAGAGCTTAATGTTTAGGATGGGTTAATTTTACAGGAAATGGAGCAGATAGCACAGACTTCCCGTACCCCCACCCCATGGTCGTCCCTGTCATTGTCACCTTACACAGTGTGGCGGATCAGTCACAATGTCATAGTCTGCTAGGGCTGTGACAATCATGTCATAGACATGAGGGAGGGCAGCAAACACCTATTCCTCCCAGGTCTGGAGGCTGGAGGCCAGAGTCAGGGTGAGAACCTGCCTCCTGCCTCATTAAGGGTCTTCCCGCTGTGTCCTAACATGGCGGAAGAGGCAAGCAAGCTCCTGGGGGTCTCACTGATGAAGGCACTAACCCCATCGTGGGTGTTCCCCTCTCATGGCCTGACCGCCCCCAAAGGATCCACCCCTAACACCATCATGTGGGGGGTGGGGGGAGCAGGATTTCTTTCTTTTTTATTTTTTTTATTTTTAAGATTTTTTTTTTAATTTATTTGACAGATCACAAGTAGGCGGAGAGGCAGGCAGAGAGAGAGAGGAGGAGGAGGCAGGCTCCCCGCAGAGCAGAGAGCCTGACATGGGACTCGATCCCAGGACCCCGAGATCATGACCTGAGCCGAAGGCAGAGGCCCCAACCACTGAGCCACCAGGTGCCCCTCTCTCTTTTTTTTTTTTTTTTTAAGATTTTATTTATTTATTTGACAGAGAGAGACCCACAGAGAGAGAGAGAGAGAACACAAGCAAGGGGAGCGGGAGAGAGAGAAGCAGCTTCCTGCTGACCAGGGAGCCCGATGCAGGGCTCAGTCCCAGGACTCTGGGATCATGACCTGAAGGCAGACGTGTTAACGACTGAGCCCCCCAGGTGCCCCCTGGGAGCAGGATTCCAACAGGAATTCTGAGCACACACACATGTGCTCCATTGCTCAACTGAACAGAGACTGATACCTTATTATTAACTAGAGTCCATGGTTGACGTAAGGGTCACCTTGGTGTTGTACGTGGTGTGGGTTTGTCACCAGCTCAGCGTTGTACAGGAGAGTCTCACTGCCCTCGAGTCCCGCCACCTGTTCATCCCACCCTCACGGACTTGGTGCTTCCCTGAAAGTGACATTCGCTGAGAAAGGACGGGCAGCCCGGCTTGAGCATCACCCACCAGATGTCCTCTTGTCCCCGTGGGGCACCAGGGTCTTGGCATGGCCTAGTGCCTCCAGCCCCCAGGTTCCCCCTCTAGTGATGGAAGCGTGCTTCTCTCCGGGGTCCGGACAGGCTAGCTGTCCGCCTCCCATACATGAGAGGATCAGGGCATCTTTGGGGGATTATAGAGGAAAACGGGAGCCTATTCTGGGCCATTCTACTAACGCTGCTGACATCCTCCATCCATCCAACGCTTGGCAGGAGACAGAACCAGCCAGGAACCGCGGAGGGTGCCCGTCTGCAGGAAGGACTGGTGTCAGTAGACTTGCGAGCCCCGTGGCCAGGAAGTCTCCCTCAGTGTCTAGTCGGCACATGTGTTGTGAAATAATGTGGTTGCCGTGTTTTCCGCGACAGTGGGGGTTTGCTGGGGAGACCTGCGGGTCAAGGGCCGGGCAGCCCTGACATCTTGGGCGACATGCCACAGGCAGGCATGCTGGTCCCAAGCAGGGTGTGATGAACCTGGAAAGGCTGAGAGTCCCAGGGCCAGCCCGGCATAGCCATCTCAGACCTGAGACCCCACGACTGGCCTCCCCAGCACTGCTCGGGAGCATCGCCGGTCACGTCCAGGCCCGGCGTGGCCCTCACCACCACGCACATGGAGCCACACGCGAGAGGAACAGTGTGCCCGCTTGCGCCTGGGGCTCAGATCTAAAGCTCTGCTGATTTCCTCTTGCAGGGGTGGCGTGACAGGCGTGGTCCCTCTCTCAGACGGTTCACCCCACAAGCTTCGGCTGCCTCTGACCACCCCTTAAAGGGAACCTCATGTGTCCCCTGGACAGAGAGCTCCAAAGCCACTTCTTACTGAAACACAACATACACACAGACGTGCGCCGGTCTGGAGGGTGCAGCTTGGTGCCCCCTGCAAAGCGAGCGCCCACCGGACGGCCGTCCGGAGCAACCAGCGGAGCGGTCACCGGCCCCCAGAGCACCACCTCCTGCGGGGCCCCTCGGGGCCTCCCCCCGCGCAGACCTCAGTCCTGACCACTAGCCCTGGGACTCACTCCGCCAGCTTCTATTTTAGGCCAAACACACAATTTGCCAAAAACCTGTACGGTCATTTTTGCAAAGACGATTTCACTTACTTAGAAAGTATGCGGCCCCTATACAGTTCAGTTTAACTGTTGTCATCTGTATCGGGCGACCCTCGCAGAGGAATTCTGTCTGCCTAACCCGCTCGGCCTCCGGAGGGAGATACAGAGTTGGGCCGTCAGTCCCCTCCCTTTCCTTAGGAAGCACAGGTGACCTTTAAGCAGGGCCCCACTGCCCTCAGGACAGCGAGGAAATGTCCAACATCGTGGTGTCGCTGAGTGAGGACACTGAGGTCGGTCAGCGACGGGCGTGACAGGACACGCCCGGGGACTCTGGCTCTGGGCTCCCTGTCAGGTGAGCTTTTCAAACTATTCTTGTCTACACCTGCTGAGTTGGAGTTCTCTTCTGTGGGCAGACCACAGACACCCAGTGTCCTAACAGGCACCAGTTTCTCACAGGTGGGAGGGTGGGTGGCCCCCACTCCGAGATCGGCCTGAGGATGGTCCCAACTGGCTGGCTGGTGCCGGGGGGTGGCACATGGGCCCAGGGCCCGGCCTTGGACGCCCGCGCCCTGGCGGAGAGCGGGCTGCACAAGGAGCTGGCCAGGCTTGCTTTTCTCAGAAATATTCTCAGAACACACGATCTTTGTTTCCTTTATCATGCTCAGTGACGTTTGTGTGCCAAAGCTCACCGATAGGCCGGGTGAGGGGAAGGAAATCTTCCTCAGGAGAAGTTAGCCTTGAAGCTCGGCTCCATGTCCTGGACTGAAGCCTCTTCCAAGGGCAAGGCCACGTCAATCACCGTGCATCGTGCGGAGAACAGAAAAGCACCAAGGCTGGCCTCCTCCTGCCGCACCCCTGCTCCCCGCACTCTCTCTCCATGGCCCCACTGCCTTGGGGAAGACGGGCTCCCCTGCCCTTCTTGGGCCAAAGCCACATCTTGAGGGACTCGGTCACAATGTAGGTTCTGTGTTTGGGCTTTGAAGACTGGAGACAGTGAGTCAACCTCACCAGGTACGGAAGCAGGGGGGGGGGCTACAATAGAAACACCCCCAAATTCTGGAGGAATAGCTCCAGCGGTTCTTTTTTCTCTTCAATTATGGTTCCGAGCACAGACTGTCGGTGCTGTGCTGGGCACTGGGGATAGAGGAACGCTTGAGCCTGTTCCCTGCTCCCAAGCTGCTTGTCCAGTTGCATAGACCAACACAGAGACTAACCCACCATGAAACTGGAAAAATATTCAAGTAGTTTCCTGTACTGGTTAAGATACTGTCAGTCATATATAAGCATGCAACCAAACACACACGGTCTTAAATCGTCAAGCAGGTTTCCTGGCTCACTTATCTAAAGAGCCCCTAGGCACGGCAGGCATCACCATGTTTGATCACGGTTCTCCCCTCCTCCTCGCATCTGCTCCTTTCTCGGACTGGATTGCCTCATGGTCACAAAATGGCTGCCAGTGCAACCAGACTATGTGCTTCCACATTCAAGTTGTTCTCTTTCAGCCACAGACCCGAAGTCTTGAACTTTGTTATGGACTGGGCAGTAGTGTAGACTCAGCACCATGCAGACTTGACCTTTGACTCTGTCCCTGCTGACGTCCGGTCTTGTGCCTCAGTTGCCAGTTTTATGCTGGGCGTGTGCTCCGAACTGGCTCAGTGAGGATGGAGGAGATGTTCCTGGGAGTTGTGGTGGATCATGTTTTCCAAGATGGCCACAGCAATACCTCCTGCTCCGCAAGGTCCTCATCAATGCAACCTCAACATCCCACTAATAAGTGGTGAGGTCTGCAGCCCCTCCCCTGGACTCTGGGTGGGACTTGGGGATACTTTAGCCCGCTGACTGCTATGGGGGTCATGTTGCCTGACTTCCAAGGCTGGGTCATAAAGATGCCACGCACTCAGCCTCGTCTTCTTGGAACCCAGCCACCGTGCTGTTAGGGAACCTGAGCAGCTCCCCACGAGGAGCCGAGGCCCCCAGTCCGTAGCCCGGGCTAAGTTCCCGGTCAGCAGCAGCAGCCATTTTTCAACCACATGGGTGAGCCATCTTGAAAAAGATCCTCCAGACGCCAGCGGATCTGCTCTGGCTGATGCCACATGGAACAAGGATGAACTTGTTCTTGCTGAGCCCAGATCACAGATTTATGACCAAAATACAAGATTCAGTCACTAGGTTTTGGGGAGATTTGTTATACAGAAATAGATAACCAGAACAGGATTTCTGAAAAAGAGGTTCCTTCTGCCTTGTAAATGTGGCATAGAGCTGGAGCTGCTGCAGCCATTTTGGCACCACGAGGAAAGCTGCGTGAGGATAAAGTTGCTGCTACAGGAGGCAGACAGGAGCCGTAGGCTTGCACCAGGATCTCTGGACATGGCTGAACCGCTGGCTTGGCTGGTCATGAACCCACCGGGCTTGTGCACGTCCCAGTTAATGCCAACGGAACACCCTCTCCAGAGGTTAAGCCTTTCTGAATTGGATTTGTTCTCATAACCCAAAGCATCCTGACTGAAGGAGCTCCTCTCACTAATAGGAAGCCATCATCTGAATATAAGCAGAGAGCAATGTCTCCACCAGGTACTTAGAACAATAACTTGGTGGCTCCATGGCGCTGGGCTGAAGACAGCTGGAAGGCTGGCTGGCCACTCAGGGCACAGCAGCCAAGCTTCCAGGCAAGAGAAGGTGAGGGTCAAGGTGATGGGTCTGGAGAAGGGCATTGCCGAGGGACAGCTCACAGGGGACGTGCTCGGTACTCCTCAGCATAGAACAAGATCACAAACACGGCTCCCGTAGGACGTGGGAGGGGCCCGAAGAAAGTGGCATCAACCTTCCCTCCCTGGTCCCCTCTGCCCCCACGGGATTGAAACCGCTTCCCCATCCCCCCCCCGTCCTTGATGTCTGGCTGCCAGGGGGTGGGGGGCGGGGGCGGGGGGGCTGGGATCGGAGACCTCCCGGCAGGATCTGGGAGAAGGCTCCGGTGGAAACTTCGAGGCCCAAGTGGCTCAACAGCTTCACAGCTCGCCACTGCTCACGGCCCTCGAAGAAACGACTCTCCCTGTTCCAGCCCCGTTGTCCTCCCTGCATTTGCTCCTCGCTGGTCCCCACCCAGACTGACCTCAGCCCATCCCACCCTCCCGCTGGGTTGGGGCGGCCTCCCCGCCCCCCAGCGCCCCCTCGCACAGCTGGTAGCTGTTACTGCAAGCCCTCAGATGTTTACCAAAGGCCTTGCTCGGCATTTTCTCTCCTCTGGCAAAAAGGATTCTTAAAGGGGCCCAGATAGTTTTCCTCCTCTTGGGCCTCATGGACCCCTCTCCCTCTGGATCCTTCCTGGGGGCGCCCTCTTGACCTCCGGTGAGGAACAGGTGCTGGGGTCGGAACAGCTGGAGCCTGCAGCTCGTGGCCCCCTTGGCGGTCAGCACCAAGGGCCGTGATGGCCAGGCCACCCTGGCGGTCGGAAGGGACCCACCTAACTGGCCTCCTTTCCTCTTCAGCTGGAGGACGCGCATCCCCACCCCCCAGGAAACCCAGGACAAGCCCCCGAGACCCACTTCTCCGAGGAGACCATGGCCAGGTCCTCCTGGCGGCCTCCTCCCTGACTGAGTGAATAAACACAGGCGCCCCAGGGTTTGGGCAGCCCAAAGCTCAGAAACACCGCACTGTGCCAAATGAAGAAACTCCTTCTTAAAGGCGCTGACTCTTTTAAGCCTTTTCAGAGAGGCTCGGACCTTGCATGAGATCAGGCTGGCCGTCCGGCCATGCGTCCAGCAGACCCCTGAGGTCCAAGGGAGCTGCCCGGCCCAGCGGGGTGGGGAGAGGTGGCCTAGCCCACATGCGGTCAGGGGTGAGTCCTCACTTCCCCAGGCCAAGGCTGCCGTGGAGGGCAGATCAGACCCACCCCAGCTGCTGGGGCTGCCTGGCTGCAACGTGCGTGGCCTTGGTGCCAGGCGGGGGGAGTTTATGTCTGGGCCTGGGGTGGGAGGGCCATGGGGTCTCTAACCTGGGTCGCTAAAGGAGTGAAGGCTCCCAGATGGCCTAGCACAGAGCCGGGCCTCCGGGAGCATCTGGTAATGACGACAGGAGATTGAGTAAACACCCTGCCAGAGGTCGAGTGTCTCCCCAAACTTCACATGGTGGAAACTAACCCCCGATGTGACAGCCTCACTCTGGGAGGTGACCAGGTCCTGACGCGGTACAGCCTCACGAGTGGGATCAGTGACCTTACAAAAGGGGCCCTGGGGGCGCTCTCACCCTTTCCTCTCTGCGAGGACGCAGTGAAAAAGATGGCTATCTATGGACAGGGCTCCCACCAGACACCAGATCTCTGGGCACCTTGACCTCAGACGTCCAGCCTGGTTGTTTGTAAGCCATGCGTCTGTGGCCACTGGCAGGAGCCGCCCGAGCACACGGAGACAGGCCCTCGCCGTCGTGATAAGGGGGACCGTGACAATGGCAGACTTCAGATGCCCTTGCATGTGGTACTAACAACCGTCCCTGGAGAGAGATGGTGGATCTGCATCCCAGTTCCAGACTCCGACCCAAGGCTCAGAGAGGGGAAGCCTCCTGCCTCAGGCCACATAGCTGAGCCAGGAGTCAAGCCTGGAGGCTGTGTCTCACCTGCTTCGGTGTCTGACCCGCCTGGAACTCAGAGGTCACCTTGCCTGTCTGGTTGCAAGGGCGGAGGGACAGACGGTGAGGCCCAGGGGCCACATGGCGTGGCTGGTACGAGCTGGGGCTCAGCTTCGGGGCAGGTGCTTTCTGGTGGGCCTGGGACTCCTCTGTTTCTCCTGGTGAAACTGGTGTCATGGCCCTCGGAGGCAGGACGGTGGGCAGGGGGCACCACGGACTTGGGAAGGGCCCCAGAGGCAGAGCAGGGAGACGAGAGACCAACCAGCCCCACGGAATGGCGAAGGTCAGAAGCAGCCCTGGTTACCAGCGCCACCCCCCAAAGTCTTTGTGTTGCCAAGGCAACGCTCCTCCGTGCTACCCATCCCCGCACGGGGTCTGCTGCGACTGAAGCAGAAGCCTCTGGCATGCGGCTCCCCAGAAAGGGCTGGGCTAATGGGGAACAGCTGCTCAGAGCACCACACGGGATCGGATCATAAGGAGCTGCCCTTGGCCACAGTCCCCTCCCAGCCTCCCTGCTCGCAGGCGAGATTCTGGCCTTCCTCTCCCCACCTGGGAGCACTCCCAGCCTCTGCGGAGCCATGCGGCCCACACACCTGGCCTGGCTGGCCCCTGCCTCTCCCGTCCAGACCCCTCCCTCCTTCCCTCCCTTTGCAAGGCAAAGAAGATGGAACCAAGGAGCCAGAACCTAGTGACCCAACCAGAATGAGGTGGTGGGGCTGTGAGATCCTGATGTAAGGCAGGTCTGTTAGGTCAGAGGATGGGGGTTGGTCGCTAGAAGAACCCACCACGTGATCAGAGTCGGAACCTTCAGCACCACCCCAAGACCTCTGGGTAGGGGAGAGGGGCCAGAGGTCCAGCTGGTCGCCAGCGGCCATGATTTCACCGAAGATGCCCATGGAGTGAAACCTCCATGAAAACCCCAAAATGACGGGGTTCGGGGAGCTCCCCGGTGCTGGGTGGGTGTGGAAGCTCCACGCCCCTCCCCCACACCTTGGCTTGTCCATCTCCTCCCTGGCCGTGGCTCCCATCTTGTAGCCTTTATCCTAAACTGGTAACAGTGAGTAAAATGTTTCCCTGAGCTCTGTGGGCTGTTCTAGCAAACGATCAAACCCGAGGAGGGGGTCGTGGGAACCCCCCTGGGGATTATGATTGGCATCTGAAGTGGGGCGTGGTCTCCTGGGTCGGAGCCCTTCCCCTGCGGGGTCTGCGAGGACTCCAGGGAGCTGGTGTCTGAGAGCTGGAGCAGTTACTGGAAACGAAACCACACGGGAGGGGTGGGGAGGGAGGTCCGGCTGACCCTCTGGTTCAGTGGGTGGGGGTGTCAGCAGCCCTCGGGGCCCGGGGGGGCGTCCCACCTGCAGCCATGGGACCCGACACTGGCTCGGACCTGGGGCTTTGCACTTGCTTAGTGCGCGGGGGCTCTGGGGGGCTCTGGGAGCGCAGGTGGGGCCTTCCCCGGGGCTCCTGACTCGGTAGGACTGGGTAGTCAGAATCTGCACAGCTGACACGGGTCCCAGGCCGCGGGGACGCTGCCGGTCAGGGTCTCCACCCCGAAAACCTCTGGTCTAGGTGAGCCCGTGCACAGCTGACCTAAGCTGGCCCAGCGCTCCACGGCCCGCTTTGCTGCTTCTCCTGAGGACCGTGCGTGATATTTGCGCTGTAAGGGTTTGGGTTTTCCCCCTTGGGTGCAGATGCGGTCGTGGAGAAGGCGGGGGGCAGGTCTGACTGACCGTGTATTTGAACACACGGGCTGATTCCTTCACTCGGCGCAAGAGTTAGGGGCTGACCGTGTTCCTGCTTATGCCGGGCATTCCCGTGGTCCGACCGCGGAAGATGAAATCTGGCTCGTGGGCGCGGCGACACACGGGGGGACAGCCAGGCCCCGCGGAGGGATTGCCGCAGGGCGTGCGTGTCCCCGACACAGGGCGGGGCGGCTGACTCGGCGCTAGACATGGAGACGTGTGTTCCCAGAGGTCGTGGGTCGCAGGGAGCTGGTTCGAGATGAGACGCTCAGGCCCCAGCCCTGAAGGGTGCATGGGAATTACCAGGTGGAGAGGAAGAAAAAGAACGTTCCAGAAGAAGAAATCCTCGGTGGGCGCCCGAAGAAGGAAAGAAGTTCCATTGACCAGAGCAGGGTTGGGGGGTGGGTGTTGGCAGTTGGAGAAGGTTCTTTCCTCGTGAAGGGACCTCCATCAGGGATACTCCTGGCTGCCCTCCCCCACCTGCCAGGGCCACCGGAGCTCTGGTGCATCAGGTCGTGCACGTGTGGTGGGTCAGCCTGCCCTTAACTGCTCCGGCAGGACGGAGGACCCCTCTCCCTGGTGCCAATGTGGTGTTGTTTCGCTACAGTTCCAAGAAGTCTGCTCCGGCCTCCCTGAGGTGCTCAGGAAGCCCTGGAAATGGATGCTGGCCGAGCCGTGTCACCGGGAAGCTCCAGAACGGAGAGGCAGGTCACCCCGGGTTCAGGGCGGGGACCTGAGACATGGACAGGAGGCAGAAGGTCTTCAGAAGCTGGCAGGGTCCCTTCTACATAAGAGGAGCCTGGAGGGCGGGGGTGGGGGCCCCGGTCTGCTCAGGTCCCCGGCCCCCCAGCCCAGTCTCAGCCAGCAGTCCCCGAGGCTGTCCCCAAGCGCCAGGCGTCGATCCCCTGCCCACGCTGATGGTTAGAATGTGCCTGGTCACATTAAAACAAAACCAGTCTCTCAGCCTCAGCCCTTGGATGTTTGAAAGATGTCACCGTCCCTGAGCCACCACCCCTTGCCCGTCTCCCGGAGCTCTCTGACTGATCAGACTCTCCGGCAGTGTCCAAGGATCAGCTTCTCGGTCACTTCCCGGGGCTGGGCATGGGCAAAGGCGGGCACCAACTCCTGGGTGCCGAGGTGGCCGAGGCCAGGAGACTCGCTAGGCATCGGGGTCTCGCAAAGTTGGATGGGAGAATCCGTGTCTCAAAGAAACTCGGGCCAGGAAGGGCGAGTTGTTCCCGGTCTGAATGTCCGTCCCCAGCCAGCAGAGGGGAGAGAGCTCTGCATTTTCAAGTGAGGGAGGAAATTCTCAAGGCCCCCATCCGGCTCTGGGCACCCAAGGGTGGTGTAGCAGGAAGCCAAGAGATCCCCGTTGGGACCAGGACGCCTCCCCTCGTCACCAGCAGGGTTCAGATTAGGAAAGGCAGGCAAGAGCGGAGCCACCCCCACGCCGGGACTCGGAACAGCCCCACGGTGGGCTGATGGTATTCCCCCAAAAGATGGCTCTACATCTGGACCCCCAGGACCTCTGGATGTGACCGTGTTTGGAAAAAGGGTCTTTGGAGATGAAACTAAATTAAGGACCAGGAGATGAACTACCCAAGATGTAGGGGGCCTGAATCCAGTCACTGGTGCCCTTATGAGAGAACGGGCAGGGGGACGGGAGACACAGGAGGTCGTGGTGACGGCCGCAGAGATGGGAGCGATGCGTCTGCACCCTGTGGCCTCTAGAACTGGGAGAGGTGTCATTTCCAGCCACGCATGTGGGGGCCCCGGAAAACTGACACAGGCCTGGATCCCCGCCCCTCCGGAGTCTGGCCGGCAGGGTGCACAGGCCCCTGATCTGACCTGGGCAGACAGGTCTGGGGTGGGCCCCCTCCTCCAGCAGGGCTGGAGGCTGGCTCTAGGGGGCACGTGGGGGTCACAGGTGCTGGTGCTGGCTGTCCCCGTGGGGCAGGTTCCACTAAGGAGCATGCACCCCCCGTGACTCATGTGGGGTGTTGTCCCTGCCTCACCCTGGGGCCCCACAGCCCCTCTGGCTGCTCCCCTGGCCACGCTGCCCCCTCCAGACCCTCCATCCCATGGTTCAGCATACTGGGCTCTGTCCCGACCGTCTCCAGGAGCCCCTTCCTCTCTCCCTATAGGTCACAGCCCGTGGTGCCCCCAAGCCCCTACGTCTCGGCTCCCTCGGGGCACTAGCCGGTCGTGTTTGTCTCTGGTCGGCAGAGACCCGGCCCGCTGGCAGGAGGGCAGGCGGCGGAGGGGGGCACAGGGCGCTGGCGTCTGTGTGCACAGAGCCACCCAGTGGTGGCCTGCAGCGGTGCGGGAGGCGGGGCCGGGCACTGGGCTCTGCGTTCCTTCCCTGCCGTTTTGCAAGGACCACATGCTTGGCGCTATGCTCTGGCGGCCCCCCAGCGACATTCTTTCGGAGGATCAGCTGCTGCCACATCAAACCTTTTCTGTCCAGCGCTCGCTGGGGCCAGGGCCCGCCACCTTCGCCCGGAGCCCCACGGGTGGGGCACAAGGAAGCCAGCGCGCATTTCGGGGCGTCCTGAGCATGTCCGTGCATGGCCCTGGCCGGAACCTGAGGTGTGTGGGCCTGAGCAGCAAGCGGACTGCTTTTTTAAAAAGACTTTCCTTGTGTCAGAGTTCCTCAATTAAAAAAAAAAAAAAAGAAAAACGTAAAAACCAGACAATAAAAACCTTTCATTGCACAGGGGACACACAAGTATTCTCAGGGTCAAAGGGTGGCCCACGCATGCCCTCCCCCCACAAAAACAGGAATACGGGTCCCCTGCTCCTCACCCCAAACCAAAAACTATGGCAGAGAGCGTGGGGGGCTCCCCTCGGCTCCTCCCTGGGGCCACCCCACGGCAGCTCAGTGCAGGAGGGGTGGTCCCAGAAGGAACACCTGGGTCATTTGGGGCAGGGTCTGGGGGGGTGAGGGACATGGAGACTCAGCAGACAGCCAGGAATGTTCTGCAGCTTGCTTGTCTGTCTGTCTAACTTGATATTGTGTCTGGGGCACACGTGGCACCACAGCGTCCCTTCGGAGGCCTCGTCTGCCCTGGACAGAGGCCGTGCTGTTTCCACTGTTCAGCCAGTCCTCCGAATCTCCCTCCTGTGCTTGGGACACCTGCTGCTGTGTGGTTGAGACCAGGCTGCCGCTCCCAGGTGGCCTCTCCGTGGGGCAGCACGTGGCTCGGCGTGGTGGGGACGGCTTGGGATGCTTTCAGAGGGAGAACAGTGGCAGCGGCATCCGGAACCCAGGGTCCCTGGCGGCGTGGGCATGTCCATGGCGAGGTGCTGGCGGTTTCAGTTCTAACTTCCTTGGTTAGGAAGGGGTCCAGCCATCCTCAGCCCCTTGGCCGGGGCCGATTTCAAATGGCAGCTCCTGGGGCCCCCGGGGTGTCAATCAGTTAAGCATCTGCCTTCTGCTCAGGTCATGGCCCCGGAGTCCTGGGATCGAGTCCCGCATTGGGCTCCCTGCTCAGCAGGGAGTCTGCTTCTCCCTTTCCTCTGCTTCTGCCTCTGCTCTCCTCTCTCAAATCAATAAATAAAATCTAAAAAAAAAAAAAAAAAAAGAACCAAATAGCAGGTCCTCAGGACAGGCGGTGGTGGCCATTTTCCCTCCCATGGCTCTACGGGGGCCTCTCACCGTGGAGCTCTGCCACCGCGTGCCCAAGCCTGGGTTAGTGTCCACCAGGAGGAGAGGCCCCATGGAGAAGGGGCCTGACACTCCCCGCTGTCCCACCCAGGCAAGGCCCCCGATGCGAGGAGCCCGGCCAGCCCTGTGGGAGCGAAGAGGAACGTTCCAGCAGAAGCCAGCCCAGGCGACGATTCCCAGGGCCGGAAGCCTTGTTAGTGGGCCAGTCACCTGAAACACTGAGTTTCTGAATTGTTGCTCAGTCCCCGAGCCTGGTTCTTGAGCCTTTCCCTCCATTCCACCAGCTTTCTGGTTCCTTCCATAAATAATCTTCTGCCTGGATTCAGCAGATTGGGTTCTGTCACTGGCAGCTAGGAGCGGTGGCTGGTGTAGACGTGGGTGCTGGGAATGGGTTCCAGGTGAGGGGCCCTCGGAGAATGTTGGGCTGAAAGCAGTGGGGGGCACCCACTACACCCCCGCCCTCCACTGGGACGGCTTCAGTTAGGACCATAGCGTGCGGTGCCGGTGTCGCATGGGACGTGGAGCTCCCGCACGCGTGGGGGGAGGGAGGAGGGCATGGCACCTGCACCAAGGAAGAGGGTTTGGCAGCGTCCACTAGAGCGAAACATAGACTCCTCCAACTCTGCTGCTAGGGTACCCCTGAGACAAGTGAGTCCATGCGTCCTCAAAGGGGCTGCACAAGAACGCTCAGAGAGGCTTTACTCAAAATACCTCGATGCTGGGCACACCCTGAGGCCCATTGGCTGCGGACTGGGCTGGAAAATTGTGGCAGATTCATATAACGGAATTCTGCCTTGCCGCGTGGAGCGACAGGCACGGACCTTCTGGACAGAACACTGAGCCCAGGAAGGCTGACGCCAAAGGGTACGTACTGTGTGACTCGATTTACGTGAGGTTCGAGAATGGGAAAGACTAGTCGGTGTTGATAGAAGTCAGAGCAGTGGTTATGGGCGTGTGGTAGCACCTGGGAGGAGGAGGGGGGAGCCCTCTGGGGCTGAGGGAAGCATCAGTGTTGAGATCTGAGGGGCGGGTGCTCGGCGTGGAGATGTAACGCATCTAGATTGATTAACTGAGCTCTAGACTTTATACGTATAAGGGGATATATACGCACACGTATGTATTATATACACAAATACATGTATGTGTTGTAAACCAGCAACCCTGTCTCTTGAAATGCCACTGGCACATAGGATCGCAATGCAGTGTGGACCAGCCGATTCGGTTATTGCCTGTGGCACCTGGTAGGGAGGACCCACTGGAGGCAAGATGTTGGGGACCCTACTGCTGCCCGTAACATAGTATGAAGAACAAAGAGTATTCAAGGGTTGCAGTCTCAGGGCAGTTGTTTCCGATGGGACCGAAGCAAGGGTGAGGAAAGTGAGCCACCTTATATGCAAACCGTAAAGACGCAGTGTCAGGGGATGGACAGCTGGGGGAAAGCACCTTTTGCCCCTTTCTGCTACATCCTTCCTGCTTCCTGAAAAGTGGACATGATGGCTGGAATCCCAGCAGCCATTATGGACCATGAGGTAACCTCGAGGACGACTGAGACAGTGGTGGGGAGAGAGGAGGTGCCTACCCCCAGAAAGATGGCCTCATCTCTCCTGTGTGAGAGCAAAAGAAAGTATCTCGGGTAAGTCACCGCTATTTTGGGTTTTCATTATGAGCAGTCGACGCTAGAAATACCCAGTACAGGTGCATCCCTCAGAGGTCTGGTGCTGTGTGTGCGTCTGAGAGTCGTGCTAACTGCCGCAGCTGGCCGGTGGACAACGGGACTCCCCTGAGACCCATGAGCTCCTCAACGTGATACCGAGAGAGGAACCCGGGACCCAGGACCCTGACGTGTGCACCTCGGTGGTTAATCTGTAGCCCGTAGCTGGACAGACCTGGTCAGCTCTCTTCCCTGAATGCCGGAGGACACAGACCCAGGAGGGGGGCGCCACGTGGCAGGGCTTCCCGACGGCAAGGGGAGGATGTGGCCAGCTGTCCACGAGGTGCAGGACCAGGGCAGATGGCTTCACGAGCTGCTAACCCAGGGGGCTTGAGCTTCACGAAGGTGCACTGGGGAGCTCAGGGGTCCTGGCAGGAGGACCCCCCAGGAGGTGTCTGGGGGTCTGGAGTCAAGTCATGCCCTGCCCTCTTCAGCAGGGAACCTCTCTCCTTCCACCCACAACCAGCTTTGGGTCCCAGCACCTGAACACGGGTCCCGGGCTGCCCTTTGTGAACTAGACGGGATCTGAGCTACTAGCCACAGGTGGGAGGCCCAATCGATCCCAGGAGGCATGGGTGACTTGCACCTACAAACTGGGGCTCTCTTGCATCTCAGCCCGCCCTCCCCTGGCCCCCTATAGCTTCGAGGGGGGAAAAAAACACAGGCCTGGCTTCAGGCGCGCAGGGCAGGCCAGCCCCACGTGGGAGGGGCTCCCTGTGCGCCGTCGCCCTCCCTTAGGGACTGAAGGTTGAGCAGATATCTCACTCTCCATTTGGGTACAGGGAGGAGGATCTGGGGCCACTTGTCTGTGGAGAAGGCTAGGGGTTTGGTCAGAGAGCCTGGGATGGAAGGAGTAGTGTGGGGGAGTGACGGCAGGCCCGGGGACGGGAAAGAAGACAGATGTCTTGGAAGTCACAGAGGGTGAGGACGTTTATGTCTCATGACTGCTCATGGAAAGGCCCCCCCACCCCCCACCAAGAGACCAGTGTTTCTACCACGAGACCCCTTCACGTCCCACTGAGTTGGAAGGTGACAGTTTCACCATGGCCTCGGGCCAGTCCAAGGGGGGTGGAGAAGGGCGGCTTGAGGGGAGCTGGGGGAGCAGCGCTGACCATCAAAAGCATACGGAGCGGGGAAGGAACTCGGGCAGACCTGGAGGGGGTCCTCCTCCCATGGCCGGGCTGCGGGCTTCCGCACAGGCAGGGGCTGCAGGGGCCGGGGAGCATAGGAGAGAGGAGCCGCTGTTGGTGCCACGGGGCTGACCGCACCCACGGCATGTCCTGCTGCATCCAGGGCGTATGGACACGAATGTTTGCTTTCTGTCGGCCTTGACCTGCTGCTGGGCCCGATGGCAGTGACCGGGCTCATCAACCGGCGACGGAAGCAAAATGACCAATGGCACGGGACGGCCACAGGAGTGGCCACAACGGCAGAGCTGGGGCCAGTGCGCCATTGGAGCTGGGGACAGTGGCAGGGGTCAGGCGGGAGGATCATGTCCCTGCGTTGGCAGCAGCTGGGTGGGGGGGAAGAAGTGTGGGGCTGGGCCTGCGGCCGCCGTGGCTTCCCACCCTTTGACCCCCGCTCTTTCCACGGGGGGCGGGTGCTCCCTCCCCTTCCTGAGGCCATGACCGGTCAGAGGCTCGTGCTCAGACCCCGGCCGAGAGTGGCGGGCGTCGTGGCCTGGGCCCAGCCAACCGGATGTTTTCACTAGGGGCCCTGGGCCTGGAGCGTGTGTCACGGAGAAGCGGGGACAGTTCTGAGTTCCCATCCCCCTTGCAGTGGGGGCGGCCTTGGGCACCCAGAACCCAGGGGTGGCATTCTCTCTGGGCCCCAGACTTGGCCCCCCCGCCGCCTAGAGTCTGTGGGTCGCCCGGTACCGTACAGCACGTCCTTCCGGCCGGTCCACCCTGTCGTGGGTATTGTGGCCGGCCACCTTGCTGAGGGCCGCGGAGGTTACTTCCAGGTCCCATTCTCACAGGCACGGGGTCCCCGTCCCTGCACACGCGTGAGGACTGACAGAGGCGCGGAGCTGAGCAGCAGCTGCTCCTTCTCCCTGGAGCGCACACCCCCCTCCCCGTTTTCCTGCGCCGCTGCTCACTCCTCATGTCCCCACAGAGCTCTAACCCCGAGTGGGACCAGCCCCCGCCGTCCCCCGCACCTCCTTTGGTTTCCTTCACCTGTCGCTCCAATTTTAACGACCCCGCATGTCTGTCTACTTGTGTCCTGACCCCCAGATTGTAGCTTCATGAGGACAGGGACTGTGTCTGCTCATTCTGTGCCCCAGGGCCCAGCACACCCAACACCCGCGTGCGGGATGGACTCATGACTGCACACGAACGCAGGAACTTGGGATCCCAAGGCCATCTTAGTGATCTCAGATGGGGGACAGCAGAGGACAGGGGAGTGAAAATCGGCGTGGAAAATCCAGCAGCTGCCCCGCCCAGGTCCCTCTGCTTCTCCACCTGGAAACCAGCCCAGCGGCGGTGGTGTGGGGGGTGGGTGTGGGGAGTGGTCCTGGGATTTCTGGGCACAGTGGGAAGCATTTGTTGAAACCTTCCAGTACTTTCTCTAAGCTCAGATCGATGAAAGCCGGAGCGCCCTCTGGTGGCCACTATTGGGGATGGCTGCAGACAAGAAGCAGCAGCGGGGGAATGCGCGGCTCTGGGAGGCCCCGGGGTTCTCCGCGCTCCTGTCTAGTCCACGCCCGAGGAGTTGGTCAGGTAGAAGGGGCGGATGACCGCTTGGTAGCTGCTGAAGGAGCCTGCCGGGCAGGGGAAGAGGGAGGCGCTCCGGGAACTGTTGGTGCCCAGGGCACTGGGGATCCTGGCCTTCTGTCCCTCAAAGTCGGTGACCTGGGCCACGAAGCGCCCCCCACAGACCATCAGGGCTTTGTTTTCATAGCCAATGGTGGGATCTGAGTAGTCAGACTTGGAGAGGCCCAGGAGGGGGACCTCGTCCGAGGAGCACGAGAACCCGTAGTTCCAGCAGCTCTGGACGGTGGGCAGGTAGACCAGAGACCAGGAGATGCGCTTGTTCTGGAACAGGAAGCTGGGGTGCTGTGGGGTCTGGAAGGACCGGTAGTTGTCGTTCCAATAGCCGGACGAGACCTGGGAATTGCCGGAGACGGAGGCGCTCCAGGTGGGCGAGGTGTACAGCCGAGGCCGGTAGGCGTCCTCGCTGAGGTTCAGGCCCCGGTACTGCGCCAGCAGCCGCAGCGGCACGGTGTGGAATTCCAGGGCCTGCAGGATCTTCTTCTGGAACAGCGCCTCGTGGCCCCCGTACAGGGACAGGTTAAACTGCAGCTCGAACAGCACCTCGGGCAGCATCATGGGGAACCGGATCTGCTCCACCAGGTTTTCCACATCCCTGCCGGGAGGCTGCTTCTCCTGGCTCCACACGTCCAAGGCCGTCAGTAGCGCCAGCTCGCTGGGCACGGCCAGCTCGCTCCTGGACAGCAGGACCCGCAGCAGGGCCGTGGGCACGGCCAACCAGGCCTCGGCCTGCGTCAGGGCCTCGAAGTTCCAGGCCAGGAACTGCACACACAGCTCCTCCAGCACGGGGTCCTGCGTGGCCAGGGCGTAGGCATAGAGGTCCAGGGGCGTCTGGAAAGAGGGGTCCTCGGGGAGGAGGATGGCAAAGAGGCCGGCGCAGAAGCTCTGCAGCTGCTGGGCGCCGTAGGCAGAGGCGAGCTTGTGGAAGCACTTCATGGACGTCAGGGAGACGGCCAGCCTCCGGGAGTAGAAGTACCTGGGAGGGGAGTGAGAGCTGAGCACCCGGCGTCCCCCACCCCTGCAGGAAACGGGGTGCCTGGGTGTGTGCCAAGCCTGCCTCTCCGATACCACTGCCGACCAGGTGTTGCCCACTGACCCATGGACACCCCCTGGGGTGCCACCCATTGCGAGGGGCATTCTGTACCCCATGGATTTATCCTTTGGGTCAACCCACCTTCCCGTCTCAGGCTGGCTCAGAGCCATGTGCACAGACAAGCAGGCAGATCCCAGGGTCCCGGAGCACGAGGCTCCGTCCCTCCCCCATGACCGAGGCCGCCCCACCACCTCCTGCTCTCCGCCTTCCCCGTCACTGCCGACCCCTTGGCTGGGGGCAGGTGCCTGGAGCGGTGGTGTGGTACTGCCCCCTCTTCCCGCTGGCACAAGCCCAGCCGGACCCCTTCAGTCCCTGGCACCTGTCTCGTGCTCCCGTGACATGAGCGTCACCCCAGTTTGTCCCCCATCTGCTTCCCCTGCCAACTGGGAGCCCCCGCTCCTGGTGACCCAGGGCACGACTCCAGCTTGGCCCGGGAAGGGGGGGAGTGGGATGGGCGCATCCCATCCCACAAACATATCGTCCTCAAACATATCACAGAAATCCCGGACCCCACTGAGAGGGGCGCGGGCTAGCTACCGACTTCCCACGTGGCTGGAAAGAAACCATTCTCATCTCTTTCCATGGCCATTTGTTGTTTTCTCTTAAATGTCACTTCCCACTATATAAAGCTTTAGGTCTCAAGAACAAAAAGGAACAGTTCTTTTTAAACGGATGCTTTCTGAACACCGGCCCCTGGGAGGCCCCAGCAGGGCGGCCTGGCAGGAGGGTGACGGCCCAGGCGCAGGACAGGCTGGGCCCCCGTGTGTCAGTTTCCTCATCCGGGGCATTGGCTCCCGCGTGCTGCGGAGTCTACCACGTGCACAGCGCAGCTTGTGCAAAGGCCTGGGTAAGACTTTGTGATGATTTGGGGTCACAGGGGTGCTGCCTTTCACACAAGCTAGGGCATTACGTGAGGAGCAGGAGGATGAACTCCTAACTGGGTTGTAGGTTCTTGGAAATCTTATACCACATCCTTATGTTACCTAAGAGGTAGGGGTGTGTGTGTGTGTGTTTCTGGGCCCCTGATTTCTCCCCAACTACATGCACGTCTGGGCCTCCCCAGAGGCTGTGTGATGTGGTGTTGGGAGGCAAGTGGCCCAGACCCGCGGCCTTGAGTGTGCAAGGAGCCTCCTGCTCTGGGAGACCCCGGGGCCCCTTCCCAGCTCTGCCCTAGGCCCCTGTAGCCACCTCGCACCAAGCTGGGCCAGGCATTTCGTTCCTGGTGAGTTTGGAACCCACAGAGCACTGGAAACCTCTTAGAATAGTGGCTGTTACTCCGGGAGGTTTTTTATGCAGCGTCTGGTGAAAGCCGGTGTGTGTGTGTGTGTGTGTGTGTGAGCGAGCGTGGGTGTCCGTGCAGAGTATGCGCGTATATCCAGGGGTGTGTGAACGGGTGTGCACACAAGTGTGGCAGGGAGAGTGCGTGTGCACAGCAGTGAGCGTGGAACACACGACTGTGCACATGCATGAGTGTGGTTGCACGCAGGTGTGCGGGCAAGTGTGCGAGTGCGTGTGCGTGTGTTCATGAGTGCACCGGTGTGCTCAGCGCCGTAGCCCTGTGGTTCGCTGTCGGAGGGGATGAGCCTGGGCCCTGGCACCCCCATCCCGAGGGCGGTCACCTGATGAAGTCTCTGACGACAGGCAGGCACTCTGCGTCCACCTCCACGGTGACCGTGCGGCCCGGCTCCTTCCACAGGGCCTGGGCCTCAGGGTTGGAAGACAGGATCAGCCTGTGGGCACACAGGTCCAGGCCCTCCTGCTGCTGGTCCCGCACCCTCACCCTGATGGACAGGTCACAGCCCATCTGGCTGTCGAAGATCTGCTCGAGGGCCGTGGGGAGCTCATCCGACAGGTCAAGGGCGTGGGTGCTCCGGGTTTCTGGGAGGGGCAGAGGGGAGCATACAGTCAGGTCAGGCGCTGTCACCGAGAGCACTTCTCCTCCCTGGACTCAGCCTCCTCCCGGTCCCAAAGACCAGGGTGCCGCTCCCGGCTGCAGCCCAGAGCCCTCACCCCCGCCGAGCACCCCGGGTCAGCTTCCCTGCTCCCCCACACTTAGGCGGCCCCTGCTGACTTCCAGAGCCTGAAGCCCCACCGTTTACAATCCGGACCCATCAAGCAGTGACCCAGGCGGCCCCTTCTAAGAACCCAAACCTTCCCCCTGGTTTGACAGTCCGAAGAGTGAGGGTCTTCTGGAAACTCAGTTTCGAGCTCTGGGGTCCCGGGCAGCCTCCCTCAGGGACCCAGACCTAGAGAAGCAACGCCTCGCCGCCCCCTCCCCGCGACAGTCCCAGCGCCGAGCTGAGAACTAAACCCACCTGGTCTGTCTGTGCCTCCGGCAGGTGTGAGTCAGTCCCGACACGTCAACCAGGTGGGTTCAGCCCGCCATTCCTCCGGCCCCCACTCCCACCGTGGGCTCCCCACCAGACTGCTCCCGGCCCTGCCGCCTCCCACACCCCACCGCGAGCCCTCCACGCCACTGCCCTATCCTTGTATCAATGCCCTGATGTGCCCTCTGGCCCCATACGAAGCCAGGAAGGACAAGTGGACAACAGTGACGCTGGGCTCGGAGACGGCAGAACACAGAGCGCCTGCTGAGGTCGTGGGGCAGGGGAGAGGGGGGCAGGGGAGAGGCGGGAGGGGCGGCCTTCCACCACGGGGCACATTCTGCTTGCTGTGCAGAAATGTGGGTGCCGCCTCCCATGTTCCAGAACGAGGACTGACAACTGGGAGAGGCTGGGGTTTAGAGCAGCAACAGGCAGGTAGCCCGTGCAGGTGGCCCGCGGCTCTGGCCCGTCGGGCCGGGTGAACACGGCCTCTGCGAGCCGTTCCACTGGAGGACGGTGGGGAGTTTGGAATCGCTGCTGGGCGGGGTGGGCTCTGGAGATTGTCCTGTCCCCTCTGGGCCAGGGGGTGTCCCAGGGGAACTTGGTGCGGAGGGCGCGCGCCGGGGCTCACCGTTGGTGCAGACGGCGCTGGCGTCCTGACTGTGCCTGCACCGGCTCTTCAGCCAGCCCATCGACGCGCAGTTGGCCAGCGAGGGCTCCGTCCCCGTGCACTCCACCTCGTCCAGCATGACCGGGCCGGTGCCTGGTGGCACAGCAAGGAGGATGCGGGGCTGGGCGGGGCTTGGGGGGAAGGGCCGGTGCACGGGCTGCTCCCCCAGGGGCTGCTCCCCCAGAAGCCGTGCAAAGGCAGGAGAGCGGCCACAGGAGAAGCGCTCTGCGGACCTCCCGACCTGCGACTGGGACCGCGGCTCTCCATCCCTCCCGGTCCCCTGTGCCGTCCGCCACCCAGT
The DNA here is from genome assembly GCA_004024605.1 of Pteronura brasiliensis. Lineage (NCBI taxonomy): Eukaryota > Metazoa > Chordata > Mammalia > Carnivora > Mustelidae > Pteronura > Pteronura brasiliensis. The sequence continues at coordinate 292,633 of PJEN01000681.1, forward strand.
AGAACCCGGGGCTGCTCGAGCGCTCCTCCGGGTTTAAGCTTGGAACTCTGTGCCACAAAGCAGCCTCCGCTGAGGAGTTGGCCTAGTTCTGTGTCATCAGAACCACCCTCCCTGCACCAGACTCGGCGGGGGGGCGTTTCAGGAAGGGACAGGCCCCTAGGGAATAGGGCAGCAGGATCCCCAGTGTCTGCCAGGGCTCTGCGAGGAGGGCCATGCGCGGGTCTTAGGTGACGGTCCCTTCCTGGGGCAGGCAGGCCTACCTGGCCCAAAGGCTGCTCCGCCCAGAGCCTCAGTGGCATTCGTAAACCCCAGGGCCCGGCAGACGACGCTGGCATCCGTCAGGTCCCACAGGTTGTCACACACGGTCCCCCACTGGCCTCTGTAGAAGATCTCCACGCGGCCCTCATTGGGGGTGTTCCCGTCCGCCAGCCGCATGTCCCCATCTTTTGCGCCTATGGGGGTCCCGAGGGCACAGGCATCAGCAGGGATGGAGACCAGGCAGCCGGGGCCCCGTCCCAGCAGGGAACCTGCCCGTCACCTCCCCCACCTGGAAACGTCACTTGTCAATTTCCTTCCCAGGGGGTACCCACTGCCCCTGGAGCCTTATAGCCCCCCCATCCATCTTCGAGGGCTCCCCCACTGGGGAGGAGTGGGAGACGTGCACCCCCTTGAGGGTAAAGCACCTTATCTTGTCTTCGAGGTCTGAGTCTTTCCTCCATACATAGACAAGGGGCGGAAGGGGGAACCAGGGTCCTAGCACCTGAGGGTGGGGGAGGTGGGGCCCCCGGGAAGAACAGGGGAAGAGGAGGGGCCCACGCTGCCCCCACCTGAGGGTGTATGGGGCTTGGGGTGCACCGTGCGCAGGACGGTGGGACGGCTGTGGGGGGAGTCCTGGGGCAGCAGGCCCTGGGGACCCCCAGCCCAGGGACCCCCAGAAACACTGGCAGAATGAGTCGGGTGCAGAGACAAAGTAGGACTGTTCTGGGACGGGATCAGGGAGGGGCCGGGTGCCATGTCAGAGGGCAGTTCTCAGCTGGGGGAGTAGCCAGGCTCCACGGGGTCTCCTGAGCCCGGGGTGCAAAGAGCACGAGGACCGGTATCCAGAATACTGGAAGTCTGACTGTGTGGAAGGGTCCTGACTCATGCACCCACCCCGGCTCCCCGCATTTGGTCTGTCCGATGGGCTCCTCCTGCTCAGTCCCTCCGGTTCCCACGGGTTGAAATAAAAAATCCCTTGTTATGGGGCGCCTGGGTGGCTCAGTGGGTTAAGCCTCTCCCTTAGGCTCAGGTCATGATCTCAGGGTGCTGGGATCGAGCCCCGCATCGGGCTCTCTGCTCAGCAGGGAGCCTGCTTCCCCCTCCCCCTCTGCCTGCCTCTCTGTCTACTTGTGATCTCTGTGTCAAATGAATAAACAAAATCTTAAAAAAAAAAAAAAAAAAGAATCCCTTGTTACCCCACAGAATCTACAAGCCCCCATCACTTAGGATAACCGGGACTTCAAGCAGGAGAGAAGACCTGGGCTGACCCCAGCGACCTAGGCACGGAGCAGAACACTGCCTCGATTCTCAAGGGGGAGTGGCAGCTTCTCAAACACGGCACAACTCACCTTGAGTCCCTGCCACCAGCAGCCACATCCAGAGAAGCAATGGGACGGCCATAGCCTCTCCTGGGAGGGGAGGCCCTTGTCCTGGGGCGGAAGGAAGCAGCAGAGTCAGAAGGCAGAGCTTGACAGCCCTTGGGACCAGGCCCTGTCTGTCCAGGACCGTTTAGACCCTGTGTGTGGAGGACGACAGCCAGGCACAGTCCCTGCTCCTCTGAGCTGTGAGTGTGACGGGGGTCCCTGGGGGAGGTGGTCCTCCAAGGAGGAGTAAGACTTGCCCAGACAAGGGAAGGGGGCCCGGGGGAGGTCTCTGAACCTCAAGACAGTAACAACAAAAGCCCTTCTCAGAGAACCAGGCCCTGGGTGTGGCCGCCAGTAGGGCTTGGAGGGGAGGGTGGAGGGAGGAGTCAGGGGCCTGCAGGGCCCAGACAGGAGCGGCTTTATCTTGCTAACGGTTCGGTTTTATCTTCAGGCCGCTGGACCCCTGGGGGAGTGCCTGGAGAGCTGTCTGTGAGCCCCGAAGGGCAGGGACAGGGCAGGGACGCATCAGGAGGCCACAGAAAGCAGGAGTGACAGAGAGGGCCAGAGGAGGTGGCTGGGAGGGTCATGGAGGGGGATCAAGGCTGAGGTCTGGGACTGACTCTGCAGCTGGGTAGGGGCTGGGGGAGCAGGCGCCTGGGTGGGGACCTGCCTAAGGTCAGTGTACCCAAGAACCAAAGGCTATGAGAAGCTGGGGCCACCAAGACCACACAGCCTGGACGGGGCACAGGGGGTATGGGGAGGCCCAGCTCTTCCAGCTTTTGCCTGGAGTTCTTGCTTCTCTAGAATTCTTGGGGCTTGCTCCAACCTGCTCTCCACCTGCTGTGTCCCCGCCATGTCCTGAACATGGAGGAGCCAGTCCTTGTCTCTCGGGCTCCAGAGAATCTCGTGGCCCCCGCGGCATCCTAGGCCCAGCAAGAGGCTGCTGTTGCAGGCACCCCTACAGGTCAGGGCCTGCTGACCCCAAGGCAGCACCCCGCTTCTGCGTTAACAATGGCCAATCGTGCCTGGTGTATTGTACGCAAACGTGGCTGCCCTTAGGGTGCTCACGGCCACCTACTGTAGCCTGATTCCCTCTCCCACTTCTGCGATTGCGATAGGGACTGCTTGCTCCTGGCTCATTTGGTGCCTTTTGCAAATTAGAAAAAGATACTTTTCCTTTGGACGTGTGTAGGCCTGGGCCGAAATGCACAAACTGGGGAAAGCGCACTGGGCTGAATTCCAAGCCTGCTTGCCCCTTTGTCCTTGTGCAGTGAGCAACCTGAGCAGCTGTCCATACAGAGACCTTCTGGATCTGGGAGCAGCCATGATGGTCCCTGGGCTGAGGAGGAGCACCAGATCCCCAGCTGGGTACAAAGGGGGAGATTATGCCCACTAGGTGACGTTGGGTAGAGAGAGGGACACCCACCTGAGAGCAAGAGGCACAAGCTTACCTGCCTGAGGCAAGTTCTGTCGGCTGCCCTGGAGCCTCTCCCCTTCCTGCCGCAGGCTCCCTCTTCAGGCTGTCCTTCAACCCAGAAAACCCTCCTGGTGTGGAGTGTGGTCAGGCTGGTCCCAGGAAATACTAGAGAAAACAGTCTAGTTTCGATTCCTAGAAACCACCTGACTTGGGTTTCTTCTGGGGTTGGCTGCCAACAAGACTCCCTGGGCCCCTCCTCTCCCTCAGCTCCGACCGTGGGTGTCGGGGTGGCGGGGGCCCGAGCGGGGAGGCATAGCTGCGCATCACCAGAGCAAGATGGCCAAGAGCCATGCGTGAACATCAACAATCTTCTGAGCCGGAAGGGCCCCCAGAGCTGGCGTTGGGGGAGGGCGGGAGGGGTGCAGGGGAGGCAGAGTGGGGACAGGCACAGACAGGCAGGGTTGTGCCAGTGTGACCGGGGGGGGGGGGTCCCCCTGAACGCTCTGAGCCATGTCCCAGGTCTGGCATGTGGCCAGCAGGGTGGAGGCCGACGGGATGGCTGCTCACTCTGAGTCTGCCTGGCTCTGAGCTCTTGGCAGGCCTGACCCCCCCCCGCTGAGAGGCCCCCCTCTGCAAGGCCACACGGACCCATCCCCCAACAGCAGGAGGGAGGCTCCGAGACATGAGACAACACGCCCTGGTATGCGGCTGGCACCGGGAAGAGCTGGCCCCACACGCAGCAGCGACCCCCAGAGCCTGTGCTGGTCACTGGCAGAGGATGCCACCCACCCCCAAGGCCAGTTGTTTTCCCAGGGTCTCTCTCCCAGCGGGGCAGGGGACGCAGCCTCTGGAGTGGCTGTAGAGAGTGGAGCCCACCTTCCAGCCATCCCTGGCCTCTGGGAGAAAGTGGCACCGCGGTTTCCCCTCGGGGAAGCACCCTCTCTCGCTCCCAGGCTGTGCTCTGAGGACCCCAGGCTCCCCCGGAGTCGAACCCAGAGCTGGCAGCTCAGAGCCCTGCGGGCCCCTTGCTACAGGGACAGTGTCAGGGAGGGCCCGTGAGGGCACCCAGCACAGTGAGAGTCAGCTTCGCCTCTTGGAGGGACCCTCTAGGGGGTATGGGGCAGAGCTGGGACACCGAGGCAGTAGCAGGTCCTGATGTGATGGTCTGAGCCACTGGCTCCAGCTGGCCTCAAGTCAAGGTCAAGTCCTGGGATTTGCGGTTAAATGAGGCAGTCAGCGCTCTCTATGTTTTGGTCACCTGCATCCCAAGGTTCTGGATGAGAGCCGTCCTTCGGAACGTCCCCTGGTCTGCACTTGAGAATCAGGTGGGAATTTTACCAACTCCTGATGTCTGTGTCCACTCAGTCACCATCTCTGGGTAGGGACAGGCACAGGTATTTTAAAGCCTTCCAGGTGGCTGCCGTGTGCAGCCAGGGCTGATAGCCACTGGCAGAGAGACACGCTGTCTCCCTGACGGCCTGTGGTCCCGGGGGTGAGGTCACGCATTTAATGTCACGCATTTAATGGCTCTTTGCCCAAGACATGAGGTTTTGGGGGGGTGCCAGGGTTCATCTGACTCCCTCCAAGGAAACTGCAGACATCTGGAAAGAGCGTTGGCGAAGAGACGGTGAGTCCTAAGACCCCATCCGGATTAAGAAGCTTCAGGTTTGCCGGCACAGAACCTCCAGAGCCTTCCTCACATGGTCCTGTGGGGCTCTCCCCAGACACGCTGCCCATCAGGAAAATGAGACAAAGGAGGCCCTGCGGGAGGTGTTGGTGGTGTTGACCTTACACATAAAACAGCCAGTTATCCCACCAGCAAAAACCCGTTTATTCAGGAAGAGCTGCGAATTGCAACCTGGAACCAGGAACCAACGCAGAGCCACGGGCGGGTCCACGGAACGGAGAGGAGGCTCTTTGACGTGGCGGGAAGAGAGGGTCGTTAGAAACAGAAAGGCCGCTGGGGTAAACTGGGAGTTGGCACCATGGGGACGTCTCCCAGGCTGGGCGGTCACGGGGGAGGAGTGGGGTAGGTAAGTGGTGTCGGGGGGCAAGCAGCTCCCTCCCGCTGGGTCTGCAGCAGCCATGGGCGCCGGCCGGCCACCCCGCTCCACTCTAACCGAGCTTCCCTTTCATTAATGTTCCCAGCGGCAAGTTTAAAACTCAAGTTGCCGAAGCCTTAGCCCCACAGTCCTGGGAAGTCCTTCAAGTGGAAAAGAGTAAAATACAGGACCGAGGCTTCTTTGCGGGATCAGCGTATGGGTATCTGCTTCCCCGGGGCTTTCTGCAAGGGCACCACGGACCTGGCACTTGAGATGGCCTGATCCGGCGCGGAGTGGCTCAGTTCAGAGAAGGAGACTGAAAGCCCCGGACACCGCGGATGCCTGGGCCCGGCTGTGATGGTGTGCATACTGCTGCTGTCCCCAGGAAGCCACCGCCACCGAGGCAGGAGAGACCGCTCAGCCATCCTTCCTCCTCACTTTGCGATGCCCTGTCTCCCCCCCGCCAGGCTGATGCGCTCCTGCATCTCCCTCACGGCTCTCCTGGGACTGTTCTCGCCAGGATCGCCAAGAACACTGGGTCCTCCTTGTCGCTCAGTCCACGGATACTGCTAGACCTTCTTACGTGACCTCCCTGCGGTGTTTGATGGGTCGGGCTCCCAGCAGGAAACAGATGGCTCCAAACCAGGGTCACCGAGGAGGCTTGAAGAAAGGGGCTAGTTACAAGGTCTGAGTGAGCAGGGGAGGGACACCACAAGGGGTCGAGTGGAATCTGGAGCTTGGCTGCTCTCAGGTGGGGAGGGACTTGAGAAGTTCTAGAACCTAGGTGAGGTTCGGTGGGCTGAGGTCCGGAGCCAATGACCAAGAAAGAATTCTTGAGCCATCTTTGGTGCAAAATGGTGGTTTATTAAGGCACGGGGACAGGACCCGTGAGCAGGAAGAGCTGCTGCCCCGGGCTGTGAGGGACGGCAGGTTATGGACCCTGCGGTTGGGGGAAGGTGAGGGAAAGGGAGGTTTCAATGGAGTTTTCATATGCTAAAGAGGGCCTACAAGGTGCCAGGATATCAGAGGCCTACGGGAGGCCTTGCTCTTGTGGCTTGATCAATGTTGTCTTTAGGCCATTAACATCAAGATAGTTGGGAGATTTTTTTGGTGGGATGTCACAATCCTGCTGTCAATCGTTTTTGTTAGTGAGATTTAGGTTTAGGAGAGATTTAACTATATTTACATTTCCTTCTACCTCAGCCTCCTCAGTTTTGTTTATGGAGGGGAGGGTGACATTAGAGTTTGAGGAACTGAGTTATTTGCCTCTGGAAATTTGTGCTATTGATAAGGTAACTTCTTTGTTTGTAAATCTCTAGGACATTTGTAAACCAAGGGAGACTGCGGTCTTGCAGGATTGTGATCTCTGCAAGTTAACTATTTGTTTATCGTTTATGGCAGTCGGGGCGCCTGAGGAATGTCACACATATTACGGAGGGGAGCGGGTGGAGAGGGGGTGCAAGGTGCCAGCTTTTGCTTTGTCTTCAGCCAGCCTCCTGCTCCCTCAACAAGAGGAGACAAAAGGAACTGTGGGTGCACTTGACTTTAAGAACTCACGCTCTCGTGGTTTCTCCTCTTCTGGTCCCCGCCTCCCTTTCCAGTGTTCTGGAGGCTTGGATGTAGAGCTTCCTAGGATCCTGCCGCCCTCGGAAACGGTCTCACCCCCTTCGCAGCCACACTAATGAAGCTCTAACGGGTCTAGACCTCCTTCCTGGGATCCTCCTCCTGCCCAGTGGTCCGGGGCGCCCCAGTGCCCGGGCAGCCGCAGGGGAGGGGGCAGGGTACTAAACAAACGAGCGTCGGGCTACTCCCGACAGCATCCTCCCTTTACAGACGAGGAACCCGAAGGACAGAGAAGTTAGAGAAGCTGTCCCAGGTCACGTGCAAGTGTCAGGGCCAGGACTGGAGCCTGCAGTGGCTTCCCAGCCTGTAATCTTAACCACCATGACCAAAAGAGCCTTCTTCAGATTCAGGAAAAGCCGGGACTGGATGATTCATTTTCCAGAAAAGTCTTTCCCCATCTGCCGATGGTGCCTGTCCCGTGAACTCCCATGGCATGTCAGACCCCAGCCCCAAAACAGAAGGACAGAGTGCACCCCTCAGACAGCTGTCCTGTGGAACCACCACGGCTCTGGCTTTCCCCGCAGGCCCTCAGCCACCACCCAACACATACCAGGAGACAAAGAGAACTCACAGTCCCCTCTGGCACTTTATTGTTTACAAAACAACGGCTCCAGTTGGAAGGAACACAATCCTTACACGGACAGTAGCAGATAAAGAAACCAAAACCCCTCTCACTTCAAAGAGTTGAAAATCACCGCAGCGGGAATGCTCTTCAGGGCACCTAGGCCGTGGCTGAAAGGTCTCACCTTAGTGACTGTTGGGAGCCCTCTGACTTTCCTGATTCCGCCTCGGTCCTAAAAACTCAACACAGTCCCAGCATCAGTGACATTCATGAAGGACGTGGGTCGGGGAGCCCGGCCAGGCAAAGTCAGAAAAGACTCGGGTCTTCCAGGCTGTGTCCAGCGGGAGCCGAGTTCCAGAGAAACGTGTCACATTCTTTCGCTGCCTGTCCCGCCATGGAAGAAACACACAGCAGCACAAGACGGACCCTCACTGGGCTCCTTCCTAGAGTCTGTGAGAAAAGTCTGACGACCGTTCCAGGCCATCCCTCTTACCCCCCACATCCTCCTGAGGGGAGAGGAAGCTTGAGGGGAGGGATGCTATGGCTGTAGGTGGGGCCCTTCTTGGCTCCAGTCCTGCCTCACCTGTCCTAACCCTCTGCCTTTGCCCTGGAGCATGGAGAAGAGGCCAAAGGATGCAGACAGGCAGGGTTTGTGCGAAGATTCCAGAAAAAAAGACAGCGAAGCTCCCCAGGGAAGGAACAAAAAGTCAGGGGACAGAAGCCGTGGGGCTAGGCAGGCATCACCACTACCCTCTGGAGGACAGAGCCCAGCACCCAGGACCCAGGGCGGGTGTGGCAGGACGTAGGGTCCCACTTGGGTCAGGAAGTACAAGATAACATTTGTGGAAGCCTTTCAGGGCATGACAAGCTCTGGGAGCTGGTCATAAAAAGCAACGCTTCACCTTCGTATTCTTTGACCAAGGACTTGGAAACGTTAAAATCTTCTCTTACCAACGGTCAGAACTTAATTCCAATCTCCGCGGCTGGAAACGAAGTTGACTGTGGGACTTCGCTCTGTGCGATCAGATTTGGTGACTCCGAGAAAGGAAATTGGTTTGATCAAAATAAGTTAATAATTACAACTTCAAAGTGCCGCACGGCCACAGAAGTTTCCGGAACGGAGCACTGGAGTCGGCCGCGCGACGTGGAGACTGTCTGATGTGAGGCTGAGGACAAGCAAGCGAGCTTGCGTCCTTGCCGGCGGAATCCGGGCAGAGGCGTCCCAGGAGCGCCCTCACCCACCAGCCCGGCGATTCTCTGCAGTGTAGACAGACGCTTTCCCAGGAACCTGGAGAACTGGATTTAATGCACGAGGTTCACAAAGAAGAAGAAAAGGAGGTGGCCTGGGACTGTCTGACGGGCCGGTCCACTTCGGACGCGCGGTCTCGTTCCCAGAGGGGCACAGTGCTGGACGCACAGCAGGAGCTCAAGATACATTTAATTGGGGGGAGGAACAAACAGAAAGAGGAGAAAAAGAGGTCAGAGGGAGGAAGGGCGAGGCCAGGTTGGGGGGTGGGGGCAGCTCAGGGTGCCTGCAGGGACGGCTCCCGCCACCAGATGGCAGCGCACACACGGGTCGGTGCCCCGCGGGACGAGGCTGCTTCCCCAGCTCCCGGGACTCGGGACTCTGGGCTCCGCCACGCCACGCGCCCTGGGGCTGAACTCCCTGAACCAGGCAAACACTTCGGAGTTCCAAAAAGGAAAAGAAAGCAAAACAAAACGCCACAGAAAAGTGCAGTCTCTGGTTTTTATGGAATTCGAGTCCTGATGGAGCTGAAAACTGTCCACCTCTGGGCCTCGCTGGTTTGAGTTTTGTCCATTTAAATAAACTCTATTCCTTCATATTTCACGTTGCCGATCTTGGTCTCAGGCAGTAGGAAACGGCCGTCCAGTGTGAAAGCCATGATGTAGGTGGCAATCTTGCCCCCGTCCTCCTCAGACTTGAGGGCCACAATGATCTGGTCATCGGTGTTGGGGATGAACTTGAAGGAGGAGAAGCCGTGCGTAGGGACCACGTCCCCCACGCGGCTGACAGAGATGTCGCTGAAGTCCTGGGCGGCGCTCAGGAGCAGATTGGTGCCCTTGTGCTCGTCGTCCTTCTCGCTGTACCGCTCGTGGCTGGCCCGGCGCGGCAGGAAGAACCACCGCTGCAGCGTGTCACTCCAGCAGGCAGATTCGTGAATGAGGTAGCCTGGGGACACACGACAGACCCACAGGTCACCAGACTACCCAGTGGGCCCGGCCCCGCCCCACCCATGACCAGATGTGGGCAGGACGGTCCGCCACACCGGGGCATGCCCGCGGCGCCTCCCCGCACGGGCTTTATGCCGCTGACACGGCGAGACGGTGGCCTGTCCCGTCTGTTGGGGCGGTGTCCCCACTCAATCCCCCTCAGACCTCCCTCTGTCCTACAGGCCTCTCCACCTGTCCTTGTTCTAGATTATCCAGAGTAACAAAGACCACACAGGCCCTTCTGTCGCCGGCGCCCCATCTCTGGTCACCTGTGGCCATGAGTTCTGCTGGCATCTCTGTGTCCTCGGTGCTGAGGAGCACAAAGCGGGGCCAGGGGAAGGGAGCGGGGTGAACGAGCAGGTTTGATTTGTCAGGCAGAGGTCGGGGCCGGGAGAGGGGTTGCTCCGAGTCGAAAAGGAAGCAGCAGGCCTTCTATCTGGGGCGAAGCAGTGTCCGCAGCGTCACGGTGCCCAAGCCTAGAGCTGCCTGCCCGCTCTGAGCAGGACGACCCCCCACCACACACGGCGACAACTCTTGGAAGGCGCGGCAGCCAGAGAGCTCAGCGGGAGGGGGCTGCAGTCTGACAGTGGGAGGCAATGCGTCGGGGCGAGTGAAGGAAGGGCAAATGGCTCCTCTGTCCCCAGAAGCCACTGGCCTGTGGGAGCCGTCACGGACAGAAATCAACAAAGCTGAGCCCTGAACGACACCGCGGTGGTTTGGAAGCAAAGGGCCAAGACGGCGCATGCACAGCCGCCCCCCAGCGGGGCCAGGCCCTTACCTGGAGGCTGGATCCCTGCAGCGGCCCGCAGAGCATTGTAGCTGGACACCCAGTTCTCGTGGTCCACGCTGCCTCTGCAGCCCACCACCTTCACCCACTCCGGGTTTTCGTTCATCACCTCCCCCGTGCTGGTGGTCCACTCCTTGCCCAGGCCGCCCACATACAGATGCTCGTCCTTCACGGCCAGCCACTCGGCTTTGAAGCCTGGGGACAAGGAGACGAGGGGGCATGCCTGAGAGGACAGCCACCCCTCTGCTCCCCAGGTTCCCGTGGCGACCGGCGACGTTGAGTGTCGGAGATCACCCGTGCTGGACGTCCCACGAGGCAGTGATGCGAGAGCAGGGGGCAGGACAGCCTGGCTCAGGGCTCCATTCCCAGAGGGCCGGCAGTCGGGCACCTCCCTCCGCCTTCTACACTCTCCCCTCCCCACCCTCTAGGATGTCTCACGTTCTCTTTGGCCACTGGGTCCAGAAACCCTCTGCTGGGACGGCCTCTCCTAAACGGATTCCAGTGCCTCCTGCCGCTGGCACCGCAGCTGCCTGCCCATCCACTCCCAGAGGCCCTGCCAGCCGCTCGTCAATCTCCTCTGATCCGCACGCTGTGTCTCAAGCCGTACGCCCCAGCCTCGGGACCCCTCCAACCCGGGGCAGAGGAAGCGTCTGGCGTGATTACCACGGCAGAGAGCGGTTCCTCGCCACCATGCCTGGTGCCCACGGAGAGCAGGGGAAGTGCCAGCAGCCAGAGCGAAGAGGGGCTGGTGGGGGCGCCCGGAGTCCGCAGCGAGCACTGTGTTCGTTCATGTGCCGTGAGCCTGACCTGCAGGCTGCAGTGCCCTCGGGCCGTGTGGGATGCTCTCCCGGCCGCGCCCCGTGTTCTACACTGCGCTTGCTTTCCCAGATGCTCTGCAAGCTTCTTGCGGGCACCGAGGACCCAGAACAGCGGCCCGCCCCGAGCAACGGCAGCAGCCAGCAGAATGTTTCTCTGCGGGCAGCTCTGGAGGGACCTGCTGAGCTCCCGTGGTCCCAGCGGCCTTACCAGCTCCCCTGGGTCACGTTCGAGAAGAGACCCTCTCCATTTATCAGGCCTTCCATTCTTTCTGATGACCCGACCACAGGGCAACCCAAGGCTCTGCTTTCCTCCTGACCCAATGGGAAGACCTGAACTACGACGGCTGCCCATGAACGCGGACCGACTACAGCAGGAATCGGGCCACCAGGATCCTCTCTGAAACTTGCTCCAGATAGTCCCCGGCCCATTGCCCCAGGCCTGGGCAAGCACGGAGGGCTTTTAGAGCCGCACGGAGGGCTGGCGGACAGCATGTGTCCCACGGGCCCAGCTGGGTGCTGCCATTCCTTTCCTGACCTGAGAGGGACCGGCGGCACGCAGGTTCCTGGAGCGTGCGCGACCACCCAGGCCGCGGGGACGAGCACGGAGGCCTCTGTCCACGCCCGCGCCCAGCGCCTCCCTGCCCCTTCCTGTCCGGGGCTCTGGGCCACTCCGGCTCCCCCTCGGAGCCCTGTGCTCCCCCTGCCTGAACACGGTAAGTCCTCTCCAGCACGCAGCAGAGCAGCGGGTCACAGGAGTTCCACGCTCGGACCCCACTCGAGCGCAGTCACTGCCACCCACGCACAGCCCCTCCTGCTGCTGCGTCTGCAAAAAGGAGAGCTGGACAGCGCACGTTTACCTTCTCAGGAAAGTCTCAGTTCAAAACGGGAGCAATCTGACCCCACGGCTTAAAGGTACGACCGTGGGGCTGTCATTCCCGCGTGCTCTGAAGACCCCTTGAAGACGTAAGAAGGGACTCCCTCCCAGGAGCGCCGAGAGCGGCGGCGGACAGCGCCCTCACACTTGTCCCGGGAAGGACCCGCTTCCTGGCCAGTCTTCTAGAAACAAGCTTCGGTGTGAGGCCAGCGGCGGGGGGTAGGGGGCGCGGCTGTGGGTCGGAAGGAGGGAGATGGCTCTACCTGGCAGTCTTCCCCGGTCGCATGACTGCTTTACCACACGTGCGCAAGCCAACGCCAACCCGGCGCCCACCATCCCAGCTGAAGCTGGGAGACTGGGCGGGCCCGACTTACCTTTCCCCACGGTTCCATCGCCATCGGACAGAATCACCCACGGCACGGCTCTGGTACCCTCGATCTGGTAGATGACCCCGGTCCGGTCGTCCACAGAGTAGAGTCTCCCATTGAAGACGATGAGCTCGGACAGCTCCATGCCCCGCCCCTTTTCAGCCAGGTGGGACTCGAGGATCCCGTGGCCTTTGTCCCACTCCACGGCCACCTTGTCCCCGCTGTCTGACAGGGTCAGATAGCCCTTCTTCAGGTAACTGAACCAGGTATTTTCCTCGTGGGCTCTAGACTCTGTGTCCAAGTCGGCAATAACTGCGATTCGGTACCGAGTCCCGCCCGGCGTCCTCTGGGGGGCAGACAGGGGGTAGGTGTCATTGTACCTGTCAGCAGGTACCTGGCTGAGCCTCCAGTTGTGGGCGTTGGGGGCAGGGGGCCTGCCTGGGGGTGGGCGGTGGGAGTAGAGCAGCCAGAGGACAGCAGCGCCCACAAAGGACGGCAGGATCACTTTCCAGCGGGGGCGGAAGCGGGGGTCCGCCGCCTTGGTCATGGACGCCAGCACCGGAAGGCCCCCCACACTTATCCGGAGGGAGTGCATAGGCTCATTCCATTCCAGGTGGTTGGAGGGCTGGACGGGCATCAGACCGAAGGGCAGGCGGGACCTGGGCACCCAGACAGAGAGGACAGGGGTCAGCGACCTGCAAAGCACGGTGGCTTTCCAATGACTACAAGGTGCACGGCCCGAAGGCTACTGTACCCAGAAAGGCACGGCCGCTACTTTCTGGCCATTGTCACTTCCTTGGCTTAATTAAACCCTGAGTCTAGCAATATCTTTATTTACTCTTAGTTGGCAGGATGAGAAGTCTTTCCAAAGCTTTTTTTTTTTCTTTCCCTGTCCTCTGTCTTGACTGGCAAGACAGAAAGCTCAGTGAGGGCAAGTTCTGTGTAGGCTGGTGCTTTGCCAGCTTAGAAAAAGGGAGCCGCAGGGGGCGAGGGAGGCAGTGGGGGTGCTGAGGAGTCTGGGGGGCGCAGGGCGCAGAGAGGGCCCACTGTGTATGCTCGTCAAACGTGACCTCATTTGGGCAGCTCTCCCCGAGGGCTCTGCTCCCAACAGCAGCCTCCACATCCCATTTCCTGGGCGTCTGCCGCCCGCCACGACATCACGTTACACGGCAGTCGGTGGGCTCCGCTGTGTCCTGCGCTCCCAGGACAGCGCACAGGGGAGATGTCTGCTCACCCAGGGAGTCCTGACTTCCGCCTGGGCTAGGATTCTGTAATATTAATATAAGCATAAAGCAGATTTAGGCTAAATGAAATACTTCTGTTTTTGGCCAAGTCTGTCCTCTGGCGCCCTTCTGTTAATGCAAATGACAGGGACCAGCGTCTGACCGGCCCTCCTGGCCTGGAGCCTAGCATCGGCGCACCAGCCTCAAAGGACAGCTGGCCTCACCGGGGGCCTGGCTTGGCTTGGGACCTCCGCCCGCTCTGAGGTGCAGCGGCACAGCTGGGGGGCGGCGGCTGGCAAGGACTGTCGTTCCCCACCTGCCCCAGCTTCCGTCCCCAGCAGAGCATGTGGCCTGGTCGGCGAGGCCACTGCAGCGCCAGGCCCGCGTCTGTCTCAGGGCGGCTGCCAAGCTGGGGGGGCAGACTCGGCAGAGCCCTGGTCTGCGGCTCTCGCCCTCTGTCTCCAGTTGTGACTCAGTCCGTCCCCGCCCAAGACAGGCCCCCGGCTGAACCACGGGGGCTCCTCTGCCCCGTCCCAAAACAACCAACAACAGGACTTCAGGGACAGACGCTCCTCTCACTGCTGGGGGGCAGCGGGACAGGGTGGGGACTGGGCAGCTCCACAACACCCAGGCCTCTCCCCGCACCCCAGTCCACATGGCCCACGCGCAGGGGCTGTTGAGGAGCTCCCGTCCACACCACAGGCCACTGGCACCGAGGGTGGAAAAACAAGGCAACAATTCCGCATGGAAGCCCTTCCTTCTCTTGCGTTTGGGCAGATGTTAGGTTTTGCCCATAGGCTCAAGTGCCCAAAAGGGACCTCTAAGGAGCGAGCAAGGCGCCAGGAGGGTGCCATGCGGACTGGGGGGCAGGGGGGCAGGCTCGGGAAACTCCCCCGCTCCTCCCTCAGGTGCTGTCCCAGGCTTCCCTCCTGGGCCAGGGCTCCCTCCTCCCCAAGAAGTGGCTCCGTCGTGGCCACAGAGCTGGGGACTGAGCCTCCTTGGCAGGGAAACGGGGGTCCCAGCCGCTGCCCCTCCTCGCTGTGCCCAGCCCCGGATCTTCACAAACCGCGGCTGGACCCAAGCCACCCAGCCTGGAGCCCCTGCGTGACGTGGCCGCTGGGCTCTTGCCTCCCACCTCTCCCCTCCTGTTCCAGACTCTGCCGGGGCTCCTAACGCATTCGGAACTTCGATTTCCAAGTAAGTCTTACTCCCTCGCCCCGAACTCCTCCCTCTGGAATAGTGCTGCAGGTGGGAGCGGCCACATTCCCAGCTGCCCGGGGCCAGACTTTCACCGGGAAGCTGACTTCCCTTTTGCGACTGTCACCTGTGACAGTAAAGGGGAGACGCTCTTCTCTGTGCGAGGCTGTTCTGCGACCAGAAGTTCTGAACCATGAGCCCCTGGAGCACCCCAGGCACGGCCCCCAGTCCCCTTCCACAGCAGCTGCTCCGACGGGAGGCCTGTCCTTCCGGCGCCCTCCACCCGCTCGCCCCCTGCACCCACCTGCTGCCACGCCCCTCCCCGCGGACCTACGTGCCCCCGAGCCAGAGACCCCTGCTACCCATGCACGCAGCTCAGACCCTGTCAGCACGCGTTGTAGGAGTAAACCCTCCCTACTACCAGGCCCTGTCGGGACCAAACCCCTCCGAGCCTGCTCCTCTGCCGCCAACTGGCCGCGGCGGCCCTCGTGCACGCCTGCGCAGGCCGCTCCTTCCCCTGCACGGCTGCCTCACTTTCTTTTCTGGATGCCCCTCAGGAAGACGTGGCTGTCCACTGCCCCGAGGCGGCTCTGCACGCCTGCCCCCCCGCCGCCTGGCAGCTTATGTCATTACTTCCGCTCTACCTTGGCGCCGCGGGGCAGGGACTAGCCCGCCGTGAGCTCACAGCCCAGGTCCGCAGCGGGGCCCACAGTGGAAACTCCGCACACATTTGCCGAGGGAATGACGACGGTGCCCACACCTGCCACAGCCTCAGCTCCAGCCCTGCCTCCCGCCCCCAGCTGTCACACGGAGCGGTAGCCTGGTGTCCCCATTGTGATGTGTGGTCCTACTGGCCCCTGGTCTGCACCCTCCCCATTCCTGAGTCACCATCCTGCCGCTGGTCATCTCGGCACACCTCCTGTCTGCTGGCTTCCCGCGGAGGATGTGGGGGCCCAGGGTAGAGCCCCCATACGCGCACCTCATACACCAGGCTGCCTGGCCCTGCTCCAGGGGCTCGGGGGAACAAGAGCCCCCATCCTGCTGCCTGGGGACGGTTCCGCTGCGCCTGCTCTACTGGGTCCTTCGCCTCCTACATTCGCGTCCAAATCTGCCACCTGAGGAGCCATCTGGTCTCCAGGTTCTACTCACAGGAGTGCGGAAAGCACCCAGTGAATACTGTGGACGCGTGTTTATCCGTGAGCCAGCAGAGAACCACCCCAACCTCCGACACCTCGGCCCCTCCCTGGCCCTCACCATCCTGAACAGCAGTAGTGAATCCCCGATTCTGGATGGAGAAAGAACCCCTTCCCACCCTGAGACACCTTGGTCCCTCCCCGTCCCTTACCACCCTGGGAGAGCAAGCACCCCTCGGTCCCTCGAGGATGCTCCCACGGCCGAGCCTCCTGCCGCAGGGACAGTGAGACTACACGGCGACACTCTCCCAGGTCCTCTCCCTCCCGTCTCTCCTCAGCCCCCGAGGCTGTAGCTCCTTCCCGGCCACCCACCCCTTATTCTGCATCTTCCGTGAGATGACCTCAGTCTCCAGGGGCACAGCCACTAAAGTGAGGGCTCCCCGCGCCTTCCTAGCCTGCACCTGTGCCCTGAATTCCAGCCCCAGCAGGCCCAGCGGCCAAGCCTCCTCATCCGCCCGCGGAAAGGGCTCCCTCAGGAATTTACTGGCCAGCGCGGCTGCTCCCAGACCTCAGGAGGCACCCTGGGGCACAGCTGGGTCACTTCCTCCTCACATCCCAGCAGGCGCCGGGCCCCGTCACCGGTCTGGTCTGTACCCCAGCTCCAGACTTGGGTCCTGTCCCGCCGTGGCCTCCTGCTGATTTAGGTCCTCCAGGTCCAACCTGTGCTGTGCCACTCACCAGCTGCCCGAGCTGGCATCTCGGGGCCTCGGCTCCCCGCACGTAAACCGTGGCAGAACGGAGCCGACTCCCCAGAGCTGCTGACTGAGTCACGTGCTGCAGGACTCGGGCCAGGTCGCCTGCTCCTGGCTGCCCGCTCCCCTCGTCCCTTTGCTGGCACTTCTGCCCCCCCGCCCGGCACGAGCAGCTGGCCCATCCTGTCAGCAGAGAGCACGGCAGCCTGGTGAGGGACGCTGCGGCCTGCAACGCTGAACACACGGACTGCCCGTCTGTCCAGGGAAACTGCGCGGGTCCCTGGCCTAGACGCTCTCCACTCCAGCCTCCACATGGCTGATAGCGTGATTTTTCTAAAAAGTGAATCCAGATTAAAGTTCTCTGCTAGATCCCAAAGCTGGCCCACTCGAGGACGAACTCCTCAGCTGGCCCCCACCCCGCCACTCCCCTAGTTAGTGCTGGGCATTGTATAATTCCACAGCCCACAGCCAAGCCCCTGTGCGTGACACCGCTGCCACCTGGGATGATGATCTCTCTGACCACAAAGAACCATCTGGAAGTCCCTGGGTGTGCCATGACAGTGATGCTTCTGCTGCCCCTTTCCCACCCTGCCCTGAGTCTCTGGTGAAGGACTCCCTCTCCGACCAGTGAGCTTCCCTCCTGTGGACACCCAAAGGTGTCCCGACCTCAACCCCGAACCTGAGTGTCCCCTCATCTGTCAATAAAGACTCTGCAGATGTGGCTCAGCTTAGGGTCTCGAGATGGGAAGTTAATCCAGGGGAAGCCCAGAGGCGACCCCGAGTGTCCTTATGAAAGGAAGGCAGAGGGACATTAGACAGTGATGAAAGAGGCCACTGACCACGAAGGCAGAGAGGGGAGTGATGTGGCCACAGCCCAGAAGCCCAGAACCTAGAACCCCCAGAAGCCAGAAGAGACAAGGACAGATTGTCCCCTAGAGCCTTCGAAGGGAGCACAACCCTTGATTTCAGCCCAGTGACACGAACGGTGGACTTCTGGCCTTGGCACCGTGAGAGCGCGCGTGTGTGGTTTCCTGCCCCCATGTTAGCGGGAACTTGCCACGGGAGCCCCGGACACAAGGGCACATTCTCACACGGCCCTCTGTGCCTCCTCCTCCCGGAACGTGGCTCTGTAACAGCGCGGACCACGCCTTCCTGCCGCCATCTGTCCGGCCTGGCTGGGAGCTCCTGGAGGGCAGGGAGCCCCCGGGCCCCGCCACCTTCTGTTAGTCAGGGAATGACCGCTTCCAGGCAGCGCGGAACTCTGTCCGCCTTCCAGAAATCCCTTGTAGCCACTGGAATCATTTCTCTTCGCATCAAAGCCCAACCTGGATCGCCATCCCTCTGCTAAGATCCCAGGGCTCACTTTCATTTTTAGCAGAAACTCAGATGCCTTTCTCCTTGCTCTCCACAACTCCGGCTGGTCCACACTCAGAGCTGGCGGTGAGCGGCCCGTCTTGGGCGGAATCAGAGCTTGTGTTTTTATTTCAAAACAAAACGCCCCCTCCCCCTAACTTCCGGCCACGCACGCGGCTGCAATGTGCCGGTGAAGGCTGAGTGCGAAGCGGAGCGGACGAAGCCGCTCCCAGGACAGCGGCCCGTGGGAAGTGGTCTCCTTGCCCACGCCCCTCGAGGTTCCGAGCAGTGCAAACACCGGCTGTTCCCAGACAAGGCTGTCAGCCCCACCACCTGCAGCCTAATGGGCTGATTGGTGTCTCCGGGAAAATCAGAACCAAGCTGCTACGGGAAGCGCTGCAGGCTCCTTGGCCAAGCTCACCTGTCCGGGAGGGTGGGTGCCAGTTCTCTCCCGCTCAGAAACCCCCAGGACCACACCCCTGCTGGCTTCCCTTCTCCCGCGGACCGCGCTGCAGGGCGAGGTCCCTGCAAAGAGCCCCCCAGCGGAACCACCCAGGCTGCTCCAGGCCCAACTTCCTTCCCCACTCCCCTCTTTTTCAAACAGGTGTCAAGAATGGCTAACGGACACCCCTACGCCTGTGGTTTCTTTCGCCAGCACCTCCCTTAACACGGGCCTGAAACAGCAAGGTGTGACTCTGTGTCTTTCCACTCCCAAGTGGGTCCCTGGACTCGGAGGGAGCGCCACTGCCAGGGAGACGCTCCTGCCCTGGTCCCCGGAGGAAGGGGCCACCCCTACCTTCTTGGGCCATCTTTGGGATTCTACAGGAGGCTCGGAAGAAAGGCGGCAGCCATTCCCGATACAGCCCCCAACCTGCAGGGTCTCTTTTCTCCTCTTCCTTCGGTGTGCGACGGTGGCCGAACAAACAGGTTTAACGGCAGCTGCCAGAGCAAAACTCCTCCCTTTCAGGATCTAGGAGGGGCAGGAAGCAAGAGCGCAGCCTCCTCTGCCTTCCCTCTCAGGCTCTGCCTCCCCCTCAGACTGTGCCTGTGCCCCTCAGGCCCTTTGTCCTGGCAGCGGCTGCCTCCCCTTCCCCACCGCGGTCTGTGAACTGAACGGTCCTGCAGAGCTTGTGTCGGGACAGCAGGCAGGTCAGAGTCCGCGCTCTGCTGGCTGCCTACGTGCGCTTCCTGGCGGGAGAGGAGCGGGCTCCTCCTGCGCTCGTCAGTGACACAAGGTGACACAGAGGCCCAGGGCTTCAGAGCCTCCAAGACTGCTGGGTGTGTCTCAGGGGAGGGATCGGCGAACACCAGGCTCTGTGAACACGTTGCCCCAAGCACGCCTGCTTGGGACTCACCAAGGCTCCATTGCTGGAAAGTTTCCTTTCGAATTTGGGCAGGTGTGAGAGGCAGAGGGCAAGGCACAGAAGCCGAGTATGTCCTCCAGGGACTACCTGAGGTCCTCCTGCTGACAGCAGCCTCCTCAAAGGCTGCGGGGCCGGCCCTCGGCCCTCGCACTCCCTCACTCTGCACACAGCAGGCGCTCACGACGGCTTCCTGAAGCAAGTTAAACACAGCTCGGGGTAACTTCCTCAGCGCGTCTGTAAGCCTGCCCCTGAGGGGACTGGGGTCTCCACCCCGGCCTGACGCCGCACACTCATTCACGGCCCTGCAGGACCCCCACTGCCGAAATCAAGGGCTGCGCTCCCTCAGAGGCCCCTGCGGAGAACCCTCCCCTCGGACGCCTCCTGCCTCTGGAGGAGCGGGCACTGCTCGCCTTCCACGCGGCCGCACTGCGCCTCTGCACCTCTCTGCTACCCCCGCCCCCCGCTCCTCTGCCTCTGTCTCCCGCTTCCTCCGGCCGGGGTTACCCTGGGCCACCTGGACACTCCAGGATGCGTTTCCTGGTTCAAGGTCAGTGGATCAGCACCTTCCCTCCGTCTGCTACCTTCGTCCCCTCTTGCCGCAGCACGCACTTGCAGGTTCTGGGGGTTAGGACGTGGCTAGCTCCGGGAGCCGTTACTCTGCCGACCACAAGAAGGGACACAGGGAGAGGATGTCCAGCTTCCCCAGGGGCCAGGACCGTGCACACACGGCTCTGTCCACGGTGCGGGCGGCACAGCTCGAGCCCCGCGCCGCGGGCACCTGTTACATCACGGGAGGGCCGTGTGTGCCGGTGCTGTGTCGCCAAGGTTACGCGTCAGGAGGACCTTCGGCGAAAAGCTGCCCTTCCAGTCTAAGCCACATCCCAAACAACACTGCATCGTCAGGGCTGTTTTCCGGAGAGCCTGAGAATAAGGGGACGCAATAAAAATCCCACCACGCGCCCAGATCAGCAGGCTGCACCTGCCTGAGCCCGTCTTCTGTTCCGTCCTCTCCAGGGCCGGGCTCCCCGGACACAGCGGTCAGCACCGCAGGACGCACGTGGCCCGGCCGGACCCCCTGCGGCCATTCCGGCAGCGCTGGGATCGGACCCTTCCACGCTGTCCCTCAGTGTCTGCGCGAGGCCTTGTTTCCCACGGCACGGCCCCCGTGAACACGGACGCGGCGGCACTCTGCTTGGGAACGCTGAGCTGCGAGGTCCCGGTACCTGTCCCTTGTTACAGGTAAACGAGAAACAGACGGGCACACTGAACACCTTCCCAGACCTCCCCTGTCTAAGGAACCGTCTTGCTCGCACCAGGAGGAAAGTCCACACAAAAGCCCGAAAGCCACAGTCCAGAGCATTCTGGAAGGACGAGAGCCCTGGTTAGATGTCCCCTCCCGCGTCCCAGGTACCATTCCACGGATGTCCACACGACACAGAAATGACATCCCGGTCACGGTGCTGATGCACTTCAGGGCGCCCGGCCGCGCCCTCAGATCTGAGATGCTGCTTCCGAAAGAGGAAACTCTCCGGTGTGTGCGTGGCGCCCCAGACGGCCGCCGGAGGGTCTTAAGACTCGGAAGAAAGGGGCCGCGTCCTTGTGAGGCCGCACGAGCCCACCTCAGGGGCCCGACGCCGGGGGCCGGGGGGACACACCAGCAGAGCGAGGCGCGGTCCCGTCCCTGTCCGGGTCTGCCCGCACCCCTCTGTGGCTCAAGGAAGCGTGGCGGATCGACAGCCGAAACCCACACACTCAGGGCAGGGCCGTGGCCGAGAGGTGGGGCGGGAGCCACGGCCGAGGGAGGCTCTGGGGGGACAAGGCTGCCGCAGAGAGCACCCAACGCGCGGACGGAGCGAGGGAGGGACACGACGTGGCTCAGATACACGTGCAAGTCTAGGACTTCCTCCACGTCCCCGGGGCGCCCACGCCTTCCGTGACGGTCCGGCGAGAACACGGAGACCGCTCAGCCTCCAGGCCGCCCCTGAACAGACGCGCGCCTCACCGGAGCCCCCACCGCCCAGGCCCACAGCGGGCAGCCTGGCCCAGCGGCGGGCCTTTCGGCGGCGCCCGGAGGCCGGAACAGAAGGCTCACTGAGGCGGCGGGGCAGGGGCCTGGGAGGCCGCTGCCCGCGGTGCCCACTGCCCGCGGCGCCCACAGGCCCAGGCTGGACTGTCCTGCCCAGAGGCCTGCGGGCTGGGGCCGGGTGCTGGGGGGGCATCCGCTCCGAAAAGGGAGAGGAAGGGGAGGCTGCGGCACCTGCTTCCTCTTCGGGGGACCCCCGTGACCCTGTGCTCTTGCCGGGCTTGTTCCCTACGCTGACGAGCCGGCAGCAGCCCGCGGACAACAGCAGATGCGTGGCCCCAAACCTACGCCCTGGAACCACGCAGGGGAACGGCGTCGAGCACGTCCTCTGGGACAACGGTGACAAGTGGGGCTGGTGCGCGAAGAGACCCCGGCTCCCTGGGCACGCCAAGGCGTCTGCGGAGAGCTGGGTCGGGCAGGCAGGAGAGCGACGGCGGGTCCCGGGATCCGCCAGGCCTGGAGACACACAGGGCAAAGGGAAGGCAGCAAGCAGCAGGGACGAAGGAGGGGGCGCCACACCTAGGGTGAGAGCGTCAGGCCAGATGGACGCGCGGGAGGACGGCGGGTGGTCTGGGCACAGAAGGAAGGAAGGCGAGGCCCGGGTCGGGGGAGGGTGGCCTGCTGCCGGTGTGACAAAGTGCCAGTCTGAGAGGGGAGGGCTCCCAAGTGGGAGAGGAGAGGCCCAGCAATCACTGAAGGGGTGATGGCTAAATCACTAAAATCACGGTGGGGGTGGGGGGCAGGAAGGGACTGGACTCAGGGTAGCTGTCCCAGTGAAAGGAGCAGTACTCCAGGGCTCAAAGTTGTCCCATGATAGTCAGAGGGGGGAAGAATCCCTCAAGTCAGAGGGAAGAGTCAGAGCGGAGTAGAAGTTCCCTGAATCGGATGGGGCAGATGTCCTATGCTAGTCAGAAGGCATGGGGGTCCCACACGAGTCAGAAGGGACAGGTGCCCTGATCTAGTCAGAGGTAGGAGGTGTCCTGCACTAGTCAGAAGATGGAAGTCCCTTTAAGTCAGAGGGAGGAGGACTCCCACACTAGTCAGAAGGGGTAGGTGTCCCACGCTAGTCAGAGGGGGGAGGTGTCCTGCACTAGTCAGAGGGATGAGAGTCCCATAAGTCAGACGCGGCAGGAGTCCCACACTAGTCAGAGGGGGGTGTCCCGCACTAGTCAGAGGCGAGAGGTGTTCTGCACTAGTCAGAGCCACTGAGAGTCCCACAAGTCAGTCAGGGTAGGTATCTCTCAAGTTGGAGGGCAGAGGTGTCCCATGCTAGTCAGACGGGGAAGGCATCTCGCACCAGTCAGAGGGGAGAGGCATCCTGCACCAGTCAGGGGGCAGAGTGTCCCACACTAGTCAGAGGGGGAGGTGTCTCTCAAGTCAGACGGGGGAGGTATCCTTCACCAGTGGGGGGGAAGGTGTCCCTCCCCAGTCAGAGGGGGGAGGCGTCCCTCACCAGTCAGGGGGAGTAGGTGTCCCGCACCAGTCAGAGGGAGGAGGTGTCCCGCACCAGTCAGAGAGGGGAGGTGTCCCGCAGTAGTGAGAGCCAGTGAGAGCCCCGCGAGTCAGTCAGCGTAGGTGTCCGCCGCCGGTCGGACGAAGGAAACCGTTTCTCGGGAGTCTGAGGGTCGGCGGCGGGACGTGGCGGGGTGGGAGGGCTACGGGGCAGGCCTGTCGCGAGGGAGGGCGCGGCGGCCGCGGGTGCAGCCCTCACTCACCCGGTGCAGGCTGGCTCCGGGGCCCGCGGGCGGCGGGGCTTCCCTGCGGCAAGGCCGGGACCCTGCGGGCGGCCGACTTCCGCCCGGCGCGCTCGCCGGGTCTCCGGGGCGCGCTCCCGGCAACCTCTGCTCTGCGGCTGCGCACCAGCGCGAGAGGGACTGCTGGGAGTTGTAGTTTTTACTGCTCGGAGGGCGCCTCCGGGGGCCGGGACTAGAGAGAGGAGCGCAGACTTGCGCGGGGATCACCCCTCAGGCCCCTTCCACCGCTTTGTCCCGGAACGCCGGCCCAACAAAAGCGGGAGGCGGGATCATTTCTCGAGTTGAGATTTTAGGACCTCTCGCCTCGCCGCGTCGACCCCTGTGGTCTCCTGGGAGGCGGGGAAGCGCGGACCCCTTTCTGCCACCCTAGTTATCAGCGAGCCCCTCTCCTCAGCCCTTCGGATCTGCCACTTCGGAAAGCTGGTCAGCTTCCAGAGCAGAGATCAGGGCGCAGGTCTCAAGCTTGGAGTGTCCTGGCGGGGGAGGGTGCCGGAGGTGGGGTGGGGGAGAGTCCTGGCGGGGGAGGGTGCCGGGGGTGGGGTGGGGTGGGGTGGGGGTGGGTTCCCCGCCGCTGATTTACAGTCAGGGAACCTCCTCCCAAATAAGGGTATCCAGTTCGCCCTGCTTCTCCAGTCCCCTCCCCGGCCCCTGCGCTATTTTAATGGGATATATTGCTCTCCACCCCCAAGTCCTGCAAAAATGCCCATTTTAGAAATAACGAGAAAAGCCCGGTAGCAGTGAGCTAGGCGAGGGCTGGTGCTCTGCGGGCCTGCAACTCCAGCCTTGCCCTGCGCGCAGTCACCCCAGGGCCTCCAGGAACCTTCCCTTAGGTAACAGATGCACAAGAGAAAAATTCAAATTATGTAAATGGTGTCCGGTGAAAAACAACCTCCCGGTCCCTGTTCTGCATTCCCTGCCCAGAGGCAGTCACTGTTCCTAGTTTCTTGCCGTTATGGTTAGAGAGATTTTGTGACTCGCAAACAAATCACAAACGCGTATATTAAATTACTTTTTTAAAAAACCAAATGGAAATTTGCTATTTCCACTCGGTTCTGCATTTTGGGGGGGGATGGGGTGGAAAGGAGACAAACCCCTGTGGAATTCATTTGTTTCTCGTTATGCGAAACTGAGTTCTAACTATGTACCGTATATTACCACTATTTTAAATTATTCAGATCTTTTATTTTCTAAGATCTGAGGAAGAAAAGTCTAGCCCTGCTCTCTGGAAAGGCCTCCATACTCCTCCCCCTTCCAAACCCTCTTCCACCCCAGGAAGTGAATGCAATCTTGAATCACTGTCACGCTTTTTGTTGTAATTTTAGCAAATAGGTATGTATCCCTCAACAATATCTATGCCTACTATAACTTGTACAAAAAAGGAAATAAAACTGTACGCAATGGCCGGGAGATCCTGCCGCTTCGCAGATGCTATCTGGCGTGTTGGGATTACATGTCTTCTCACTGCCTGATTGCTGGGAAGTTGTGTATCTTTCCCATGTTTTTTGGCCGTGTATATTTCTTCTTCTGCAGATGCCGCAGCCTCTCAGTGTCATTTTTAGGAAATAATCCGTCCTTTCCATCGGCATGGGTGCAATACCTTTTTTGTCACAGATCAAGTTTCCATAAATACATGGGTCTGTTTAGGGGCTTTCTAGTGTGTCATATGGGGACAGCTGTCTTCTTCAGTACCACTGTCCTCACTCTAACTACTTTATAATAAACCTTCACATGTGGTAGGACAATTCCCCCTCAGGCTCCTCCCACATCCCATCCACCCCTAACTTTTGGGGTTTTGAATGGAATCTACAGATTAATTCGGAGAGAACTGCTCTCTTATGACGTTGAGCCTTCTGCCGAAGAGCATGGTTTGCCTTTCCATTTACTCAGGTCTCCGTTAGTGTTTTTCAGAAAGTTTTGTCATTTTTCACTTCGCACCACAGCTTGGTCTGTGTGGTTATGTCGAGACGTGTTTCCTTCTCTATAGAGTTTCGTTGTATTCAGCTGTGTGGCTGTCCCGTTATTTCTTGTGCCAGGCCCCTAGCGCTGTCCTTTTAGGATAGGCGTGATCTTCTTAGATTACAACAATGTTTCAGGGCAAGTCCTTGAACTCACGAGCAGGATCTGTCCTACATCTGTCCTACATCTGTCCTACACCTGTAGGATAAATTGCTGGAAGGACAATTACTAGGTAAAAGGGTGTTCGCGTCCTCTAGTGGACAGACACCTGCTTTCCTGCCTTCTGGAGAGACCAGGCCCCAAAAGTGCTCTTCGAGTGCCCCTAGGTGGTTTAAATTCTCCCTACTTCCTGTGCATCCTTGGAGACATCACCTTGGCCTTCGTCCAGAACTTTTCTCTCCCTCTTTTGTTTCCGTAACTCTACAAAAAGACTGAAAAATCTTCACTTTAATCACCCGTTGTCAGTTTACTTACATTCTAGCTCACTCGTGTCGCAGTGAAGGCTTAGAAGGGAGCAGTCCACCAGGGGGCCCTCCCATTTTATTTATCGAGTCCAGGGCTGCCTGTTGGTGACGGCTCCGGGTTATCTCTGGAAGGGCGGGAAAGGAACTCCCGCGGTAGGGATGTTGACTCGGAGAGATGGAGAAACTGAGGCATGGGACAGTAAATGCCTGATTAGAGTCAGGAAGCACATAGATGGCAAAAGGCAGAACTGCCAGTGTGCTTTCTTGTCCCTCACGGTTCGTCTTTGCGTCCAGTCAAGGGCGGCAGGGGGGATCTTCCAGAGAAAGTCTTGTCCTCCTTAGACAGAAGGCTTCTCCGGGTGGAAGGGCTGGTGAAGCAACAGGTAGGCCTGTTCTGTCCTTGCAGTGGCCAGTCCTGATCCCCACCTGCCCCCAGCCTTCCAGAAGACAGGCACTGCCATCCAGGAGCAAGGAGCGTGGGCCAGCGGCCAGGGAGGCTGGGTCTGGCCGCCAAGTTTCCATCTCTTCCAAATCTCCACGGAGACTCCCTCACCCCCGCCCTTGGCAGTGGGACACCGCCATCAGCCTGCCTGTGGCCCCCCTCTTCCGAACAGAATGCGGAAGTTTGCAATGCTGGTCTCTGCCCTTGTGGGATGGCTGGGCAGCCTGGCCCAAAATAGCTAGAACAAGCAGAATGCTGGGGCCACAGTGGGGAAAAAAAAAAAAAAAAAAAAAATCACAGTGCTGCTAATGACAGGCTGTGCTTATCTGGAACCCAGCGTCTTACAGACGTTAACCGAGGTCACATAGTCTTTTCCAGGAATGAGAAAACAGACCAGTGACCAGCAGTGATATACCCAGGGAGAGAGAAGGGATTGCCAAACAGGGAAGGACGTAGAACGGGCTGCCTCCTGGGAATGTTCTCTCCCCCATGAGTCTCTGGCCTTCACGTCCCATGAGCTGCCCTTGTCTGAAGATGTGGGGCCACTTGGGAAGGTTCTGGAAGCCGTTAAGTGTTTGGCCCAGACATCCTTGTGTAGGAGGTGTGAGCTCCTAGGGAATTCCAGGATGGGCGTGACCTAGAACCACTTGGGAAAACTGAAGAGAGAGACCCTGCGGGGGGAGGGGCTCATCGTTCTGGTTGGCCCTGGCCTCTGACCCATCAAGGGGCTGATGAAATCTCCCTCAGGCACGGCTGCTGGCTTTGGGTTCTGAGTTGTTAATTCTTTTTTTTGGCGGGGGGAACCATGACTCCTGTCCTTAATTCTGGCCAGGACTTTCCAACACGGAAGATATTTGCTGAATTGGGAGCATTCTGCCCTCGTTGCCTGAGGGCACTACGGCCTTGATGGAGGACCACAATCAGGTAGTCTGCAGGACCACCCCCAGCCTGCCCAGCGTTGCTTTCCTACTTCCAGTTTTAAAGCAGTGAGGAAGTACAAAGAGCATTAGGGACCTGGCCAGCTCGGTGTTAGGGTGACAGAATTTGTTTCTTTCATCCAGGGCTGAGCTGGCCTTGTGACTCTTTGCCCCTTTGCCTGTTGGCTTGAGCTGTGGGCTGTGATGCCTGAGATGTGCTCAGACTGTGGTTCCCTTTCTTCTGGAACTTTCCACGCCTCTGAGCCTTCTGTCTCATGCAGATATCTCGGAAAACTCCAGGTCCTTGTTGCCACATTTCATACCAGCGCCCCTCTGCCTCCTGGTCTCTGCCTCAAGAGATCTGAGTAAATCCTTTCCTAACCTCCTGGGAGATGTGGGGGCTCGACCCAAGAGGAGGGAAGGAGGAAGATTGTACTTACCATAATGACAGTTATCACGAGCATACTTGTGCTTTGTATCTGCTGTCGGGCCTTTCATCGGCCGCGTGACAATTACAGAGTCACAGTCCTTTACCCCAAGTCCCCAAAATACGAAAAGCTCTGAAACCGTGGTCTTCCCCCCCCCCCCGAGTTTGGCGTGAAGGACTTTGGCAGAAGAGCATGACCTGCAGCCTTGTGAGGGTAAACACGGGTCCGGTGCGGGGGTCCCTGCGCAGAGCCCCCCGGGGTGAGATGTGCTGAAAGATGTCTGCCTTTTACTTTGACCGTGTCTGACTGCATGGGTTCTGGATTAGAGACCCTGGACCCATCTCTGCTTTAGAAACAAGGAGACTAAGGCCCCCTGCCGTCTCAGGCTCAGGACGTAAAGCCTCTGGCTAGAAGGAGCAGTTGCCGCTGGAAGTCAGGGTCATTGACTGGCTGTATTTCTAGAACTCTTCTCTCCATCGGGCCTCTGGATTCCCGTCTTTTAATTATCTCTAAGATAACTATCTTTCAGGGGCACCTGGGTGCCTCAGTGGGTTAAGCGTCTGCCTTCGGCTCTGGTCATGATCTCAGGGTCCTGGGATCGAGCCCCATGTTGGGCTCCCTGCTCAGCGGGGAGCCTGCTTCTCCATCTCCCTCTGGCTGTCTCTCCCCCTGCTTGTGCTCTCTCTCTGCCTCTCTCTTAAACGAATAAAAAAAAAAATCTTAAAAAAAAGATAACTGTCTTCCAGTTCTTCAACACTAAATCCATCTCGGATGGGATAAAGAAAGGGGCAAATCTCTTTATCTGTTTTTCTTCCAAGCCACGTGCCCAGCCTTGTGTCCTGGTGCGGCTCCAGGACTCCCAAGCTCTGGGCCTCCAGGAAAGGGTGAGGGGGAGGCTTTCCCATCACATCCAGGATGTTTCTTGGTTCACAGGAGTTCTGAGAAAGACACGGCTTGTCTAAGGCCCCAGACGAAGGCCTGGCAGGGGCTGCACAGAGACGTGGCCTACTTGTCTCTCTTGCTTTTCTTGTGTGTCTCCCCCCAGGGAATCCCTGCTGCGAAGGCCACCTAAGGACAGAGCCGCTAGGGGAAGGTCAGCCAGTGTGCTAGGCCTGGGTCCTGTTCGCCAGGAAAGTGCGCAGGAACCAAGACGAGCTTATCTCTGGGTTTCCTGTGTCGATAAGCAAGCAGGGATGTGAGTTTTGCCAAGCCTCAGGCACATGCCAAAGATGTGAACGATTCCCAAGCGTCTCCCATCTCCGACAGAGACACATTTACGTGATCCTGCCAGTGTCCTTGAAGTTCTCCAGGGCCCCTCAGGGATCAAGGCATCTCTCCCTTTGTTCCCACGGGAACCCGCGGGCGGCCCGTGTCTCTGGCGCAGCCGCTGGGCCCTCTTGGCTTTGCCACCCAGAGCCGGCGCTCCTTGTGCCTGCTGGGTGGGAGGTCTGCAGGCCCCCCCTTTCCTCCTGATTTCTCAGCCCTTCGGGCAGACATGGGGAGCAGCAGCAGGAAGGAATTTCCAAGGCAAGAGAGATTAGGGTGCTGTCGTCTGTGTTTTCCCCCGAACATCTCAAATGAGCACCCCCGTTTCTACATCTCCTGTGCGCACGTAGCCAGGCAGAGAGGCCCCTGGGAGCAGCGATGATGACAGTCCACAAGTTGCAGGTGTGACATCCAAGCCGCTCGGGGAGAACGTGAACGCGGTCGGGAAAGAAGCAAGCAATCGAGAAAACGGTTCTCACCATCGCAGAGCCTTGTTACTCTGGTGGGATCCTTCCTCTTCTTGCGATATGATAAGATGCTAGAACTAACCGTTCTGACTCAGTCTGGGGACGGAGATCAGCCTGACCCGGGCAGCTCCGCAGAAGCTGGGAGCGGCTATCAGGGTGCGAGGCGGGGCTAGGGGAACCCGTTTAGAGCTTGCATCTAAGACGAGGAAAAGGCCTGTTTTTCATATCAAGGAACCAGAGTCTGATAGAGGCCAAGCAATGCTGACGTCCCTCCTGGCCCTACCCAGGCGGCCACATTGTCCTCTGGAAAACCTGCACCTCCAGCCAGGGCTTCCTAACCTTTGCATCACAGAGCTCTGAGAATCCAGTCAAAGCAGTAGATCCTCCCCGTCCCCCAGTGAACATTTGCACGCACACACAGCTTTGCGTTGGTTGGGGGGGGGTGTCACAGATTCTCCAAAACCTGTCTGTGGTCCCTGGACCCCAGCAGGGAGCCTCTGACTGAAAGTGTGTCCCAGGTCTGCCACCGTTTGGGAACTCGATCCCACAGCATTGGCAACAAGTGTCCCCTGGGCTCCTAGGAACCCATCCCCTACCACCCAGCAACTCGGGGGCCCCCACCCTCTTTGTCCTGGACCCCCAGCTGCCCCCACACCTGGAAGGACCTCCAGAGGCTGGGATGGGTCCCCCGTGCCCCCCAGGCTGGGCCAGCTCCCCGGGGTGGCCAGGAGGAGGGCAGCGCGGCTCTCCCCTGCCCCCGGGCACACACACAGTTAATCCTCAGCGGCTGCTGTTTGGATAATGTGCGCTGGGAGCGTTGGAGGCTCAGCGCCCTGCTCACATCTGGCTGGGGTTTGCTCTTTACGAGTCTGTCCCGCTTTCTTGTCTCTTCCCTTACTTTCGAGAAACCGCGCTTCCGCTTCTGGCCAGAAAGACCTTGGACCGGAGGAGGTCACAGTGCCGTGCCGGGACCCGCTGCTGCCTGCACCCGCCCCCTCTGCACCTTCTTCCCAGAGGACTTTTTCCGTCCTCCTGGCTCTCTCCTCTGACAAGTCTACTCTTCCCGCAACCTGGCTGGGAGGAGGCCCCGCCACCGGGAGATGCTCCAAGCCCAAGAGGCCGCTGCAGGACGCGGGCTGGAGGTAGGTGGGGGCTCCGGCGGGTGGGACGGGACGCAGGGCTGCTCTCTCCTGCTCCGGGCTTCGTCGCTTTGGCGCGGTGGTTGCCAGAGCAGAGTGGGAGGGGCCAGGGTGGCAGTGGTGGCAAGGGGCAGAAAGCCTGGGAGCTGCGGGGCTGGTCCTGCGGGCGCCGGGATGTACCGTGCGGGTGGGGGGCGGAGGGGTCCGTCTCCCGCTGGGACCGGGGAGCCGGGGCTCTGTGGCGGCCGGATGCTGTCAGGAATGATTGTGCCTGCCTCTTCTTTGTGGACTGTGTATCCTGTTGCACCCTTCTCTGGGCATGAGAGGAAAAGGAATGGTACCCAGGGCCCTCCGTCCCAGGTGGGGTCCCCAACCCCGATACTGCCTGGATCACCTCAGAGACAGGTTTGCCCAGCCCTGCCGGGGGCTCATTTGGACCCCACACAAAACAGGAAATGCTGACTTTGGCTCCCGCATCTAATGGCCTTGGTGTTCCTGGAGGGGATTCAGCGTGGACAGGGGAATATCACGTCCCTTTCCCTGGGGACCCTCCTGAGCTTCCTGAACCACTCGAGAACCATCCCTGGCCTGGGGCCGAGTCATCTGGGCCCGTGAGCCTCTGGACCTCTGGGTCGAGACCCCACGTACTGCTCTGTTGTTCTAGGCATTCCACAGGGACGGGTGTGATTCCCACTTGCCCCGGGCACCCACATTGTGTTAGGCTGGTTCCTAGTGTGCTGACTCCTGGGCAGCCCCGTGTCCTCTGTGGGCATGTGTGGGCCCTCCCCGTCCACTTGGAAGGGAGGGAGGGAGCGGCCTCCCTCTGTGACTGGTCGGGCTCTTCCATCTCACGGAGTCTCCAGGAATGGAGGTCAGTGCCACACACTGGAGCTGCCGCTTTCCGAGCTTTGGAGATGAGGCATGTCCTGAGAAACTGAGTTTTCTCAACCACTAGCTACATCCTGGGTCCCCAGGGGAGGATGTGAGGTCCTCCAGGGCTGCCAGGCCTTTGCTTTTTATAGAGCAGGAAAGCACGCAGTCAGTCCCACATATGAGGTTGCAAACAGATGCACTTGACGGTCGCGTGCTGCAGGGAGAGGCCTGCCCCGTGTCCCCACCGGCGGGAAGAGGAAGGGAGGATGGGGGCTGAGGCTTGAGTTATCCAGTCCCGTCTCCCTTCCCCACTCTCCCTCTCGACCTGAGAGCTGAGAGGAGCCCGGGGTGAGTGCTGTGTGTGCACACGTGTGTGCGTGTGTGTCCCGCACGGCAGGCGCTGGGCAGGTGCGGATTCAATTCCCGTAGATCCTATCAGTGGCACTCTCAGTGCTGAAGAGCTCAGAGAGGCTCCTGACCGGCCCACGCACACTCGTGGAGGATCCCCTTGGAGGGCCGGCATCTCAGTGCCCGGAGAAGGAGTGTAACTTGCTCAAGGGTCAACAGCTCTCCAAGCGAAGGCTGATCTGCCTCCCAGTTATCCGGGGAGAAAGTGCCTGGGGGCAGGAAGGACAGCCAGGTTCTGTTTCCCAGGGACCCCGCCCTCTCCTCCTATTCTTGGCCTCCTCCCTTTCCCATCTTGAGCCTCTTATGATGCCAAGGTCAGTGCTTCCCATGAGCAAGAGGTCAGGGAGACAGAGAAATGCGGGTGCAGGAGGTGTTGGGGGGCTGACCCCCGGCCAGAGGGACAGGTGCAGCCAGCCAGCAAGGGGCGCCCACGGAGGTGGGTGGTGAGAAGCTGACATGGTCCCAGGAAGGCGCACAGCCAGCTCCCTCTTCATTCCTGGGATGAAAACCTCCCTATTCAGGGCAACCAGCACAGCATAATTTTTTTCGGAACATGCTTCTTTCTGTTGTTCTTCCTGGTGCCTCCAGCCCTCCTCCCCCCAAGCTGTAATTAGCATGACTCATAAACCAAATATTCTGGCACTGAACTTCACCCATCAAAACAAAGATGAAAAGAATTTTGTAGATACAGTCGTGCCGCTGGGCGTCCTCACCGGACCTGAGCTTGCCCTTGGGGCTCTGTCTGCTGAGACTGGCCCCGTGCGGGGGACCCTGTTCTAGAACTGGGGGCGGCTGAGACTCCAGGGCCCCCGGGGGGCAGCGATGGCTCACAAAGGAAAGGAAGAATGGAAGAGCCCTCGTGCCTGAGGCCATGTTGCCGAGCCACTGGAGAGGAAAATGGGCGAGGAAAATGGGCGTTTCAGAAGCAGCCTCGCCTCCGGCCCTGAGAGCCCATGGATATTTACGTGGAGGTGATGCCCCCCGCCCCCGCGCTTCGTCTTGGTGGTGTAACTACTGCGTGGGCCTAGGGTTATTAATTTTTTTTCTTCCTGTTTTTACCTGCTGAAATCTGTCTTCTCTTTCTTAAAGTCAAGTGAGACAAGGCAGTCCCTGGACAGGACCGTGGGTGTCCCCCTGACTCCACACTCGGTCTGCCCACTTGGAGAACAATCTGGAAAGGAATCATCAAAGCCTGCACAAGGCGCTTTGGCCCACTCTCTTGGGGCAACCCAGCAAGCTTGGGACTTGGGACTCTCGGGGCCCTGCCAGGGGATCTGTGCCTGGGTTCTCGGCCCAGCAGGTCAGCCCTGCCCTCTGGCACAGATGTGGGGAAGCGGGCTTGCCGGCTCCCTTCCCGCTCTGCAAGCTCGGCTGTGGGCTTCTGCTGTGACAATGGAGTGGTCCCGTGAGCAGGAGACAAGAGCTCCCAGCATCCTTTTTAGCCTCTTATCCTCACCCATGCTTTTTTCCAGGACCGGGCTTAAAGTGGGACGGGTGTGGGCAGAGGCACGGAGGCCCCCTACTGCCCACTGGGGTGTCTCTGGCTTGCCCTGCAGGCCCCTGGAGTCAGCCTCTTCTCCAGCCAGTCCTCCTGGGGCGTCCAGCCGTCCTCCGGGGGCGTCCCGCCCTGTCCAGGATGGCTGTCGGGATGGCCGTGGGCCAGGCTGGGCCTAGTGTCTGACCATCTCCCTGGCTCCTGTAGGAATTTTCCTTGAAACAAGATGGAGCAAAGCTGGAGACTGCAGGCAGGGAGGCTGGATGGGAAGGGAGGACGGGATAAGAGGCGGATGGGTGGGGAAGGCAGTGGGGGAGCTGGGGGAGTGGGGAAGTCAAGTCCTTGGTGCCTGGGGCTCAGTCAAAGGCTGTTGCTGGCCCCAGTTAAAGCCATACTTGCAGAATCCCCCAAAACCTTTGCCTGGGGTTGCACCCCCACCCCAAGTGGGACCATCTGGTTAGCAGCCGCCCTCTGCCCTGGGAACCAGTGAAGGAAGAAGACCTTGCCTGGGAGAGCTGCCAGCCCTGGTGGATTTGCAGGCGAGGGCAGGCCAGGAAGTTGGGCTGGGCCCTGCAACTTTGCCCTGCAGGTTTCTGGGGCTGGTCTGGAGACGCGGGGAATGGGGTGTGCGCAGAAACACTCAGGCCCTTTCTCCTTGCGAGGAGTCTAGAAGTGGGTTCCGGTGAGAGATGGGTGGGTCTGGGTGGATTTGGGGGTGGCCTGGGGGCTCTCAGGTCTTTTGGCATTCCGGACTCCCTCCTTCCCCACGAGGGCACAGCCATGAGAGCAAGACGCATGGCTCTGTGAAGTGGCCACGGGCTTGGCTAGACAAGCCCCTGAGAAGGAGGCCTGAAGGGCACGCAGAGCTAGTCCCAGGCCGCTGGGGAGGTGAGCAGGGCCCCAGGCCACCTTCCCCTCTGCGTTCCCTTCTTTGCTCCCACATTCTCCAGTTTCAGCTCCTTCTCTTCAGGAGCCCCAGCTGGAGGCACCAGCCAAGCCTGACCCCCAGGCAGACCCCCGGGGATGGGCAGACACAGAGCACCCATGCTGCCCCCCCTCGTGCCAATTCTATACACCTTTGGTTCCTGCGAGCTGTGCTTGGCCACGGGTCTCTCCGCAACCCAGCGTTCTTGTCGGCTTCTGTCCATCGGAGTGCACTGGGGGCCGGGTGTGAGCTTCCCCCTCCTCCTCCTTTTCGGAGCTCCCCAGTGGGCTGTGTGTCTCTACCCTGTGACAGCAAGGCTCTCAAAATGCGCATTCAATGGGCCACACTTCCCACACCCCTGACATTTTGAGGGAAGGGGTGGGGTGGGGGTGGTTCCTGGTGATTCTGTGCCTAAATCCAAAGGAATTCAACTGGGGGGATGGGGTTTAAGGTGGCAGCCTGGTGACAGGGAGATCTTAGCACGTGGCTTCAGGGACCATGGTTGTCACGGACGCCCATGCCCCATGCTGTGCCCGACACAGGTGCTCAGTCATCGGCTGAATGTGCATGAATGGAAGGGCTTGGCTGGCGGATAAATTCCTCGGGGCCAAATGCCACGGCCGCTGTTCAGCTCCTGCCCAGGGAGCAACGCAGGTGGACGCCCAGAAAGGCAGGAGCCTCAGTCAACGGTCATAGGGAACTTCTGCCAATGACAGGGCTGCTCCTGGGCTCATTAACTCCCTGGCCGTTGCATAGGGTTCCTAAGGATGGGCTCAAGGACTTGGCTTCCTTGGTCCCACAGACTCCGCGGCAAGTACCACTAGCGAAAGGCGTGTCAAGGACAGAAAAAATCCCCCCTCCTAGGAAACAGTGATTTCTCCACCAGGCCTGGCTCTGGTCCAAGTTAGGTGGCCCTCCCTGGCCTAACCCATACCCATGGTAACTCCAGGGGTTCTGCTCCCCCAGGGGGGCCGAGGTGGGGAGGCTGTATCTCCTTCTTGCTGCACTGTGTCCCTGGCCCCCAGCTCAGTACATGGAGTTTACACTCCAGGCCCCTCCTTCTCTTTGCTTGGAGTCCGATCCCCTGCAATACACAAAATGCTCTCTGAGTCCCCAGGGTGGGGTTCACTCGTCATTGTTCTAAGTGGAAAATAGTGTGTACTTAATGCAAAAAAGTATGTGCCTGCTAGAGAGGAAAAAAATCAGAGAAGCCAAAATAAGAAAATGGCAAACATGCCTATGTTCATCACCCCGGGGATAATTGCTGTTAGTGGCCAGGTGGGTGGCCGGTCAGATCTCGGCGGCCGGGTGCATGGACGTGTGCTGGTGTGTGTGTGTGTTTTCGACTCAGCCTTCACTCGTCGGGGAGATCTCTCTGATTAGCGGAGAGGCGTCTATGAACCGAGGTCACTAATTGGCACTGCGGTCTGGAGCTTCCCCTCCCCCCAGGTGCTTATTTACTTATTTACTTGCCTTTCCACAAAGCACGCTTCTCCTGGTTAGGTGACTTGTGACCTTGGTAATGGAGGCAAGGGGTCATAGCCCTTAGGAAGCAGACTTTCTGAGCGTAGATAAGAGGGCAAGATGACTGGATGGCCACGCCGGGATTCAGCCTTGCGACCTCGGCACTCCAGAGCCCACCCTGGGTCACTCTCCCCCCTTCCCTCCTCTCTCCCCAAATAGCCCCACCCAGGAGCTAGAGGGAGATTTGAACGCCCTGAGGCCCTAGCAAGAAGTGTGGGATCCTGGAGTCCTGTTTACACGTTGGCTTTGCAGAAAGGTGAGTGTGGAGTTCCATCAGGGTGGGACATCAGACATCCTACGCTGGGGACACAGGGGACAGCAGACACAGCTCCCTGGGAGGGGCTCCTGGTGCGAGGGGCTAGAGCCACCGGATGCTGGGGCAGTGTCTTCCTGGAGGGGTGCCCTCAGGCTGGGCTCTGAAGAGCACATGCTGGCTGGAGAAGGTGTTGGGGGAAGGGACAGACGGAGAAGAGCCTGCGGCGGGTGCTGGGGCTGGGAGCAGAGCCGTGAGCAGCTCCAGATGGCTGGAGTGGGGCGGCGACGTGGCCAGAGGCGAGGCAGAAGCCCGGTGGTGAAGCTGCAGGTTTAAACATTTTTCCTGTTGTCACGGCAAGCCTCTTAAGCCCCGGGTGGAATTCGCATTGGCAGTTCCGCCAGGTGCCTCTGGTGAGCAGGTGGGAGGACGGAGGAGAGACAGAGCAGCGGGGGGCTGAGAAGAGGTGACGGGCCGGGGAGGAGAGGACCGGAGGCCTTCGGGAGGCTGGGTGACGGATGAGAGGTGACAGGTGCATGAGAGGTAGAGTCTGTGTGGCCCCTAGATTTCTGGCCTGGGGCCCCCGTGTGAGCGGGCGGTGGCTGTAGCCTCAGAAGCAGGTATGGTGGAGACAGGAGCGGAGTTAAATGGGGTTCGAGGTGGGAGAGCAGGGGGCCGAGCAGAGAGCAGTGTTCAGAAGACAGATAACCCGAGCTGTCTCATGGAAATTTCTGCCATCATGGAAATGTTTTCCAGCGGTGCTGTCCGAGAGGGCAGCCGCCTACATCGTCCTGGTGTGGCTGAGAACCTAATTCTTCATTTTGCTTAATTTTAACAAATTTAACTGGCCCCAGGGGCTAGTGGCCACATTGTTCTGGGGGGCATCGGCCAATCACTCCTCGGCCAGGCCGGCGTGGGGACAAGGACTGGGGAGCTGTCACTGTAGAAAGTGACAGAAAAGTGTGTTTCGAAAAGGGAGGAGCTGACGGCTGAGGCCACAGCTTGGGAGATACCGGTGTCTGAGGGGGAGACGGTCAAGGACAGATGCTGGGGGACAGGCTGAGCTGGAGCCGGGACCAAAGAGAAGGAGGCCAGCCTGGCACTGTTTGCACGCTGAGCTAAATTATATTCGTGACTGAGAAGCCACTCGGTGTGGGACAACGTTCTATCTTCTGCCATGCTTCCTCGGGGGGTGTCTGTGAGATGTTGGGGTGATGTCTAGGCTCCAGAACGGAAGACACTAGTACAGCTTGTAAAGGGACGGGCGCGGGCGGTGGCATTCCCGGCTTCTCCCCTCCCTCTGTCTCCGGAGCAGTCAGACCCCGAGGGCGTCCCCGCTGTGGGGAAGTGGGCCCTGGGCCAGGCCACCTGCAGAGCAGGCTCACGGCAGGGCACGAGCTGTCGGGGCTCTTCTCTCTGGCAGTTCTCAAAGCAGGGGCGAGCCTACAGCCCAAGGCCTGGCAGCTGGGAGGTGATCTAAGGACAGTGCTCCAGTCAAGGAGGTCTTTGTTTGCACCGGGACCGACTTGGAGCTGGAGAGGCTGGGCTGGCCAGGTGCCCCCGGAGGCCCGACGCCTGTAGCCCACGTGGTCCCACTGTTTGCTGGGCAGGGGCGGAAGCCAGGTGAGCCTTTCCTTGCCAAGGCCCCGTTGTCCCAGGAGAGATGGAGATGTTTTAGGATGGGGGGTGGGGAACCTCTTGCCTTCTCTTTTCTGTACTGTTCTGTCCCGAACCAGGTGTCTCTGGTTCGGGACAGAACCCTTGCAAGGAAGCCCTTGCTTATTAACCAGGAAGTAGCCCCCAAAAGACTCCGTCTCCATCCCTGGCCATGTGCTTTGGAGGTCACCAAATAAGCACCAAAACCTTAAAAAAAATATCCTTCTTCTCTAAGCCAGACAGAAGCTCCCTGGAGAAGGGAAAAGAGAGATTCAGCAAGTGGCATGGGCTCCAGGCAGGAACCGACCATAGTCCCTTTAATAAGGGGTCCTCGTGCTCCCACTGCTGCCTCCTTTACAGGGCGGGGATGGGTGGGACGGGGGGAAGCAGGGAGGGTCTGGGGCCAGCTGTGCTGCCCGGCTATAGATGGGGAAATTAGATCTTCGGTGGGCTTCTGGAATCATTGAGCAAACGTCGTTCATCACCGGGAAGTCCCTTGGCCTCCCTCCTTCCTGTCACCAGAGGAGTCTGATAAGAGGAAAGTTAGCGTGATGAATGGCTTCTGGGAAAGGAAAGCAGGGGTCACGTGATGGTCATCAAGGCCAG
Organism: Pteronura brasiliensis; assembly: GCA_004024605.1. Classification (NCBI taxonomy): domain Eukaryota; kingdom Metazoa; phylum Chordata; class Mammalia; order Carnivora; family Mustelidae; genus Pteronura; species Pteronura brasiliensis. The sequence goes on from PJEN01000681.1 coordinate 330,656, forward strand.
AGGGACACCCCAACATGGCGCTCTCTCCTTCCTGGGCACCCCGGGACCTAACCCGAGCAGGCTTCCTGGGACAGCTGGAGAGTTCTGAGCTCCCCTGTGGGAGAGTTCCCCCAGATGTCAGAGCAGAGAGAGGGGCAGCCTTGGAGTTTCCTTTCTGGCTGGGAGTACGCCGGGGAGCGGGAGGTGGTGGGAGCGGGTGTGTGGAGGGGGTCCCGGCCGTGGGAGCACAGTTGATGCCACATGGAAACAAGGAGAGATCCCATGGCACGCTGAGTTGCATTCTTGGCCTCGAAGCCATTAGGTGTAGGAGAAAAGTCCCGTCTTATGCCAAACTTCCACGGAGCCACGCGTAAGATTTTCGGGTAACGTCCAGGCCCTAGAAAAGCCAGACAAAGATATTTGTCTTGGGTGTATTGAGGTCTGGGCCCCAGCCAGAGCTCCTGGAAAGCATCACGTAGAGGCAAAGGGCGGAAAGGAGGAGAGACCTTCAGGAGGTATTAAAGGGGGTGGGTGACTGATCCGATGTGGCGGACGCAGGAGAGGAAGGAGCCCAAATGACTCCCAGATTTCTGGCCGGCTGCTTGTGCTTAGCCCGGCTTCCTCCCCCGCTGATGCCGTCTGGTCCCACAGCCCTCCCTGCCGTGATCGGAACGCTCTGTCCCGTGCTGTCCACCATGGTGGCTGCCGATGACCGCCCCCATGGCTCAGGATCCGGCTGGTGTGGCCGAGGCCCTCAGCTTCGAATTTCGTTTTATTTAATTGGTTTAAAATGAAAGGCACGTGGCCCGGAGGCCGTCTCCTGGGCCGAGAAGGCCTCGAAGCTTTGTCACCACCTTGCTCCCACGCTCACTGTGCTGCCTTGAGCGGCGACCCAGCACCCGTCGCCTCGTCGCCGGACGGCCATCTTCTCGAGGTCAGGGAGGGAGTTTAGTTCCCGGCAGGATCACTCCCTCCCGTGCTCTGACACAAGGCCAGGCACATCATGGGTCTTCAGGGAGCCAGGCCCGTGCGAGATGTTCTGGTGAGAGGGAGGGAACGGCTTGTCTTCTAAGCTGCTTCTAATCCAGGGAGATTCTAGGCTTCTTGCCTCCCAGAACAGCTGGTCATCCGCGGAGGATTAAGGAAGAGGGAAAACCGTGTTTGTAAATGCTTTTGCCAGATGGCCCTGGTCTGGGTGTGGCATCACGGACAAAGGCAGACATGTGGCAACCGGGCTCTAGAAGTTTCCTGGCTGATCCCGGGCAGGACAGCATGGACGGGGGGTGGGACGGATCTCAGACGGATGTGGGGGAACTGCAGTGTGGGTCTGAAGACTGTCCCCTTGAAGGTTTCACCCCGCGTCCAGAAAAGGTCGGAGGAGGGATGCCGATTATTAACGAGGACGCGTTCTCTAACCACAGCTCCCCCTCTGGCACCCCCAGTCCTGGAAAGGGGGTTCTTTCTTGTTGGCGGGAGATTAAGCTGAAGCAGAGGGGAGGGCCGAGGGGAGAGCAGCCGAGGGTGGCGGGCATTGTGGGGCAGGGAGTGGGAGGAAAAAGGTGTCCATGGAGTGGCCATGGGATTCGACAAATGAATTTCTTCACTGCGTTTGAGAAAGACAAGTCAGGAACTTGAGTCATGTTGTAATTGGCCTCAGATGCCTTGACCGCAAGGCAGCCTGGAGGCTGGACCATGTGGGCCAGACGGTGAGGGTTACACAGCACCGGCGGAGAAGTCCTGGCGGGGGGAGCCTTCCCCGCCCCATCTTTGCTGGGAGCAGCGTGGTCTTCTGAGCGACCTTCCTGGGTGGGGGGGCAAAGCCTTGGCCTCCGTAGGTGACTTCATTTCACTGGAAATTGCTAAAAGTGATTTGGAGCCAAATTTGGTTGGATGTTGGGCAATGCTGTTTTTGCCCGAAAGTGACTATAATGATCATAATGTCATGATGCTGGCGTTTCTGTGGGTCTTGGTAAAATGACTCTTCAGATATTTTTGGAGAAGGAAAGACTTCATTCACGGTTTGCTTTGGCCCTGAAAAGGAGGTTCTTGAGAAGAACCCAGCACCCTCTGTCACCGTTCACTTTGCCAGCCTGGTGCCTCTGACTCCTTGCTGGGTCCACCCCACTCATCCCATCACCCCGAAGGCCCCGGTCCCCAACGCTTCTGATCGAGGTCAGGAAAATCCCTTCTTATGTAGGAGGAGACAGACCAACATGCCAAGTGGTGCTCCTGTCGGGGGTTGAACCCTGAGCCTCAGCCAGGGGGGATTCTGCCTTCCCAGCGTACGTGCAGCAAAGCCCGGAGGTGTTTTTGGCTGTCCCAACTGGGGGTGGTTGTCAGTAGAATACAGGGCATGGAGTCGGGGTGGCTGATAAATTTCTTGCAATGCACAAGACAAGCTCCCACAACAGTGAGTCAGCCCCAAACACCAGGCGTGTGGAGGTCGAGAAACCCTGGGGACAACGGAATCCGATTCATGTGTGTTTGTGGCTCCTTCCCGACTTTTCCAAAATGAATATATATTACTTTGGATTCAGGAAAGAAAAATGTTTGAAGAAAGGAAAACCTCTTTTTCTTTCAAGTGATGCAAGCCTGGCATCTCAAGGCGGGGGGAGAAAAGAGTCATTATTGAGGTGCCAAGGAAAAACAGAGGAAATACAGAAAAGGGGAAATAAACAACTTTAGAAAATCCCACTTCACAAACATTTGTCGAGGAGCGATCAAATTCAGGGTGCTGCGGGACGCTCAGCTGGTCCGAGAGGAGCAAGACCAGGAGGTCAGGGTCTGGTGTGCAGTCTTACCGGCCAAGCAAAACGCTGCAGGACGAGGCAACAGGAAAAACAAAATCTGAAAGGAGGATGGAGAGGTTTTGGCAGCTGAGGGACTGGGAAGGCCTTGGGAGGAAGAGGAGGCGCCTGAACTGGGTCTTGAGGACCGGGTAGGATACTGATGGGATCGATGGAAGCCTGCTGAGGTCAAGTCCACTGCCCTCCTCCAGCCCCCGCTTACCGGTGGGGCGGTCTGAGGCTGATGAACTAACTTCTCCACATCTCTGTTTCCTTGTTTGTGAGTTCGGTATAATAATGAATGAATGTTGTCTCCTTGAAGGATTCACCGCAGGCCCTGCTGAGGCTGCTGTGGGGGGCGGGGGGGGTAAGAATGACGAATGAGGAGATGTTCTCAGACCTAACCCTGACTTACGAGATCAGAAGGGTCAATTGAGATGATTTCGGGAGACTCAGCATTGCACTTGGGGGTGGGGGAGGGGGCTGTGGGTCCTACGAGGCTGGTTTTTAATAGAAGAGAGGAAGAGAATGGGAACTCCTGGGCAGGGGGCAGGATGTGTGTGGGTGGACAGATGCCAGGAGTTTAGGGGAGGGGCTGGAAGCGGAGCTCGAAAGTATGGTCCGAGGCGGAGGAGAACTGGCAGTGCCTGGGACTTTCTGTGAATGCAGACCCTCGAGGCCCTGTCCCAGACCCACTGAATCAGAATCTGCATTTTAACCAGATTTCCCAGGTGGTATGTGTGTACGTGAGAGTTTGCAAAGCAGGGAGCTTGAGCACAGGTTGAGACGTGCTGTACAAGGTGGCCAAAGAGTGGGGGCAGACTAGGGTGTCACCCACCCATGCTCTGCCAAGGAGAAATGATGGATAGACGGATGGATGGTGGATGGATGGATGGATGGACGGATGGATGGATAGGTAGATAACTTTAATACATATTTTATAAATTCACATAAACACGAACAGCAGAGATTGAGTTGGTTGGGGGGTGCTGGTCCAAGTAGTCTCTTGGCCACTGGGCAGGTCTCTGGGTCCTGATGCTTAAGAGGGATGGTTGGTTGGTACAGAGCCCAGATGTGGGGAGGCCCCGCTGATCCACTCCATGCAGAGAACTGAAGACCCAGTGGAGGTGTGGGTGACAAGGGAGGAGGGGGTTTCTGGGGAGGCAGCCTCCCCAGCTCAGAGGCTCAGCACGTGTCTGAGGATCCATCCAGAGAGCCTCTGGCTCCCGCTGTTTCTGTCCCAGGCCTCGGGTTCCCAGCTCTCTGCCTCCCCCACGCTCTCCTGACTTGGCATGGGGGCTCCGGCAGGGAGGGCTCCCAGGGCAGCCTCTCTCCATTGCCACAGCAGCGAGCCCACCGACGTGCAGAGTGAAAAACAAAGCCCAAAATTTGACCTACGGAGCTCTAAGGCCATGCCGCACCAGCTAGAAGTTCTCTGAGTGACGGGGTGTTTGAGGGCAGCCCGTGGCCTCCCCCAGCCAATGGAAGGATTGCATAGACTATCATTTGCGTAGACTATTACTGACCAGAGGAAGAAATCTGTCTCGGGATTTAACTGTCCTTAAACATAAAAGAGGAGTTAAGGAACAATCAGATATTTTCCTTTAATTCCTTTCGAGATACGCCTCTCAGTAGCAACCTGGACCCCGCTGGTAACCTGCATTCAAGCGCGGTGGTTCTTCCTCCCCCAGACCTCCGTCCCTCCCTGGGCTGCTGAGAGGGTTGGACTGGTGTCCCCACTAGGCCTGCGAGGTGTTGAACCATCCCAACATGGGTTGGGATTGACCAGTTACCGACCCCCGCAGCGGGGACGTTTCCCCGCCCGCCCGAAACAGCCAGGCACGTGGGGCTGCCGATGCCAGACAGCAGAAAAGGGTCCCCGAGTTGGCTGGGGGAGACACCTCTAGCGGTGGAAAGGGGTGGGATGCTGTGCCTATTTGAAGTCCAGGCACTGCCCCCTAAGGGGCTCCCTGGGGACCCACAGTGGACACGTCTTTCTGGAAGGACTGTTCTCAGTACCGGCTGAGGGCCTGTCCAGGGCTTCCCCCGAGAGCTCTGGCGCCAGCCCAGGGGCAGCACGTGGCTGTGCACGTGCGTGTGCACACACGTGCGGCGGTGTGAGGCGATGTGGGTGTGCAAGTGTGCACGCGGCACATGTGTGTTGAGAGTGTGCGCATGTGAGTGTGGGGACGAGCGTGGGGAGAACGTGCGGGTGTGTGTGAGCGTGAATGCACGTGCACGTGGTCGCCCTCCCTGAAGCTACGGTGGCTGAAGCCTTCGGGGGTTCGTGGGTCAGGACCCAGCTCGGGCTTGCTGCTCTGCAGGGCCCGCCCCAGCCCGAGTCCTTCCCTGGGTGTGTTTCCCAGCAGGCACCCGCGGGAAGATGGGCTGCCGGGGACTGAGACTCGTGCTGGCGGGTGGCCTGTTGCTGGCCTTCGCCTGTGGCCCGGTGCTGGGCCGTGTGCCACGTGGTCTCCAGGAGCCGCCGGAGCAGGAGGGGACCAAGGAGCTGCTGCTGGACCACGCTGAGAGGTGAGAGACGGGGAGGTGCGGAGGCAGGAGCTCGGGCTCAGTGGGTGGAGCCTGGGGTCCGGGGCACCCCAGAGGGTTCGTTCAGGGCTGGATGCGAAGGGGCCATAGCCGAGGCTGAGGAAGGGTCCTTGCACACACTGGTCCCAGAGGACAGACCTGCCATTTCTCCTCTTGGTGACCCTGGGGCCTTATCTGAAACTGAGGGTGGTGACCCATCTTGTTCTAACCACAAAGGGATTGGGTTTCTGTAAGGTTTTGCAGCCACATCCTTGGTAAAGTTCCCCCAAACTGCACCCCCCCCCGCACTCCATTTGTCCTTCTATCCTAGTTTTGTCCTTTGAGAATATCTTCAGGGCTCTGAGTGCTACCTGCTGGTATAGGCAGGGACGCGGCCATGAGCTGGCCCAGGGACCCTGACCATCTGATCAGGCTGCCAGCGGGAGAGGACTGCTGAGGGCCGGCAGAGAAGGGGGTGCTTTTCTCGGAAAGTCACGATGTCTCCTGAATGGCATCGTCTTCATGGATGTGACCTTCGAGAACAGAGACTTCAGGCTATCTGGAGTATTTTTTAAGGAGGCACAGAATGCTTAGGATTGCTCAGGAAACTGTCGCTCATCGAATGTGAGGTCCTAGACACCTGGGAGCTAGGGTGACGCTTTGAATTGCTTCATTATTTTGAGTTTTGGGCTGCCTCGATACCCAAGGCTTCAGGCTACCTTCAGAGTGTGGTGTGAGACACGCTGATATCCATCATCTCCTCGCCCTCCTCCCCTTCCCCCTCCTCCTCCTCCTCCTCTTCCTCCTCTCCTCACTTTCCATTCAATGGACACCGAGTGCCCACTCTCGATCTGGCTGTCCGGGGGGTACCGGAGGAACGCACGAATGACAGTTCTGGCCTCCAGGGACTCTGAGGCTGTGGGGATGCAGACACACGTGAGCCAGAGCACAGAGGAAGGCTCTGCAGTACAGGTGTGCCCGCAGTGCTGGGGGCGGTGGGGGAGGTGGGAGAGACTGAGCACAGGAGTGCCCCCATCTTGAAGGATACCTGGGCCTGGGGAGCATCCCAAGTGCCAAAGGAGGGTGTGACCATGCCAGGTGGGCCTGGGGTAGTGGAGCTGGTGCTGGAGGGTAGGAAGGGGAGGGGAGATGAGCCTGATGGGAAAGGGTCTCTTGTGCACTTAATCCTACAGGGAGTCACGAGGGATTATCATGAGGGGGTGGGGATGTCATGGGGAGGGTTCGATATCATGACGTTCCAGAAAGAGCGTTGGAGGAGGCAGAGAACAAGAGGGATGGGAGGTGTGGAAAGGGGCGGATTCCAGGAGAGCAGTCAGAATGGCAACGGTCCCCCAGAGATGGGGAGGCCTGAGGGCCCAGCTTTGCAAGTGCCTTCGTGGGGGGTGGGGCTGACCCCGGGATCCTCAGAATGTGGTCGTGAGCCCAGATAAGCCTCTTGAATGAGCCCGAGGGTCCATTCTGGGCGACTGGTGATGGCGCCGTGAAGAGGGTTTGGAAAGAGAAGGTTCCGGGGGCAGAGTGACGGGCCGACACTTTCGGACACATCAACTCGGGGCTTGCGGACCATCGATGGAGACTTCTGGCGAGAGGTGGGGGCCCCCCTCAGAGGCCTGTGTTTAGGGGGTACAGACCCATTTCCTGGATTGTCTGGGGTTTAAGAGCAGGAGCAGAGGTAGAGAAGGAAGCGGCCGCCGAGAAGGAGGGACTGTCTCTGAGATGTCCCCGCTCTGGGGCGGGAGCCAGAAAGAGCCCGTGCAGCACAGTGCAGTGCCACAAGGTGGCAGCATGGAGCCGCCGCCAGCGGCCACCCCGCCCGCCCTGCGGTCCTTCAGGGGTGGGTAGTAAACAGCAGAGGGGAATGTCCAGCCGCCAACACTGCAGCTCAAGGGAATCCTGAAGACGGAGCTGAGCCCTTGCATTTACAAATGAGTCATCTTACTGTCCTAGCTTCTGGACATCGCATGAAGGGGACCCGCGGCTTGGTCACACATCATCTGAAACCCCTCCCGGAGGGGCCCACTTCTCCAAGCAGACTGCTCAAATTATCGGTGTTTTTGTACTCATTGTTTCCATTACGAGTACTGGCATGACCAGAAGGCAGAGCTCTTGCTGAAACTTCCTGGAGGGTCCCAGAGCTTGCCCAGAGCCAAGGCTGTCCCTGTCCCGGGAAAGTGAACAACGTCTGGCACGTCCAGGACAGAGGGAAGGCATGCACGTAGACCAGACCCCCCGGCTGCAGGAGTGAGGGGAAGTCCCAGCTCCGAGAGCTCATGGCTTTCCCTGTTCCGCCTTTATTCCCTTAGGGATGAAGAAAACCATGAAAAGCACAGCCCCAGGCGGGGGGAGGAGGCCGCAGCTTCCCCATGCTTCCGCTGCTGTGACCCTGGTACCCCCCTGTATCAGGCTATCCCCGTGCCACAGATCAACATCACCATCTTGAAAGGTCAGATGGCCGTGAAGCCAAGGGGACCTTCCCATGGACGGGAGGTGGGGTTGCTCCGTGCTGAGCGGGGAGAAGAGGCAGCGGGTGTAGACGGCTCCCACAGGGCCGGCGCAGAGGCAGGCTATCCTCTAGGGGTGCAGGCTCTGCCCCCTTGCCAAGAGAAGAGACTGGAAAGAGGCCTGCGGGATCAGGGCCAGGGGAGGGTCTCAGCCCTGGGGCTGCCTTCAAACCTCCTTAACCTTTGTTTAGAGGCTCGGTGCCCCGCCCCCTCCGCCCCCAGCCGGGCCTTCTGAAATGCCCCCAGCCCCGGGGTCCAGATAACCCGGCCCAGCCCTGCGGTTCCCACCGCAGAGCACTGGGGCGAGCCCGCCACCTGCAGCTCATTGCTCCGAGTCCGCGGTGGGCTGGCCGCAGTGCCTGCTGCTTTTGGACAAACCCCCGTGTTCCCTTTTCTCTGCCAGGACTTTCCAGAGGGGGAAAAACAAATGATTGCCTCTGGATGAAAACAGAACCGTCCTCTCGGTTGGGTCAGCCGGCCTGACGCCACGTGTCTTCCTGTCCCTTTAGGTGAGAAAGGTGACCGGGGAGACCGCGGCTTGCAAGGCAAATATGGCAAGACCGGCTCGGCGGGTGCCCGGGGCCACGTGGGCCCCAAAGGGCAGAAGGGGTCGATAGGGGCCCCCGGGGACCGCTGCAAGAGCCACTACGCCGCCTTCTCGGTGGGCCGCAAGAAGCCGCTGCACAGCAACGACTACTACCAGACGCTGATCTTCGACACGGAGTTCGTGAACCTCTACGGCCACTTCAACATGTTCACGGGCAAGTTCTACTGCTACGTGCCGGGCATCTACTTCTTCAGCCTCAACGTGCACACCTGGAACCAGAAGGAGACGTACCTGCACATCATGAAGAACGCGGAGGAGGTGGTGATCCTGTACGCCCAGGTGAGCGACCGCAGCATCATGCAGAGCCAGAGCCTGATGCTCGAGCTGCGGGACCAGGACGAGGTGTGGGTGCGCCTCTTCAAGGGCGAGCGGGAGAACGCCATCTTCAGCGACGAGTTCGACACCTACATCACCTTCAGCGGCTACCTGGTCAAGCACGCGGCGGAGCCCTAGCCAGCCGGCCCCGCGCCGCACCCGCCGCAGCCTCCCTGCCCCCCCATCCCGCCCCCCAGGCCTGGCTTCCCTGCCCCGCCGCCCCAGCTTCCGCCCCCTACACGACGCCCTCCACGGAAGGAGGAGCAGGAGCAGCTGCGCTTGCCGGCCTCGCGGGCTCCCGGGTGGGCTCGGTGGGCAGGCACCTGCCAGAGCGGGGCGTCCAGCTGCCCTCCGTGCCCAAATCCGTAGGCTACCCTGTGGGCCGGCCGCCACGTGGCAGGGTGTCCCAGAGTCATCCTTGTTGCTGTGGCTGGAAAGACCGAGGGAAATGCTGAAGTCTGTGAAAGGAGCAAAGTAAGCCCTGTGGGGAAGGGAGGTGCCCATTTTGGGTCTCCTCCAGCTGCACCAGCTCCTGGGGGAGGCTGTTCTCGCATGTTCCAGAAGACCTGAAGTAGATGCTGTGGGCCACGGGGAATGGGGTGGAGGGTGCGGGACCCTCTTAGGCCGCGGAGGAGCCTTCCTGGTCAGTAGCTGGACTGACGCCCACGTCCTGGGGGCACCATGGCCTTGCCCGCGGGTCTCTGGGTTGAGAGAAGCAGCTGGCTCGCTGGGGCGCACAGACTCCTGACCGCAGCCGGGGACCTCAGGAGCCGCTGGATCCACAGATGTTTCTCCGGGGAGCAAGGCTCTGTATATCCACGGCCTGGCATGGCTCTGCTCCACTCCCCCACGCTGCCCGGGAGCCCTGTGCAGGGTCCTCATGCCGGTGACCCTGCTGTCAGGGTGTCCCTCCTCCCAGACAGGTCGGCCTCCCAGACGGGTTGCCATCCGTCCTCCCGGATGGTCTGTCATGGAAGGCACTGGGACCTTCGTTTTGCAGCAGGGTTGTGGTTATATACTATTTTCTACCAAACCTCCTTGCACACCATCTCCCAGTCCTGTTTCCCGGAGGGTTCAACACTCGGCAGTCCCAGGCCTCTTCCCCAGGCCTCTTTGACCGGCAGCCTGAGACAACATGGAAGGGGCTTGCACTGCGCCCCCACGCGGGGCAGAGCCGGAAGGAGCTGGAAGGCTCCCAGCTACTGTCTCGGAGGCCCTGTGGGGCACCATCCCTCTGCCCAGGACAGAAGACATGTCTCAACCACGGGAGTCCGAACCCTCTCTCTGAGGCGGGGTGTAGACGTCTGCCACCTGGAGTTGGTGCTCTGGCCTGTGGCTGGCTTTTGCCGGGTGGCCCTTCCCTGCCTCTCTCCATCAACGCCCAGGGCCAGAGTCCCCATCCTACCTGCTCGGGCCCTGGAGCCCCTACAGGAACCTTCCTCCCCACCACCCGGTGACCCTTGGTCTTGACCCCATCCCTCTGCTCACCCAGGGCCTGGCCACCGGGTCTGGGGTCTGCACATCCTTCCCTCTGAAGGGCTTCTGCTGGTCAGACTTGAAAACGGTGTTTCTCTGGGCCCGCCAGTGCTGCCCGCTGCTTCGTGCTGTCCCGATGCTCTTTCAGAAAACATTAAACTTGGAGCCACGTGTCTCAGCATCACAGCCTCCTCAGTCTGCTCCTTGAACCAAACCCTCTTCCTTCCTCACCCCGGCCCCGCACCCCACCTACTGTCCGCTGGAAGCCGGGGGGCCTGCCGCGGGGCACCTGGGGACAAAGCTGGGCACAGGCTGGGCCCTGAGCTGCCTTGTGGTTCACGGGAATGCACTCTACAGGCTGAGCTGGATGTGGTCTCCTTGGGCGCCTGGTGCTTCCCGGAGCCAGCGAGCGGCCGGCGGGCGGGCCAGGGTGCCAGGGTCCCGGGGCTGCCGTGACAAACGGCCAGAAGCTCGATGTCTTGAAACAACACACATTTATTCTCTTGCAGCTTTAGAGTCCAGAACCTCTACATGGAGGTGTTGATGTGGCCAGGTTTCCTCCCTGTCTGTAGGGAAGAACCCCTCCCTGTTCCTTATGGCCTCCGGTGGCCCTGGGATTCTGTGGCTGGTGGCTGAGTCACTCCAGTCTCTGTCTTCACGTGGCTTTCTTTCTCCTGCCTGTCACACCTCCCTCACCTTTCCCTTATTAAGACACCTGCCATTGGATTTAGGGCCCCTTCTAAACCCAGCATCTCCTCGCAAGGTCCTTAACGACATCGGCACAAGACTTTATTTCCAAGTAAGGTCACGGTCATGGGTCTCAGGGGCGAGTACTCGGATGTACCTTTTGGAAGGGCTGCAATTCAACCTCCTACAGTGACCTGCAGGCTCGAACACCCCCGCCAAGAGCTTCCTTCATGCTCAAGCAGTGAAGAGCAGATGTTCCTTTCTCTTCTCCCCACGGCTTACCAGCCGTGTTAGCGGCCTGGGCCCCGGTCTCGCCGGGAGTGCGGAGGCTGCTCTGCTCCTCTGGTGCCAACAGGCTGACAGCAACAGGAGTCCTTCTCTCGCCTAGTTCTAGGATCAGCCCGTGCTCAGCCCTGGCTGGGGCCAGGCAGGAACGGGCAGGCACTGCAATTCTGCTCCCAGTAAGATGGAAAGCAGACCCCACAGAGCCACAGCCGTGCAAGAAGGAAGGGCCTCTATGCGGCTGGGAGGAGGGGCTGAGGGTGTTCCCCAAAGAAGCACGGAAGGAGTGGGTCAGCTTCATCCAGGTGCCCCAAACTGCTCACTTTGTACAGGCCCCTTCCGCAGAGCCCTGACCTCGGCTAGTAAGGCCCTGACAAACCCATTCCTGGAAAAGACCTGATAAACTCACCCGCAAAACCAATGCTAGTGTTATAGCAAAAAGGCTTAAAAACAGCTGGTGACTCAGCCAAAGGAGATTACTGTTTATGCTACAACTTTCAGGACACTGTAGCTGGGGTGGGAGTCATGAGGAGTGCACTCCCCATCCTATGGGATCTGTGTGTGTGTGTGTGTGTGTGTGTGCATGAAAAGGCAACGGCAGGATGGCAAACTGGTTTTTTGGGGCCTTACTAACGGGAATAAAATGAGACCCTCTCCCAGATCATGGAAAAACAACAACAAAAAGTTAACAGAAAATAATAAAAAAACCAAGATGCCTCCAGATGGCATCCCTACCTTACACCATATATAAAAATTATCTCGAAGTGGATCAAAGTTCTCCAGATAAGGGCTAAATGTACAAAATGCTGAGAAGAAAGTATGGCTGTAAATCATCATCACCTTGTATCAGGCAGTAGTTTCCTAGATGTGACACCAAAACCCAAGTAATACGGGGGATGTAAATAAATTGGACACCGCCAGAATTTAAAATTCTGGACTTCAAAGGACATGACTAAGAAAGTCAAGGGACAACACGGAATGGGAGAAAATATTTGTAAATCGTACATCTGATAGAGGACTTATATCTAGACTACATTAAGAACTGTTGCAACTCAATGATTAAAAAAAAATTTAAAAGAGGCAAAGGTTCTTAATCAACGTTTCTCAAACAAGACTGACAAATGACCCAGGAGCACATGAAAAAGACGTTCGTGCTGTTAGCCACCAGGGAAACGCAAGTCCAAACCACAGTAAGACACAACTTCACCACCAACAGGATGGTTGTCATCAAAACGATGCATGTGGGCAAGGATGGAGAGAGCCTGTCAGCCTTGGCCACGGCCGGCTAGAACGTAAAATGGTGCTGCTGCTTCGGAAAACAGCCTTGTGCTTCCTCAGAACAGTAAGCGTAGAGCTACGGGTGACCCAGCGAGTCTGCTTCTGGATGGATCCCCGAAAGGAACAAAAACATTGTAGGCTTTTTCAAAGAAATGGAACAAATAATCCTAAAATTTATATGGAACCAGAAAAGACCTCGAATAGCCAAAGGAATATTGAAAAAGAAAACCAAAGTCGGTGGCATCACAATTCCGGACTTCAAGCTCTATTACAAAGCTGTCATCATCAAGACAGCATGGTACTGGCACAAAAACAGACACATAGATCAATGGAACAGA